>CM062295.1:489972612-490302612 GCA_031216915.1 Pictodentalium vernedei
TCGTTGGGCCTCTTATCTGTTTGTATCAACTGGCCTTGGCGCTAGTTTTGAGGGTATTTAGTGTCAGTGGGAGTCCCATTCGTGGTTGGATTTGTCTGGACCTAGCGCCAGTTTCGAGTGTATTTGGTGCCATTCAGAATCCCATTCATGATTGGGGCTGTAGGCTGTGGGCGTCAACTGGACCTGGCGCTAGTTTCGGGTGTATTTAGTGTCAGTGGGAGTCATATTCATGGGTGGGCCTCTAGGTTGTTTCTATCGACTGGGCGTGGCGCTACTTTCGAGCGTATTTAGTGTCAGTGCGAGGCCCATTCATGATTGGGCCTCCAAGCTGTTTCTAGTTTTGAGAGCATGTAGCGTAAGTGGGAGTCCCATTCGTGGCAGGCCTCTAGGATGTTGGTATTTTCTGGACCTGGCGTTAGTATCGAGTGCATTTAGTGTCAGTTGGAGTCGGCAGTAATTAGTGTTAGGAGTTCCATTAATGGTTGGGTATCTAGGATGTCTGTATGGCGTGGACCTGTCGGTAGTTTCGGGATAATCTAGTTTCAGTGGCAGTCCCATTCATGGTTGGGCCTCTCGGCTGTTTTGTACTGACAGGACTTGACACTAGTTACTAGTGTATTTAGAGCCAGGGACACACCCCCTATGCTGTTTGTATCGACTGGACTTGGCGCTAGTTTCGAATGTATTTATTGCCCGTGAGAGTCCCATTGGTGGTCGTGCCTCTACGCTGCTTGTATCGTCTGAACCTGGTGCTAGTTTCGGATGTATTTAGTGCCAATTGGAGTCCCATTCATCGTTGGGCATCTCGGCTGTTTGTATCGCCTGGACTAGGTGCTAGTTTCCAGTGCTTTAGTCTCAGTGAGAGTCCCATTCATGGACGGGCCTCTGGGTTGTTGGCATCGACAGGACCTGGCGCGAGCTGCGAGTGTGTTTAGTGTCAGTGAGAGTACCATGCATGGTTGGGACTCTAGGCTATTTATATAGTATGCGCTTGGCGCTAGTTGCGAATCCATTTACTGTCAATGGCACTAGTTTCGACTGTCCTTAGTGTCAGTTGGAGTCCAATTCATTGTTGGGCCTCAAGGCTATTTGTATCGCCTGGACCTGTCCCATTCATTGTTGGGCCTCTAGGCTGCTTGTATCGACTGCACCTGGTGCTAGTTTCGAGTGTATTTAGTGTGGGTGGGAGTTCCATTCATGGTTGGAACTCTAGGCTGTTTGTATTGACTGAACCTGGCCCTAGTTTAGAGCGTATTTAGCGTCAGTTGGAGTCCCATTCTTGGTTGGAATTCTAGGCTGTTTGTATTGACTGCAACTGGCAGCTAGTTTCGAGTGTATTTAGTGTCAGTGGGAGTCCTATTCATGGTTGGGACTCTAGGCCTTTTGTATCGTCTAGACCTGGTGCCAGTTTCGAGTGTATATAGAGTCCGTGGGAGTCCCATGTATGGTTGGTCCTCTAGGCTGTTTGTAATCGCTGGACCTGGCGCTAGTTTCGAGTGTATTTAGTGGCATGAGTCCCCTTCATGGCTGGGTCTCTAGACTGTTTGTATCGTCTGGACCTGGCGCTAATTTCGAGTGTATTGCTAGTAGGAGTCCAATTCATGGTTGTGTCTCTAGACTGTTTGTATCGTCTGGACCTGTCGCTAGTTTCGAGTGTACTTAGTGTCAGTGGGAATCCCATTCATGGTTGGGTCTCTAGACCGTTTGTATCGTTTCGACCTGGCGCTAGTTTCGAGTTTGTTTAGTTTCAGCGGGAGTCCTATTCATGGTTGGGTCCCAAGACCGTTTGTATCTTCAAGACCTGGTGCTAGTTTCGAGTGTAGTTTGTGTTAGTAGGAGTCCAATTCATGGTCGGTCCTCTAGGTTGGTTTATCGTCTGGACCTGGCACTAGTTTTGGGTGTATTTAGAATTAGTGGGAGTCCCCTTCGTGGCTGGGCCTCCATCCCATTTAGATTGACTGGTCGAGGTTCTAGTTTCGGATGTATTTAGTATCAGTGGGAGTCCCCTTCGTGACTGGGCCTGTTTGTAATGACTGGACCTGGCGCTAGTTTCGAGTGTATTTCATGCCAGTAGGAGTCTTATTCATGGTTAGGCCTCTAGACTGTTTGGATCGTCTAGACGTGGCTCCAGTTTCGAGTATATTTATTGTCAGTGGGAGTCCCATTCGTGGTTGGCTCTCTAGACTGTTTGTATCGTCTGAACCTCGCGCTAGTGTCAGTGGGAGTCCCAGTCATGGTTGGGTCACTAGACCGTTCGTATCTTCTAGACCTGGTGCTAGGTTCGAGTGTATTTAGTGTCAGTAGGAGTCCCATTCATGGTCGGGCCTCTAGGTTGTTTTTATCGTCTGGACCTGGTTCTAGTTTCGAATATATTTAGCATCAGTGGGAGTCCCCTTCGTGGCTGGGACTCCAGCCTGTTTATATTTAGTGCACGTAGTAGTCTCACTCATGATTGGGCCTCTAGACTGTTTGTATCGTCTGGACCTGGTTCTAGTTTCGAATATATTTAGCATCAGTGGGAGTCCCCTTCGTGGCTGGGACTCCAGCCTGTTTATATTTAGTGCACGTAGTAGTCTCACTCATGATTAGGCCTCTAGACTGTTTGTATCGTCTAGATCTGGCGCCAGTTTCGAGTGTATTTAGTAGCAGTAGGAGTTCCATTCATGGTTGGGCCTTTAGCCTATTTGTAGCGAACGTAATTGGGGCTAGTTTCGTGAGTATTTAGAGTCCCATTCACGGTTTGGCCTTTGGGCTATTTGTATCCGCTAAACCTGGCGTTTGTGTCAGGTGTATGTAGTGCCAGTGGGAGTCCAATTCATAGTTGTGCCTCTAGGCTGTTTGTATTGACCTGGCACTAGTTTCGAGTGTATTTAGTGTTAGTGCGAGTCCCACTCATGGTTGGAACTCTAGATTGTTTGTATCTCCTGGACCTGGCGCTAGTTTCGAGTGTATGTAGTGTCAGTGGGAGTCTCGTTCATGGTTGAGCCTATAGGCTGTTTGTATTGAATGGAATTGAGGCTAGTTTCGTGAGTATTTAGTGTCAGTGAGAGACCCATTCACGGTTGAGCCTTTGGGCTATTTGTATCAGCTGGATCAGGCGTTAGTTTCGAGTGTATGTAGTGTCAGTGGGAGTCCAGTGCATAGTTGGGTCTGTTTGGATCGTGTGGAGCTGGTGCTTGTTTTTAGTGTATTTAGTGCCAGTGAGAGTCCCACGCATGGTTGTGCTCCAGGCTGTTGCATCGTCTGCATCTGTCGCTAGTTACGAACCTATTTAGTGTAAATGGGAGTCCCATTCATTGCTTGTATTGATATTGATATTGATATTGATATTTTTATTTGCCAGTATACTAAAATATAACAATGCATACATATAGCACATGTAGTTCAGATATTGAAATTTCAACAACAAAAAATGTTGCATACAGTACGTGTAAATACAATAATCCCAATAATTAATGCATTGTATACTGGCAGGGAAAGGCTTAGCCAGATTGATTGTCTTCCCGCCTTTCTCTGAGAAAGATAGAAGAAAATGAGAAAGAAAGATCAACAAAAGAAAGAGAAAGAAATAGGTATTACACTGCAACATTGTGGATTCCAGTTATTAATCTGTGTGAACACACAGACTATTGTTTTTGTACGGTTTCTTTTTATTTTCTTTGTTCTTCTTTTCTTCTTCTTATTCTCCTGCCTTCTGTCTTCTATGCACTTCCTTGTCCTCACGATAACTCGAAAACGAATTGTCCTATCTCGCTGATTTTTGGCATACTGGTAGACATTCACAACTTCTCTGTCACCTATGTTTTTCAGGTCGCTAGAGCCATGCGTATGGCCCAGTAGGCCACAGGGTTTTCACAGCCACCAATTTCCTGATACAGTAAATTCTCCCCAAGCAATACAATGTTATGTTCACACTGGAGACTATGTAAACACCAGTGGAGTAAGCTGTCAAAATGAAATCTGACCTTGTCATTACAATGGGATGTAAGTTCCTGAAACAAAGTTGAGAGAAACCCTTTGCCTTGCAAGGAAATAAATTATAAATTATTCAGTTCACTGCTTTTAACCCTCTCCAGACTTCTATGTGGATTGCACATATTTTATTTCAGGCAGAATAAAGTTAACCCTTTCCATAAAACTGCACTGAATAATTGTTGAAACCTATCTTATTCAGTTCAATGCTTTTAACCCTCTCAAGACTTCAATGTGGATTGCACATATTTTATTTCAGGCAGAATAAAGTTAACCCTTTCCATAAAACTGCACTGAATAATTGTTGAAACCTATCACAAAACTGTCAGGGTGCCGGTAACAATGCAATGCTGACATGGAATAGTCATGGAATATTTTATTTCAGTCAGAATAAAGTTAACCTTTTCGATAAAACTGCGCTGAATAATTGTTGAAACCTATCAATACTGACATGGTCGACTGCACTGTTAACTGTGTTAGTGCAATGACTGTTTAAAACTCATTTTGTTAGAGGAGTTCTACAGTCTTTCACTGCGCTCGGCTCGGTCTCACCGAGAGAAACCCTTTGTCTTGCAAGGAAATAAATTATAAATTATTCTGTTCAATGCTTTTAACCCTCTCAAGACTTCAATGTGGATTGCACATATTTTATTTCAGGCAGAATAAAGTTAACCCTTTCCATAAAACTGCACTGAATAATTGTAAAATTTGTTGAAACCTATCTTATTCAGTTAATGCCTTTAACCCTCTCAAGACTTTAATGTCGATTGCACATATTTTATTTCAGGCAGAATAAAGTTAACACTTTCCATAAAACTGCACTGAATAATTGTAAAATTTGTTGAAACCTATCTTATTCAGTTCAATGTTTTTAACCCTCTCAAGACTTCAATGTGGATTGCACATATTTTATTTCAGGCAGAATAAAGTTAACCCATTCCATAAAACTGCACTGAATACTTGTTGAAACCTATCACAAAACTGTCAGGGTGCCGGTAACAATGCAATGCTGACATGGTCGACTGTACTGTTAACTGCGTTAGTGCTATGACTGTTTAAAACTCATTTTTTAGAGGAGTTCTGTAGTCTTTCACTGCGCTCGGCTCGATCTCACCGAGAGTGCAGAAACCTTTGGTGCCAAAGTGCCATTAAGAGAATGTCTCTGATTTGTGCCTTTCCATCCCTCCGGAGTGCAAAAGTAGGTACTCGCAGCTTAACATTTAATTCTATGTGGAATGGGACGCCCTTTCAGTGTGCCTTCCAAAGTAAGGGATTCTTCACCCTTTAGCCAACATAATGGCGAAAACTGGTCAACATTATTCACAGAAACGTCTATTCAGTTTTAATTACCTTTTCATTTTTGCTTGAAAAACATAGCCCTTTATTGGATTGAGCTCATTTTTAATGGATTATTTATTTATTGGTGTTTAATGTCACATATTTCTGCACAGTGGCTAATCATGACCACGGCAGTTTTTCAGGTGGAGGAAGTCGGAGTACCCGGGAAGAACCACCGGGCAACAACGAGCAACTGTCAGATCCCCCACATACTAAATCCACACAAGCAGGGTTAGCATTGGTTAAAGACGGGTGTACCATCGATGTGCAGTACGCTTTAGTACACAGCGCCACCCTGCACCCACGTGGGCAATAGGGTGAAGTGTCTTGCCCAAGGACAGAGTGAGGACCTCACGCCTTGCAACCTGCACCTCTGCCAACTGATCCACTGCGCCCCCATTTAAAGGATTAAAATGGAGTATTTAAAGGGAATATTTTAACCCCCTGAAGATCTTAATATGGAGGCATTATTCAGAAAGACTGGGAATGCATTTCATTACACCTTAATGCATTTCTAAAGTATTTGAGTGCATTTCATCACACAAATTAGTGGCAGAGCCAAAAATGTCCATTTCTGATTCGTGTATCAAACCCTTTGAATGCTGGTCACATATATGCCATTTCTGGTTTCTTATAAAAATGTTCTGATTCCTGTATGAATATCTGTAAATACTGCTAACGAAAACCCATTTCTGGTTTGTTCAAAAATATTTTACTCCTGAAAAATAAGCCTCCATGAATTCTCTTTCTTTATAGTTTATTCCTGATACTTTAACCCCTTTCACACAGACTTGAATTTACTGGTGGCAGTAAATTCTGGTTCTCTAGTTATGTCTTGCTTTGGTCTCATTTCAGCAAGTTGGTCCTCTGGGTTATTTCTATCGACTGGACCTGGCTCCAGTTTCGAGTGCATTTAGCGTCAATGGGAGTCCCATTCATGGCTGGCGCTGTAGGCTGTTTGTATCAACAGGACCTGGCATTAGTTTCGAGTATAGTTAGTTTCAGTGGGAGTCCTATTCATTGTTGGGCCTCTAGGCTATTTGTATCGATCGTACCTGGCAACAGTTTCGAGTGTATGTAGTGTCAGTGGGTGCCTCATTCATGGTTGGGACTCTAGGCTAGTTTCGAGTCCCATTCATGGTCAGGCCTCTAGGCTGTTTGTATCGTCTGGACCTGGCTCTAGTTTCGAAAGTACTTAATGTCGGTGGGAGTCCCGTTCATGGTTGGGTCTCTAAACTGTGTGTTTTATCAGTAGAAATAAGAAATGTTTGTTGCTTATTTAAATTCTTCATGCATTAGGTATTATTGGGCGCGATTTTATTTTACACGAATGAAGTTAAGATTAATATGAATAAAATAATTTCTTTTCTTCAGATTCTTGTCTTATATTCCTGCATGTATGGCCGGGCTGGAAACAGGAGACACAGTATTTCAATAAAATACACAAATCTTCTTACCGTTTTCGCTAAACAGTTCAGATCCGGTTTCCTCTTTTCCTTCAGACTCATCGCTTACTCGTATCCTTTTACTACAACATTTGCCCATGGCTATTTTGGCAAGCTGTGTTCAGTTCTGGAACCATAAAACAAAATACCAAAGCAACTAAATATTAGTGTATGTCGGGACAGTGAGCGAAGTCTTACCTGTTAATACTTAGAATTCAGACGTAAATGATTACTCAATTATAGAAGAGACGATGGAACACAAGTTCACACAAATATTTCCTTTGTATATGTTTGTTATCCCAAATACAAACAAAACATTCGACTGATCTGACGTGTTTGTTTTCCATTGTGATAATATAAGTGCAATAATAATCTGTTTTTACCTGAACGAAGTTGTATCAAGATCTGTCAATGAAATGTTTTGGGGGATATGGTTCCACTGTATAAACGGAAGTGATACGAATAACCCGGTGAACGTTTTTAGAGGCGGAGAAAGGGGTTTTCTGAAACACAAGGTGTGTGTGTTTTCGCTTCATATTTTATCCACGTCATTAGATCGCATTATTCCGACTCATCATACATTAAGGTGTCATTCCTACCCAACTTTTTTTCAGAAAATGGTTATTTTCCCATTATAAATCGCATCAGCACCGACATAGGTCGCTTTCGAAATGCAACGAAATTAGGAAGAAATGCTTATTTTTCTGTTCTTAAAATATCGAATCGGACTTGCAGAGGTGGTTTATGATTGGCCCATACAACCGTAAGAATTGATCTGTTACTTAAATCACCGTAAACGTTTGCATCTGATAGAATAATCCATGTTTTCTAATTTTAAGGTTGAACGGACGGTACACCAAGCCCCAAAATCTGTTGAACGGCCGGTTCTCATTCCAGGTGGCCACGTTGAACGGGCGGTACACTAATAGAGTTCTTCACTTTATGTTGAAATTAAGCAATTCTGAAAAGCATATCAGTTTTCCACGCCAGGTCTTGTTTCAGACTTGAGCGGTGCATTCATTGTACAATAAAACATTTAATTCAGTGCTGTGTAATGGTCATGTTTTTTGACAACCCGACAACCCTGAAAATCCGACAATCCCTGCAAACCACTAAAATCCACCCAAAACTACCTAAACGGACTTAGAGAAGCCCCTGTGGGGCATATAATAATAGCACGTTGTTGCTATGAGCCTGAAAAGCCTACAACAAGGTGGGGATATGTTTGGAGAGAATGTTCGAATAAATAGAAGTATATCTAATTACCACAAGCAACCCAACAATCCCTCCAAACCACCAAAAACGACTTTATTTGATACGGATTCTTCAAGAATCCTACTTATAATAGTAGCACGCATTTCTATAGTATCTTGGGGGGGGGGGGGGCTCCGGGGTAAGTTCTATTGAACTAGAGTACATTTAATTACCACAGAACTACCAGACAAATTGTACTAGGTCGAATTCCTTCAGAATCCTCTGCTTCTATTTTGGGGTTTATGAGAGATGAGAGTAGTGCTATAGTTTCTAACCATTATTCGAATTATAAGTATGTATAGGGCCCATACGTGTACATGAAGGCCATGAGGCTAACCCTGTGAAGATCTACCCGTATGTTAAGCTAATTCTTGGCAGTCATTTCCCTCAGCCATGGGCTCTTGATAGACTCAGTGATAACAACAAAAATTTTACATTTTAATTTCTTTTATTCAACAACAAATTACAACTTTTTATAGAAACAGTTTCTTCTTTGGAATGTAGATTGTCAGATATTCATAAACAGTTTTCCTGCAGATTGGACATCTCGGTGGTCTGCAACAGTCTTTGCAGAGGGACAAATGGTTACATGGTCACGAAGCGACATTGGCTTCAGCTAATGAACACACACTACATTCCGTCCTCCGTGAAATCTTCTTCTTGAACTGATGTCTCCTTTTCTTCTTTGACGTCCACTTCTTCTTGAACATTTTCAACATCTGTGAATTCTGGTTGTAAATTATGAATGTAATAACAGCCTGGAGAATATTTCCTGTGTGTTTCTATTGCATCATCCTCTGTTTTCCAGAAACGAACAATAATATCACAGTGAAAACATTGAGTTCTGTCTCGTGTCTCCAAATAAAAGAAACCAGCTTTTATCAGTTCATTCGGGGTTTTCACACTTTCACTTGGTAACATGAAATTGAATGTCCTGAGACGATTTTCCTCCAATGTATACTTGATATGTTTTGGTGTCTCTGTTCTGGTGACTTTCTTATTTTTGCTTCATCCTCTCCAAATAATAGCTGCGTACTGGTGGTGGAACATCACGAAAATACGTTTCGAATGAAACGATCATTCTCTCTGCAAAATCTCTTAGATTTCTTGTTTCTTGATTGATAATCACTCAGCGCCATCCTGATCAAACATGGAATAGTGAACATTCTCTAATCATTTTTATCTTCATTCTTCTTTTGTTTTCTTTACCTATTTGGTTTGGGTTCTCCTGTGGCAAGGCTCCTCTTCTTTGCAATATCCACTGCTTTGGTTACTTGTTCCCAATCTCTCGTGGTAAACTGGAACCCAACGTCGTTCTTGAACAGTTGAATCTGCAAATCGTTGTTGAGTTTGAAGACGGTCACATTCGTAGATATCCTTATTCATTGACCGTCGAAACATAAATGAGCTGAAAGCCAAGTGTGCCATTTTTATAGTTTTTTCTTCATTACAGCGACATCTAGTGGCAGGTTTCTTCAATGACGTCATTAACCAACACATCATTGTCCACTAAATTGGTTGTAAGAATGTTAGATATTGTTTCCATCGGTACACTGCGACAGCGATGTTTCAAGTAAACAGGCAGAATTGTCCATACACTGGTAATGGTCCTTGAAGGCGTTTTGTATTATACTTCCGATATCTGGAATTCTTCTTCAGAAAATTCTCGAATGGTCTGTGTTGTGGTGGTAGTCCATAGGGAACAATGTACTCTGCGTCGTGGTGACTCACAAAGAGAGCCACACAATATTCTCTTTATCTGTGGTCTGGATCCGTGTTGGCTATCAAAGCCATTGGTCTGTGATCTGGTAATCTTCTTGGTAATCTGTTTCTTGAAAATTACACCCAAACATATTCTCTTCAAACAGCTATCTGATCGAAGAGCGTTCTCTAACTGCAATGTGTTCATGTCGAGTAATCGAAAATTACTTGTCTATTCTTATCCACTTCTATAATATTCTAGAATTCTGCATACATCAGAACATTGATTGTGGTTGGTAACGGATTTTCGAAATGCACTTCTGTTGTCCATCCAAGTACAAACCCAAGTAGCTGATATTGTAGTTCTTGAAATTACATCGATTCTTTGACAGGAGTCTCTCTTTGCGTACAGACATGGATACGTCTGATCATGTACGGCATCGGCAATGAATGCGAAAGCGTCTTTGGCTCATTTTAACATGAACATAAACTCCATTCAGCAAGTAACGAGTTTGGAAAAACATGCCCAAATGTAATCTTCCAGTCATGTACACGGTTGTTCGTTTCTCTATAAATTTCTTTCGAAGAATAAATCCCTTGTTATCTTCTGCCAGATTTTCCATGTGTCCCGCAATATCCCTGGACCATAATGCATTAGTCAGTTGTGACTTCTTGGCGGCTGGTCCATAACTCAGCAAAGCTTCTATGAGAACTCAGTAGTGATAAGTGATGTTGGAAGGAGATATAGTTTTACATTTTTTCATTCAAACTGATATCGATTTGTTTGAATAAGTTGACTGGGTCCACACTGGCATCGGGTGCGATTGATGTCCTATTGGAATCTACAACCGTTTCTTTAACATATAGGTCTGTGCCAACTTCAAATAATCACCTCCTAATCTCTAATGTGGAATTCCATTGGGCCAACTAATTCCTATGGTCGCCAAAAGTCTGTGTTCTACCCATTGCCCATGTTCCACACTAGTCTGCGTTGGTGGTATGGAAAACAAGTCAAGTTAGCTGTTGACACACTTAAAAGATTTTTCATTAATGAGAGACATCATGCACCGAGAAAGTCTTGCGTCTGGACAGTTCTTTTTCTTTTTGTCGACTTGCCGGTTTGCGAGGAACGGACCTTTTCATACCTTTCCAGCTGGGTGGTTTCGACCCACCAACCACTTCATTCCAGGCACACACACTAGCCTCCTTGACTCTCTGGATTGCTGCCTTTTTAACATTTTCCCCTTTGATGACATCTTCAGCAAAGGCCGCTCCTTTTTTAACAACATCTTTTCCCACGGTTCTGGCTGTAGTTTTCAATAAGGGTAACACGGCGTTCCTCAGTCCTCCCAATATACTATCCAATCCATAACATCTCTGTATCTGAGCTCTAGAAAAAGCTAGTAGACCGTTTTCAACTTGTTTCGTGTAACATTCTTCGTACAATTTGGCATTACAGCAGTAAGTCATGTTTATTTGAATCGAAGAGATCTACGATTTCTGAAATGAAGTGTCACTGTCACTTTATTTATTTATTTATTTATTTATTTATTTATTTATTTATTTATTTATTTATTTATTTATTTATTTATTGTGTTTAAGGTCACATACTTATGCACAATGGTTAATCGTGACCATGACAGATTTACGGGTGAAGGAACCCGGAGCTCCACAACATTCTAACTCTGTTCAAGCTCCGCCCAAACAAGGCTACAGCGGTTGAAGACATGTGTACCATTAACGTGCAGTACGCCTTTGTACTCGGCGTCATCGTGCATCCATGTAGGCAAACGGGAAAAGTGCTTTGCCCAAGGACACAACGCAGGTCGTCACGAAAGGGGATCGAACTCTGGGTTTCTAGCATAAAAGTCCAGCTGTCAACCACTGAGCCTCCGAGCGCCCCCACTGTCACTTTCCCGAACTCGAATAGCACTATGGTTCAATCTTGTTAAAACCCAAAATATTATGGAGAGTTGGGCTCGATGTGACGACTCCATCTCGTACCGTGACACGAACTTTACCAGTCACTTTATCGAATTCCAAATCTGCCTTTTCGTGAAGAGCCAGGAGTAATTCTTTATCACCATTGATTCCTTGTATCACAGCAGCAGGATCCGAATAACGACCTCCTTTCAGAGTAAGTCGATAATTCTTTTTCGAAAACCAGAACACTGACGTAATATTTTTCAGTCCGGGTAATCTAGAAAACCAAGGAGTGCAAAACAGTCGCCCTCCTCAGATTGCTTGGGAGAGCAATTGTACCTGAAATTTTCAATGCAAAAACTTTTATCCTATTTTGGTTATATTCACTTCAAAGTATTAATATTGTGACTGAAAAATTGTACTCCATTCAGCTGCAACGTGGAAAAATTGACACACACATCTTCTCAATATTCAAAATGTTGCATTCAATTCTTATGTGACTGTCTTCTACGCTCAAAATGTAACGAGATGCGACACAGAATGGGTCATGAATTATTGCGAATCAATGCAACATTGACAAATCGTCCCCTGACTTCCACGACTGCCTTGTTCAAGTGTCAACTCTATTTGTACCCTTTTTCCGTCCACTAAGGCGTTTTTTGTTTTCTTTCGTTGTTTAGGTTTTGTCTCAGTTTCCGACTTTGTGTCTTGACTGTTTCATGAAATCCCAACGTTCTTTATGACCAATCTATTCTTGGGGCAAGTTACTATCTCCCAGGGCTTCGGCCATCCCTTTGGTTGAAAAAAGAGTTTCGTATTCTAAGAAAATTGTTCAGAAGATCTGTTACATTCGACCCTTCAACTGTTTGATCTTTGTGGATTAGTTTGCTCTTCTCATGCCAAGATATATTCGGGTCGTTTCTGATATGATTCAACAACATTGTCTTTCTCTTCATAGTCATAGGTACAGAATCGAGAATGTCTTGGTCTTTATTATCTTTCTCAAGTTCGATTTTAATTGGTCGAGGGCACTCTACTTTTTTCTGGAATGTAAAGTACCTTGATTATATCGAGTCAACTTTTCATCGGATGTGAGAAAAGGGGCATCGAGAATATCTCTCATTTCTCGATCCAATGATGAAACAGCAATTTCATTCGGTTGTCTTCGAGTCTCTTGTAGACGTTCCAGTATCCTTGGTTTCTACTAAAACCATCTTTTTGCGTATTCCGTCATCAAAAAATGCCTTTAACAACACCCAGTAGTACAGTACGTAGTAATACACCCAAGAATCCCCCTTTCTGTAAGATCTGTCTCTTCCTTTTGTCAGACGTACCTTTATTTGCCACTGCCCATACACACTTGTTTCTGATGAATGGGTTTGGTTCTCTGAGCTTTGGTCAGAGGTACTGCCTCCTTCAGGATATTCGAGACACAATCACATAAACAAGTAATCAAATCGTTGTCTGCATGCTTTAGTACGGATTGGACGAGTGTGGGTTTCGATCTAATAAGAAGCGTGCGAAGTATGATGTTACGTTTGAGACGGTCGGACATACTTCTGACTTGGGGCAGACTTGCTACCCCATTTTTATACCTTCGGAGGTACACGTACTGGGTTTCCGTGGAAAAATTTGACTTCTTAATCTCATGTGTTCAGGAGTATCTTGTTTGAGATCGATTAGAAGGTAACCATATGGGGTCGAAGAGGCATCTTCAAAAACTTCTCTCGGAAACTTAGAATGACCAGGATACATCTGTGCTGTCAAGTGTGTCTTCTGAGAACGATCCCTAGGATTTTAAAACCAGATCATGTAATAATTATTGAGAGCTAAAGTCCTGTGGACTTTATTTTTGTCGAATAAATTTGAACAATGCACACCACACCAATCTTACAGTGATGACTACCTTTAGTAAATAATTGAGACACTCGAAAATATGCATCGAGCTTGAGGGCATCCAATATGACTAAACTATCAGCAGATTTCAATTCTCGAGGGAGAACCTCTACGAATTCTACTTGGGGTAAAGTATTGTTTAATGGTTGCCATTCACCATAACACCAAATGATTATCCTTATTGACTTGGAGGGTGGGTTTCTATCTCATTTGTTTCTCACGAACGAAGTTGTGTGAGCTTATGCCAAAGTCAGATGCGTCAGAATGAGTACTCTTCGACCTTTCTACCTGTTACTATACACCACATAATGTTTGTAATTGCAACATCACAATTGCCCCCCTCCCCCGACCTTTACCCAGTATTATATATGTATATAAATATAGATATTCCAGTCGTGATTAAGAGAGTTGGAACTATTACAGATATGGATATATATATATTGTATTTTTTTTTTTTAGACTGTTTTTGCAATGTTAGGTTTTTTTTGTTCACTGAAAGTTTGAACTTCTGACCTGTTTCTGCTATATTTATTTATTGATTGATGTTTATGGTCACATATTTATGCACAATGGCTAATCATGACCGTGACAGTTTTACGGGTGGAGGAAGTAGGAGTACCCGGAGAGAACCACCGAGCAACGACGAGCAGCTGCCAGCTCCCCGACATCGTAACTCCGCACTGCAGCACAGGCAGGGTTAGATTGGTTGAAGACATGCGTACCATCGACGTGCAGTACGCCTTAGTACACGGCGTCATCGTGCCCCCACGCGGGCAATGGAGATGAAGTGTCTTGCCCAAGGACACAACGCGGTTGCCGCAGGTGGGATTCGAACCGAGGACTTCTCGGCTTGCAGCCTGCACCTCTACCTACTGAGCCACCGCGCTCCCAAGTTTCTGCTATACGCGTATATGAGTGCCGATACCTACCGGTATCCTGTAGCTTTTATATTTCATATGTGTGTTAAGTGCATCAATATAAATCAACCCTATCCCTTGACTGGACATGAGTGATTATATGGTGATGTTCTATGGAGGTTTTTCGAATCAAAAGTGCTTGTCTTGTAACAATCCGAGGTTTATTGCTTGATTTGCATTGATGAGCTGATGGGGGGGGGGGGGGTGGGGGGGGGGTCACACACAGAACTATAGAAAGTGCATATTTGTACAAATAAATTTATAAGTTCGAATTTAAATTTATTTTATCTTGAAAATAAAATGCGTTACATTTTATGGGAGAGTCTTCTATAAATTATAAAATGGCAAATTACCAATGAATATGCATCAATTTAAATAACGTCTTCTGGGTCTACTAATATTTTGGAAGATACTGAAACGCGGAAAAGAAATGTCCAGTGAGGGGGTTCAAATTCAATTAGGAATTGAAACATAGCATTGCAGGCACAGTAAAGCATGTTCTTTACTTCTGAATTTACTTCAGGTAAATTTGTTGAGTAATCACCGCTGTCAATTTGAGACTGATTATAGGCATACATGTGCCGCTATGTTCGGCTATCTATTTTTCTATTTTTACACATTTTTCATCATCTGGAATTCTCGTCGAGCAATGCTCGTCTATGATCAGTCTTGCCCTACTTTCGAGCTACAGTGATGTAACTACTGGATTCTTTCAAAAGAACATAAATTGTAAAACATAATGTCGCATTCGACTATGCATTCTTTTTCTTTTTAAATAACTGTAATGATCAAACAAACCTTAACGATACAAAATTTTCACATCATTTGTGCAAAGTAAATTCATTCCTTTTCTTTATTTCATTTCTGTTTCTACTTCCTCACAATTCATTCTCTGACATGCAAATTCTAGAGGTAATGAGTGGATTTCATTTTGACAACAAGTGTGTCCTGAGGCACGTATGCGTCCCTCGCGGTCTGTTATCCCTGGTCTGTCTTAAAGTAGTATGGATGGTATATATGACGCCGAGGATGCCTACCCCAAAACATACCCTATATTCCAGTTCCTTCAAATTCTATGGGTATATCAATACAACAGTATAGAGCCACAATAGGCATCTTCCACGGCGGTCTAAAATGTATACAGAGAAGGCTTACCGCTTCAAAACATCCTCTTCTCAATATCTCTTGTCATATGATTGTGCCTCTAATTTTATGCACGGCCCTGCTGATCCTTGCCGGAGACATCGAATCGAACCCAGGCCCAGATAATGGAACTGGCAAACCTCCTCATTTGCTGACTATGCGTAGTATTAGATACAAACTTTCAGAGATTTCTGACGTAATACAAGAATTCAATATCATATGTTTCATAGAGACACATTTGGATTGGAATTTCTGTTCTAGTAATATCCGCATTCCGGGTTTCTCAGATCCTGTTAGAAGTGATAGAGACCATAATGGAGGTGGTATCGCCGTCTACTTTGATCAAGGTTTATCGTACATCCGTAGACAGGACCTGGAATTTGATGGCTCTATAATGTGTTTTGAAGTAAATTCCAAGTTAAAAACGTTTCTTCTGGGGGTTTCATACAGATCAGAACACTACGCGCCTTCGAATTATTGGGACCTCCTAGACATTTTCACTGAAAAAGCACCTGATATCAACCAGTCCCTAATTCTCATCTGGTATTTTAATTCGGACCTTCATCAGACCTCAGGAAAATTATATGAAATTATAACTCATTATAATCTAAAAAAATATATTGATAAACCCACACGAGTTACTGCTAGTACCAGCACTCTTCTTGATCCAATATTGGCCAGTGATCAAATCGACATAATGGAATGTGATACCCTCGATCTTGAGGTTTCCGATCACCTCGCGGTGTACTACTACATTAAATTTGACTATCCGTTACATACACCCTATACTAGAGTTGTTAGGAATTATAAAAATGCAGATTTCGATCTAGCGAATGATCTTATTACCCAGGTGAATTGGGGTGATCTAATTCAAAATACTCAAGACATCAATGTTGTCACTGAAAATTTTACTCACACATTCTTGGATATAATAGATAGATGTATCCCAAAATCTACAGTTGTTATCCGCCCGAAAGATAAGCACTGGATTTCATCAGAATTGCGATGTAAAATATGTCAGCGAGACAGATCAAGGAAAAAGGTCATCAGGTCTTTGTTACAGGAAGATTGGAATAAATACAAATCAATACGAAATTCAGTAAATAATATGGAAAAATATGCCAAACGCCAGTATGAATCCAGTCTTGAAAATTTATTATTGACTGATACATCCTCAAAGAATTTCTGGCACGTTATTAAGGAATTGCTCGATAGGAGAAAATCATCCGGGATTCCATCCCTATACAAATGTGATAAAAGCACGCCCAGTAATGTAGCGATAACAGACGAAGAAAAGGCAAACTTATTAAACGACACATTTATAAAGAACGGAGATATTGAAGACACAGATCACAAACTTCCGAAATTCGCTGCTCAATGTAGTCTTAAATTGAATGAAATTGCCTTCGACGTCGAAGACATTGTCTCGGCTATTAACTCTTTGAAAGCTAACAAAGCACACGGCCACGATAACATCAGCGTGAGAATGTTAAAAGGTACAGTGCTAAGTATCTCCGCTCCCCTGTATTTACTATTCCAGCTTTCATTCAGTTCCTGCAAGTTCCCTGATAGTTGGAAGAAAGCAACTGTTATACCTGTGTATAAAAAGGATGACCAAGCAGATAAATCTAACTATAGACCGATCTCACTCTTGCCATGTCTTGGTAAAGTACTGGAAAAAGTTGCCCTAAAATATATCTTTTCTTACTTCCAAGAAAATAATCTCCTCTATCAATATCAGTCTGGTTTCCTTCCTGGCCATAGCACAACATATCATCTAATAGAACTTTATCATTCTCTGTGCAATTCTCTGGATAACAGACTTCAGACCTGTTCTATATTTTGCGATATTTCGAAAGCACTTGAAAGAGTTTGGCATCAGGGACTGATCTTTAAACTTAAAGAATATGGGGTAGTCGAAAAAACGATCTTGTGGATTGAAAACTACCTACAAGGTCATCAACAAAGAGTGTTGATTAACAATGCTTTCTCTCAGTACAAAACAGTAACAGCTGGTGTCCCACAAGGATCAGTGTTGGGCCCATTTCTCTTCTTAGTCTAGTTAGTGGCCAATGTCCTCGATTCATTAGCGCGGATGTATGCTGATGATACATGCCTGACCTCATGTAGAAACGAAATAGAAACTCTGGTAAATACTATGAACCACGACATGGAGAAAATAAATATATGGGCCAAACAATGGCTAGTTTCATTTAACCCCCATAAAACGAAGGTAATATTCTTCTCGTACACACCAAATCCCGACCTTCCATATATTACATTTAATAATAATGTAACTCTCACAAACATTTAGGAATATCTATCCAAAGCAATTTAAAATGGGATGTTCAAATTAACGAAATTTGTAAAAAAGTTGCACCAAGATTATCACAGTTAAGGAAGCTTAAATTAAAATTTTCTAGTAAAACCTTGGAAAAGTTGTACCTATCCTACATATTACCTCTTATGGACTATGGGGATGTTGTTTGGGGCTGTGCGCCTAATTACCTTCTCAAACGACTCGATAGATTACATGTGGAAGCAGGACGCATTGTTACAGGTCTGACAAGATCAACCTCTACAGAGAATATTCTTTTGGAGTTGGGCTGGTGTAGTCTAGCACAGCGTCGTGAAATACACAAACACTGCACAATGTATAAAATAGTAAATCAAAAAGTCCCCGATTATATATTTAACTTATTACCTCCGCGTGTTGGGGACCGAGGGACCTACAACCTACGCAACGCAGATCATTTTACCATGTATCAATCCCGAACTGAACATTTTAAAAGATCCTTCTTGCCATCCATTGTTTGTTGGCTTGGAACAATTTACCTCAATATGTGTCATCAGCTGAAACTGTAAATGAGTTTAAAACTGAAATTAAGCTATTAAAATTAATCCTGTCGTGAAACTTCCGCTCTATTTCTCTTTCGGAACAAGGAAACTGAACATTGTATATTGTAGGTTAAGGAATGGTTGTAGCGAACTGAACGGTGATAAGTATGCAAATTATATACCTGATACGTCCAGGTGTAGTTGTGGACACGTACTTGAAAACAATTTTCATTACTTCTTCGAATGTCCTCACTACGTAGTCCAGCGTGAAATCCTCTTTAGACGACTTTCTCATTTTAACAGTACCTCCACGGACGATGTTCTTTTCGGAAAACCTAATTTATCACAAAATGAAAACAATCTGATTTTTATGTTAGTACAGTCCTTTATTTCAGGTAGCAATCGTTTTAGTTAACTCTCACCCCTCCCCCTTTTTGGTGTTCCTTCTCTCTAACATCAAGATAAGTCTTGGTGATGACTTGCGATGGCCGCATCCGTACGATAAGGACACAACACCCAACTGTCCTCTGTTTTCTTTTGCTTTCTACCGTCTTATCCTATACCTGCATGTCGTGTCTTTCACTTCTCCTCAGCTACTATGAATTGGTTTCCTGTTACCTCATTTGAAGCATGTTTATTGTATTGTAGATATAAATTGTTTTTGTTTTTTGTTTGGTTTGTTCTTATATATTTTTCTTAGCTGCCATTGGATGTTTTAGAAGAGGAATAACTTGTTTAATAACTTGTGTTCCAATCCTTTTGTCAGTTTTCAATCTAATGACAATAAAATATGTTTACACTAAACCAAATGATGTGACTTATGTGCTAATATCTTGAATGTTTTGTATGCCCCGATTTTCAAAGGATGATTTCCGACTATCCGTGAGACAACACAATAAACAAGTGAATTGATGCTTCCAACGAGGATCCATCTTTTTGTTGAATGTGGGTGCTGCTCCCCTTTATACCTTTTTGGAAGGTGGGTGTAATAGCCACCCCCAAAAATATTTAGCTTTGGTAGCCCCCTGACTTACTGGCTGGGAACAGTTCAAGTTTGTTTGATCTTTGTCCAGAAGATAAACATCAAATAAATTAAGCATTATTACCAGCTATTTTTTGTATTTTTTCTTCTTTTCATACTTTTTTAAAATTCTTTTTCTTTTTCTTTTATAAAAATCCATCTATTTACAACATCTATTTACATCTTCAGACTGAATGGCTTCTTAGCGGCCATGAATTCAATCACTAAATCCATAATACAAAGTCTCCGTTCATTTGTGAGAGGTTTCTCAAACATATCTTCATACCCTTCCTGTTCTGGTGATGGATTCATTCCAGAAGTATTATGGTGCCACAGTAGATGGACGTCATTATTGTTAACTCTTTCAACTGCTTCATTAAAACATGCTATAACCTTCTCTTCTTGAGACGTCATGAGGCATACCATCACCAACAAGGGTGACAACTCTCAATGGGACGATGATAACATACAAGTTTCAAACTAGTTGTAAATACATGCCCTTTGTTTATTTATTAAATTTGTAGGAACAATTAATAATCCTGGCTTTAAAAGTACACTGATTGCACGCCACCCATTTGATACTACAGCGTGTAAACAAAATGGATCTGATAGTGAGCAAACATGATAACAAAATGAAGAGAAAATGATGAAATATGCAATGAATTGTCCCAAAGTAGACATATCACACAGTGTGCGTACAAGCCAAGCGTCTACGAATTTTCCTTTCCCATTACAGTTTATGTCGTGGGTGATGGATTCTTCTAAAGATAGTGCTATCCCAGTCTTTGCAGGATAAGGTTTCTGGTCTTTTCCCTCAAAGTATCTTCGGAGATGTATCTTCAGTTCATCCTGGTACTGTGTGGCGTTAGAATAAGTCTGCTTGGTGCCAAGTTGGATCATCTTCACTGGTCAATGATTCTATCGTGATAGATGTCCGTGCTTTGCTTAATCTTATAGATCTCTGACGGACGTGTTTGAAAACATCACCTCATTTTAACAAATTTTGATCGACTTTTTTATTCTTGGTTGGGATTTATGTTTGTTTCCTATAGGATCGTAGATTAAAGTTCCGAAATTTAGAAAATTAGTATAGAAGACTATGGAAAAGAAGCACAATGAGAATAAACAAATTTGATTGGTTGATTTACTTCTATCTGATTGGTCAGTTTGGCGATCAAACTGCAGTATTGATCCTTAAACTGTAGAATATGGCCTTCTGCATTTTATACTGGTCAAGCTGAAAACCTCTGTCCAATGGGGATAAGTCAAATAGCTCGAGTGCATTCCCACCCCGTACAGTTCGTACAAGTACCCTTTGTGGGGAAAATATTTTTTATATTAAAAACATGTCCAAATTAGCAATTCAGACGTTTTGTTGATTTCTCATTTTTAGATATTTACAACAGAGAATTTCTTAGTGATGGTGTATCATCAGGTTCCAATAGCGGTAACCTAAAAGAATCAGCCTTTGGGAAATAAATGGAACTAAAATAAAGATGTACCATCTGATTCCAATAGGGGTAACCTAAAAGCTACCATGAATCAACCTTTGGGAAATAAATGGAACAAAAATAAAGATGTGTCATCTGGTTCCCATAGGGGTATCCTTAAAGACACCATGAATCAACATTTTAAAAAAAAAAAAAAGTTTGAATAAAAATAAAAAGATTGAACAAAAACAAACAAAAAATTCGTATTATCTGGTTTTAATAGGGGTAAGCTAAAAGACACCATGAATTAACTTTTTTTAAATAAAAAGCATTAAGAAGTATCCTTCACTTCCAAAAGTGTTTGACTAAATTATACCAGGAAATTACAACATGATGATGATGATAAAACTCTCTGTATTGGAATAAATAAAAATTGAGAAACAAACTTTCAATCTATTACAGATTGCCGTGTAAGACTTTGTTTTAAGGATTGCCATGAAGGACTTTATAGACTGCCATATAAGACTTTTCTAATGAGATAAAGAGACTGCCATAAAGGACTTTAGAAACTACCATACAGGACTTTTTATGAGGACTGCCATATAGGACTTTTTAGGACTTGCCATATAGGAATTTTCGAGGAATTGCCATACAGGACTTTTTGAGGACTGCCATATATGACTTTTTGAGGAATAGCCATACATGACTTTTTTAAGGAATTGCCATATATGACTTTTTGGGGACTTGCCATATAGGACTTTTTGAGGACTTGCCATATATGATTTTTTAATGAGGTGAAAGAGAGTGCCATATAGGACTTTAGAGACTGCCATAAAGGACTTTTTTAGAGTAGACCATCTAAAATGCATTACAGCTTTTATCGATCAACCTAAGATGACTGTTTAGAGTAGACCACCTAAAATTCATTTAGGCTTTAGGAATTTTTTGGTCAACCTAACATGACTTTTTTAGAGTATAAAACATGAAATCCATTACGGCTTTTGGGAATTTTCTGGTCAACCTAACAGGACATTTTTTAGGCAAAAGCTGAACTCTTTTCTGGTTTCGAAAATATGATACTCACTGAATTGTTTCTTCATCGTTCTTGACTATATTCTTCATTTTTGGTTAAACCTCTAGTGGTATTGTGCGAATTCCATCTTCTAAAACTCTTCGTTTTGGGTAGGCATACGATAGTCCATCTCTGCTCTGCTGGTAAATATACATGATGTTGTCATTCATAACAAACCCTCGGTTCCACTTTGTTGAGTCTTAAAAACTTTCAAATATTTCTCTCTCGTCAAATCATTGTGGCAGTTGCTGATTTCTTTACAACTAAATTTATTGGTGGCACCGAAACAGTAATACGTTTCACTACACTGTCCAACAATGCGCTCCCTTGTCATTCTACCTTGAACAATCATGGAGTTCTCCTGTCAAAACGCTTTCTTTCTCGGAAACACACTTCAGTAGCCAGCCATTCTTTGCCTTCTAATCTGGTTTTCACATAATCATATCTGTGTAAATCACAACACTTAGATGGAAACCACTCGTGATTCTCTCTGTAAATCTCTACTCTCGTCTCTGGTTTCATTAGTAACATGGAAACTTGCATAAATCTAGTGATGGAATGGATGATAGATTTTAAATTGAAAATGAATGACTGAATTCTTAGTGGTATAGGTTCGGATGCCTACACCCTCTGTTACATCAGTTCTGGTTGGAAACAACATCACTATGAAAAGTGAATCGGCCAGGAATATTGGACTGATTATGGACTCAAATTTAAAACTAGACTTCCACATCAATAAAATATGTCAAAAATGCTACTGACTGCTTCGTTATGTTAGAAGACTGCGAGCTTATCTTAACCAGTCAGCACTTGAAAAACTTGTGCACTCCTTCATCACCCCACAACTAGACTATTGTAATACAGTGTTAGTGGGGTTGTCCCAGTACCTGATTCAGAAACTTCAAAACGTTCAGAATACTGCTGCCAGGATAATTATTGGTACCAAACGCTTTGAACACATAACACCTGTTTTAAGACAAATACATTGGCATTAAAGTTAAACAAAGAATTGATTTCAAAATATTGATATTAGTATTCAAATGTATCCACAAACTGGCCCCAGTTTACCTGCAAGAGCTTCTCTCTGTATTTACACCATCACGCAGTCTCAGATCTAAAAAGAACAACTTCAATTAGTTTTACCTTTTAGCAGATCTAATCTGGCTAATGATCGTGTGTTCTCCGTCGTGGATCCCAGATTGTGGAAGTCCCTACCTATTAGCGTCAAAAATTCAGAAACCAATCATTTTTTTCAGCTTCGTTAAACTGATGTCTGACGTGGATGTCATCTCTCATCAATAAAAACTCTAACCACCGTTCAGCCATTTTACCATACTTCATGGGATGTTCTGGTTTAAACTGGTTTTCAGCACCTCGTCTAATATTCTAACCCGTTGGCATCTCTTGCATTAAGCACAGCAGATATAATGCATTCGCATCAAAACCTATAACACTTTCACGTGGTTTTGCTTCTTCATCATATTTCGTTTCTCTCTGAATCGCGTGACATCTTTCTCATGTTACCGGTTGAAGATAATTGAAGGTTCACTAACTATATTATTTTTCCCTGAGTGATGCAGGTCTTTGTTTTTCTGGTTAAATAACGTGAAATAGGTGTCATCATTCATGGTCATTCATGGTCTGGAACAGGTATTGTAAGGTGAGGCCCAGAACACTGACACCATCTTTAAACATGTCGATGTGTCGTTTTGGGGAGAAAGCAAACTGCTTGTCAACAGCTTCAAGGAATGGTTTTACATCTCTGTTGTTAAACCAGATGAAAAAACCACGGAAATTTGTCATCTCCAGGTCGTTCCATATCTGCTGGCAGTACTGGTATTCTTCTTTAGGTATATTTTCTTTCTTGAGAGAACTGTAAAATGCTTGATGGTCTGGTAGGTGGTCTTCATCCAATTTTTGTCGATCCATTCGCATGGTAAAAATCCCTTTTCGCCGAACATCCAAAGGCCTTCAAAAATTGTCGTAGCTAAATCCTGGAGCAAGGAAGTTGCAGATGTCGACAAACTTGAAAGATTCTGTGGAGACGCACATGTCGTTATTAGGTTTCTTAACGGCAAACTTGAGTGGGTTCTGTCTCTTCAGGTATGACAGTTCACGCTTCAGTACATTCATGTCGTATTTTCCAGAGTTGAATCCGACGACGGGCATCTCTTGTAGGTAGTCTTGAAATTTCTTCTCTAACTTGTGTAAAGGGTGCATCTTGGATGTATCTTCTCTCGTAGCTCTGGCTTTCGCTTCCAGCGTTTCATCAATTTTCTGTCTGAGTTGAAGTAAGGTCCACGCATGGTAGTTCTGCATCAGGAGGTGACAATGAAACTAAATAACTGGGAGGTAAGTCATCATTCCTTTAACAAGTTCTTATATGTAATAAAACACTTTGGTTCTTTGTATTCTGGAACATTACTACATAAACTCACACTTCAATGGTCGGTGTTCTGCTTCCCACATCAGTTTATAACTTCCGGCCGGTAGGCTGGACTTGTCAAAGTAACTTTCAAATACAAAGGTTACACGGTATGGGTAGAAGCTCTTCTCATCAGGCACTTCTATACTTTCATCTTCTAACAGATCAATACGGACTGGGATGGATGGTATACATCGCCAATATGCTGGTAGTTCACTTCATCTGTACATGTCTTCTCTTGAAAATCGGGCAGATTTTCATAATTGGCTGCATTTGCGGCATTCAAATGATTTACAGAACTGGTCTATATCGATGATGTAGCTAAAGTAGTTCTTGTGGATGTTCACATACATTGTCTAGGTTTGCAACAATTTGGTCATCATCATTCTTGACAAGCTCGTATACTTGAATGTTTACTTCGAAACATTTCTCCAAGTCGGGTAATTCGGCTAACGTTAGTCCACAGAATTCATTATTTGGTTTCGTCGTATATTTGTTGTACATGGCGGCTCTGGGAATTATTCAAATTGTATGCGGTAGACATCAATTCACATTCATCATCCTCGGGTTCACGTCGTTGATCCGGTAGATATACTGGTCCTGGACTCTTCTATTCATCACATGGCGTGTTTTCTTCTGACATCATATTCCGATCAAAATCGAAACTGCCAACATCATAACGGGTGATCGTCGTGGACCGTGGTTGTTTGGTTGGTCGTCTCTTCGGTTCATCGGTCTTCCTTTTAACTCGTACGGGAATTGGTCGGCGATCGACGCTCTGGTGCTGTTAAAATGGAGTAATTGGTTAAACTCCTGGCAACACACCATGCATGTATAGATATCCAAATATATCTTCTGATGGTTAAGGAGGTACTCCTTTCTCGTAAAGATCTTGTTACAATTGGTGCGGTCGTAGGTCTTCTTCTCTTTACCATGCTGGGTACGCACATGACGGTTCCGGTCCCGACGATCCGTAAAGGTCTTCCCATACTCTTTACAAGCATAAACGTTAATCCTGGTAACGGAAACAGCAGTAGTAGCAGCATCAGTCTCCATTTTCATAAAATATTTGCGAAGGCAAAATTGCTATAGAAAACTGTCCAGCGATGTGTTCAGTTCGAGGGTTCAAACAGAATGACGTGACGTTACTCTTCTCCGGAATTTATCTATAAGTGACAGATGTTTTTGAAAACGTCACGACGTCGCAATGTTTGTCCATCGATTTTTCATTCTCGAAAGGCAATTGTGTCTGTTTCCCAAAGGATTACAGGTAAACGTTGGAAAATTTAGAAAATTAGTATAGAAGTGCATGGGAAAGAAACACAATGGGAATACATTAATCTGATTGGTCGATTAACTTCGATCTGGTTAGTTAGTGTAGAAAAATCTTGATCCTGATTAAATTTATTACTTAAAATCATGTAGTGAGGAGGTCATTTAATAAATTACTAAATATAGGCCCTAGCAACTAGGAAGGAGAGAGCGTAGGAATCTATAAAAATTTAGTGCCAACCTAAAATTTTAGTTATTTTTGGATATAAATTTATAGAAACTTTTGCACTACTCTTATAGACCCCAAAAGTAGAAGCAGAGGATTCTGAAAGAATTCAACTAGTACAACTTGTCGGATTGTCTGTGGTAATTAGATGTAATCTAATTTAATAGAACTTACCTCCGTGGGCCATCTCGTTACTATAGCAATGCGTGCTACTATTATAAGTAGGATTCTTCAAGAATCTTATCAAATAAAGTCGTTTTTGGTGGTTTAGAGGGATTGTCGGATTGTGGTAATTAGACACACTCCTATTCAATCGAACATACCCTCTGAACATACCTCCGTCTTGTTGTAGGCCTTTCAGGCTCGTAGCAGCCATATGCTAGTATTATATGTCCAAAAGGGGGCTTCGCTTAGTTGTAGTTTTGGATGGAGTTTAGTGGTTTGGAGGGAGTGTTGGGTTGTTTGTGGTAATTAGGTTTACTCCTGTAAAAAGGAACACATACTCCAAACATACCCCTTATTGCCTTATTGTAGACCTTTGGGTCACATACCAACCACGTGCTACCTTAGAAACCAAGATTTCTCATGTATACAAAATGGACGACGGAAACCCGTATCATCCTAACAGTACGTGCTGCGCATGCGCATGCGCATTAACATCACGTATGACTACGTTAATGGCGTCACAACATGGCCGCTCACGCGGGTTGTCATGACCACACAACATTGCGCTACTGGATCGAGTGACGTCACTTCCGGGATCCTGCAAACTATGCCTCAAACGTGTAAGACATACTGCTAGGGTATTCTCTTTCTCAACAGTGTCACCCCTCCCACACACCCTCCCTCCCTCCCTCCCTCCCTCCCTCCCTCACATACACATACATACTCCCTCTCGCGTGGAAGCACGCACACTTTAAGAAGTACAACCCACTGAAAAAAGGATTAAACCCTGATGGTCGATGGATATAAACAATTATCAAGTGTTTTTTCTCCAAATTTGACACGGACATTCTATGAACGAAAATATAATCATTGGGAACTTTTCTGTGCCCTATTCTGAAAGTTGCTAATGCATATTTAGCAGAGAATGGATATTTGGTGCGAGTGTTCATGACACGAACAGGTTTCGGACAGTTTTACCCCAGTAATTATGCACACGGTTGAAGCACACGAAGATGCTGAAGTGAAAGCCGCGGTTCGCGAGAAACATCCGGACTCCACACTGTCTACACGCTAGAGTAACTTCAAAGTGATTCCAAACATTGCGCTATCGCAAGGAAAAGACATCATCCCTTGTGGAAAACGGCAAGAAAATAAAACTGTCAATGATGAAGAAATGCGATATTCTTGAGAAATCAGCTCGCCTTCATTTCACCCGGAAAAGCTATTAATCGAGAGTAAGCCCCGTGTCCTCTTTCTTAATTACAAAGGTGATGGCGGCGGCATAGTTACGGTAAGACACGACGTAGACAAAGCCAACTTACTCAACCAAACCTTTTAATAAAATAGTAAGATAAATGATGTTAGAAATAGCGAACCTGATTCAGACCTATGTGTTCGGAGATTTGAGATCGAATTCGCTGAAGACGAAGTGATTAGGATCCTCGGCAACATACAAACCAAAAATAAAAATAACTGACCACAACGGTATCAGAAACCGCGTGCTCAATCGTATGCTCAAGAAATAAAAACCACAATACGCTAGCCATTGGTTCAATTATTTCCACTCTTCTTCGCCTCACGCGTCTACTCATCAAAATGGAGGATGGCACCAGTCGAACCAGTTCATAAAAAGGGAGTTGCACAAAATTCTAATAACTACAGACCAGCCTCTCTTCTAACCTGTGTCAGCAAAGTAATATCAGGAGAATAGTTTTCAACCAAATGTATGAACATTGCTGTGTTAATAATTTATTTTTTAAATATCAGTCTGGCTTGCTACCCTAACTTGACACTTGTCTATCAGCTCATTGAAATGTGTCATAATCGTTGCTTAGATTTTGATAGAAACCAAATTTCTCTTGGAGCATTCTGTGACATATCACAAGCCTTTGATAGGGTTTGGCACAAAGGTTTAATTCATAAACTGAGACAATATGGTATATCTGGTCCACCCATCGAGTGGACCAGTAGCTACTTGACCGATCGTAAACAAAGGGTAACTGTTAACTCTGCCCCCTCGAGTACCTATTAATTGTGGTGCACCTCGGGGATCTGTACTGGGACCATTTTCTCTTAAAAACATCAATGATAGGTTTCTAACTTTGACTCGCCGGATGTGTGTAGGTTATTTGCGGATGATACCAGTGGAATAGAAAATGGATACGAACTAGATGGCATTGCTGCAAAGTCTAATGAAAGCATTAGGACCGTCTCCGAATGGGTAAATACATGCCTAATCCAATTTAACCCTCAAAATCTGAAATTGTTCTATTCACTGAGAAAATTATTAACCTAGGTAATGTTGCAATGTTCGGTAAGACACCACTTGAACTCACATTGTCACAAACACATCTTGAGTTGTTCTTCCATGGGGACTTGAAGTCTTGAACCCAAATTAGTACATTATGTAGAAAGGCTGACTCGACACTTTCTCAATTAAGGAAACTTAAGTATCGTCTACTGAGTTCCAATGTGTTTTATGTGCCTACTGGCACACAGAAAACATTGGAACTCAGGGGACGGTATGTCCTTGGAAGAAAAAACATGAAACCTTTGTAGAAGTCATTCATACTCCCTGTCTTACAATATGCTGATGTAGTATTGGTCGGCGAACAGAATTATTGACTTTCTAAATTGGATAGAATCCACATGGATGCAGCTAGAATAGAACCCAGTTTCACGAGATATACTCCAGTATCTCCTATACACACAGAACTTGATTGGGAACTCCTAGACAGAGACGTCATCTACACAAAATGATTACGTTTTTCAAACTTTTGAACGCCCAGGGCCCTCATGTCTCTCTGACTTATTACCTGGAACGTTTGAAGATATTTCCTCGAATATCACTCGGTCTCGCTCCAACGTCCATTTGCCACTTACCCATACGGAAGTATTCAAGCGCTCATTTATACCCTCGTACATCTCGGAATCGGATCCACTACCCATAGAAGTTAGCCAGTCGAGTTCACTACATAATTTCGATAAATATTTCAATAAAGGCGGGTGTAGACCACCACGTAATTTAACATAGGCTTTTGGGCGGTCAGTTTAATACAATTCAAAGTGTGGAGCTCTTGCAGCGATCTAATTCTTGATAAGTACACTAATCACATTCACAACATGCCAAACTGTCTATGTGATTACGAATCTGAAGACGCTAGCCACTACTTACTCGATTGTAGTAACTATGCATATGAAAGACGAGTCCTGCGAAGAAATCTTGCACACCTGGCACTAAGATCGACCAATGATCTTGTTTATAGTATAGCCAACCTACCGCACCCCGTTAACATCCACTTTTTCGGAGTGTACAAAAATTCATCAAAGCAACGAAGCGTTTTTAAGACCGGACCGCTAGCCAAGCGGGCAGGTCCCAATCCTTAACTGTCCATCGTCGATAAGAGATAATACTGACAGAAATTATTGAATAACTAGATTTGTTCAACTCTTGCCTCCAGAAAATAGTCTGTGACCTCTCGTCGATATGAACTAATCGAGGACTGTGTTTTTGGGACCAGAAATTGAAAACAACAAAATTTGAATGGCGATTTGAGTGAACAGCGGAGACGCTTTGGGCCGTTTTGTTGAGTAGAGGGTTAAAACAACTTACTCTTAAGCTGTTGACTTATAAAATCAATGGCTATGTGTTTTTACTTCATACATGGCTTGCTGTTTTTCCCATGTCTGTCCTGTCAGTCCTAGCTACAGCAGTGGTATGGGACTCCGTCGGCGTCGCGGTTGTATTGAACTGATGTATCACCCGAATAGTTTTGCTGAACCGAACCGGCAGTGTTGCAATCCGGCATTTTACTTCTCCTCTCTGTCCTCTCTTTCACTTCTGTTCTGACTTTTTCAAATTTGATCAGCCATCAGCTTTGTTACGAGCCCTTTTCATATACAACATTGTTTCGAAATATATATATATATACGTTTACTGTGCCATTACACAAACATTCATGCATAACTGCTTTAAACTTATTATGTAAACATACTTCATAATTTTCAACTGTAGTTTTAGGAAAGGATATAATTCAAGTGCTGGGTCTTTGTCATTCAATCCTTTTGTTAATTATAACAAATAAAATAGGTTTAATTTTATCTACTTCTTCCTTATCTACTTCCTTCCGAGAGGAAGTGTAAGGGTGTGTGTGTGGGTGAGGGTGTGTGTGGGTGTGTGTCTGTGGAGGGGGGGGGGGGTATGTGACAGTGTTGGAAAGAGAATACACTGCTTCACTCACAAAGCACGGGAAATTAATATTACAATACACATTTTTTTATATATTATGATAACCTGGTGTCATTTTTGCGGTCAGGATTTCACAAAAAATGAGATTATATAGTACTGAATTAAATCTTACATTATGCAATGAATGCACCACTAGAATTTGAAACAAGACATAACGGGAAAAACAGATATTCTGTTTAGAATTACTTAATGTCAACACAAATGTGAAACTCGATGCGCCTATCGTCAATTCAACGTGGTCACCTGAAATGAGACCCGGCCGTTCAGCAGATTTCGGAGCTGGGTATACCGACCGTTCAAAATGAAAATTATGAAACATTTTTCAATCAGATGCAAAAGTTTACGCTGATTTAAGTAACAGGTCGATTCTTTCGGATGTATGGGCCAACCATAAACCACTTATTTACAAGTTCGATTCGGTATTTTAAGAACATAAGCATTTTTCCTAATTTCGTTGCATTTCGGAAGCGACCTATTTCGATTCTGATTCGATTTATAATGAAAACATAAACATTTTTCGAAGAAAGTTGAGCAGGAATGGCACATTAGTGTATGATAGTCGGCAAAATGCGATAATACATGCGGTTTACTGACGTGGACGAACTATGAAGCGAAAATACACACACCGTGTATTTCAGAAAACCATTCTCCGCCTCAAAATAATTTTACCGGGTTCGTCCTTTCACTTCCGTTTATACACAGTGGGATTGGCTTTATGTATCGATACTTGGTATTGCTTACAATAAGGAGGAAAGGATAAAAAACGAATAGTTTCTAACGGGTAGGATTAATTTTAAAACTGATGTGATGAAACATGGCTAGAAATGTTGGATATCAATCTTGAATAGAATTACTTTAGAATATAATTGAAACTGGAGATTTTCAGTTGGCGAAGGTCAAATCAGCCACGAAAAAGGTTGGACAGACCTACCCACAAATAGACTATAGTCAAGTTGACATCTAGCTTTGGTAAATTTGGTTTTACGAATATATATTATTATTAATTCATTGTGCGCTACAATCATGTTAATACTGATTTACACAGCCTATAATGGAACATATTAAACCTGAAACAAAGATTGTAAAGCGTAACCGTTCTAAAACGGTCGAAACTGGTTCATATAATTTCTAAGAATTGATAATAATAATAATAATAATATGATTTTCTAGGGCATTGTTTTGCTCAATTGCTGGACCTCCATCTGTTATTAGCAGCCCCACACCCACTAGCGATCTTAGGCGACAGCCGAATAATGACTGCTGGGTTGCTAATCACAGATGGCAGTCCTGTGATGGAGCACAACGCCCTCGAAAATCATGCTATAGTATAATTATTAACACTCTAGCGGTCGTTCCATATGCAATTATCGGTAATTCCTACGCACGATAAATGCTCAAACCATCACGAAATGTGCTGGGCCGCTAACGGTATCTACTTCTTAGCGCCCGACGACCCGACACGTTGTGTGACTGAATTACGTCCCTTTCTGAATGTGTTTTCGGTTTGTAAGAGCGGATGCCGCACGAGAAAAAAACAAACCTCACAGCAATTATCTTGGTGATTATGCCAATTAAAATGGTATAAACATCTCTTCTGGAACTCGAGGAGTCAAATAATGATATAAAGTCAGTATAGATATAACAAGAAGGACGCCAACGCCCTATAGCTCACCAACATTCCTCTTTGATAGTAACTTTGACAAACACAAGAACTGTTTCAAACAGGCTCAAAACATGCGACAAAGCTTACCTAAACACAGCCTCTTAAAAGTAAAACACAGAAACTGACATAAACACTAAGTTAAACATGAAATTCTGAGCTAAACAGAAAACTAAACGCAACTAAAAATGTCAAGAAAAATGTTTAAAATGCAGGGTATGAGGGGTTAATCATGGAACAATGATACTGACGAACATGTATGATGTATATAAGTGCCATGGGAAGAGAAGGAGCACAGCAGCTGACCTAAACACTATGTTAAACATGAAATTCCGAGCTAAACAGAAAACTAAACGCAACTAAAAATGTCAAGAAAAATGTTTAAAATGCAGGGTATGAGGGGTTAATCATGGAACAACGATACTGACGAACATGTATGATGTATATAAGTGCCATGGGAAGAGAAGGAGCACAGCAGCTGACCTAAACACTAAGTTAAACATGAAATTCTGAGCTAAACAGAAAACTAAACGCAACTAAAAATGTCAAGAAAAATGTTTAAAATGCAGGGTATGAGGGGTTAAATCATGGTAGAATGATAATAATCATCATATAACAGCACTATAAAGGCCATGATATGGACATGGGGCGAGTAAGTGACCTAAACAGAAGCTTTAACATTATTGGACACGTACGCCGACGCCGACCTATCGAGCCATGCCATAAGCTCACACAACTAAAGTTGGTGAGCTAATAATGATGTAAAGTCAGTATAGATATAATAGTGATATAGTTTCGTCAGTATAGATATAATAATGTTATAAAGTCAGTATGGATATAATAATGATATTGTATAGTCAGTATAGATATAATAATGATATAGTATAGTCAGTGTTCAGCTCAATTCAATTCACCTTTATTCACAGTATATTAATTACATATAAAGTACAGTAGGTAAACTAAACATTCATTTTAACATACTTTGATATACTGCAAGGAAGCGACATAGCAAAGTCAGCTGTCTTCCTGTCGCCCCTTGTAGAAATAAAAGATATTCTCGACAGCAGATCTTGCCTTAGAAAACAATTTTTAAGTTGAGCAACTTTGTGTTATTAACAAAATGACCGAGCAAACAAGGATCACAGTTATTGAAGAAATATTGGATAGACCGAGAATACCTGACTATAGCGACTTGATTGTGTGTCATACAAAGCATAGTTCCACGACGTACTGAGTCAAAAGAATGTTATATATGTAGCATGACTACAACCACTATCTATTCCAATTTTTTAAGTATGTAGCCAGGTCTGAAAGCCAAGATCCTTTTTTGAAGAGATCTCGGGTTTCATGCCCTGTCTTACGCATGTTGGTGTAACTGATCTTAATTTAGTATTCATGTACACCAAAGAACAAAAATTAACTGAAACACCAAGGAGTAAGTGGGGGTCACTCCACAATAGCCTAGGCAATTGATCACGTGGCTTGGCTGCACCTAAAGGGTAAAGTGTGTCCAGAGAAAGTGAAGTGTTTATGTTAATTTTCAGCACTGTACTGAGCTGAACTGAACTGAACTGAAATAAAGTAAAAGGGACGGAATCATGGCTTCAAGAGACATAACTTTTTATTTTCTTATCTGGCAATTAAACGCAGTCAGGGCAGCTTCGAAAGTTACAGCGGACATTCTCTGAATATCTGTCGAGGGATAAGGCCATTAGCTTCTTTTTAAACTGCGGCCTGGTTAAGTTCTGTGTATTCTGATCGATTGTATTCCATAATCTGGGGACCAAATTACGTCCCGTTCCGAGTCTTCTGTTTTCGCTTTGTAAGAGCGAATGCCGCACAAGAAAAACAAACCTCACAGCAATTATCTTTGTGATTATGCCAATTAAAACGGTATAAACATCTCTACTGGAACACGAGGAGTCAAATAATGATATAAAGTCAGTATAGAAATAATAATTATACAAAGTCAGTATAGATATAATAATGATATAAAGTCAGTATAGATATAATAATGATATAGTTTAGTCAGTATAGATATAATAATGATAGAAAGTCAGTGTAGATATAATAATGATATAGTATAGTAAGTATAGGTATAATAATGATATAAAGTAAGCATAGATATAATAATGATATAGTATAGTCAGTATAGATATAATAATGAATAAGTCAGTATAGATATAATAATAATATAATACAGTCAGTATAGATATAATCATGATATAAAGTCACCATAGATATAATAATGATATAGTATAGTCAGTATAGATATAATAATGAATAAGTCAGTATAGATATAATAATGATAGAGTATAGTCAGTATAGATATAATAATGAATAAGTCAGTATACATATAATAATAATATGGTATAGTCAGTATAGATATTATAATGAATAAGTCAGTATAGATATAAAATAATATAATACGGTCAGTATAGATATAATCATGATATAAAGTCAGCATAGATATAATAATGATATAGTATAGTCAGTGTAGATATAATAATGATATAGTATAGTAAGTATAGGTATAATAATGATATAAAGTAAGCATAGATATAATAATGATATAGTATAGTCAGTATAGATATAATAATGAATAAGTCAGTATAGATATAATAATAATATAATACAGTCAGTATAGATATAATCATGATATAAAGTCAGCATAGATATAATAATGATATAGTATAGTCAGTATAGATATAATAATGAATGAGTCAGTATAGATATAATAATGATATAGTATAGTCAGTATAGATATAATAATAAACACACAAACGATAATGGCGGACAGGTGAGACGTTCTCTCTTTGTCAAGGAGGAGAGTTTATTGATATTTGGCATCTTTTTAGTGCATTAGTGGGAAATTGTGTTGGAAAATTCATGTGATATTAAATGTCTGTGGTGGAACCATGTATAACGAAGATTTTTTTTGTTTCAATACTGGACTTATGAGATAACCGAGTCAGGCCTCCTTATTTCGTTGTACCGAGTGGTTCCGAGAGGAGATAAATCAGCTTTGCCACAGTGGAGTGAGCGAGTTAACAAAACGTAGTATTCTGAATTTATTGAGTTCGTTGCACCGTTTTCCGTTATGAAGACAGAGACGATTCTTTGACTCCTAACTTTAAATTGGCGAATCGGAAGAGCTTGTTAAAAGGTGATTGAAAATGTGATTGAAAAGGAGAAAGTCATCTGCAATATGCGGTACGCTTTGGCTGGTGCTGCACAGTGTACACATTTACCACTGTAATTCGTAATTTTGCGATGCGCTGATGAATCCCTACAAAGCTTAGTGACCATAGTGACTATTCAGTGAACGTGCAGTGAACACTCGTTACTCATTATTCACTACGTGTTAGTTTTTATCTTGCTGCGACCTTGTTTTCTTTTTGCTGGATCAGATTTTTGAAATAACCATTGGAAATATCTTTGGATATATTTTATCTTAATCCAAAAAGTACACTTACATCCATATACGTATATGCCTCCAAAGCACAAGAAGAAAAGGTCTCGATATTCGAATTCTTCGAGTGATCCAAATCACAGTATTGACGAAAACCTACAGTTAAAAACCAAAAAAAAAGGCTAAAGCGCTCCCAGAAGAGGACTCCTATGACCCTTGTGATAACGACGGGAAATTATTGTGTGGGACACAGACAGTCATGGCTCATACTGTAGAAGTAACTATGTTCACACGGCTGGAAGCCCTGGAGAAAAAAATTGAGTCCCTGCCTACGGAAGGAATGATAGAATGTTTAGGTAAAAAAATAGACAGCTTGGTCACCAAGGAGGAAATCAAGGACAGTCTAGGAGAGCTTAATGATAAGCTGATTAAAAAATGTGAGGACTTGGAGGCTCACATCTCAGGACTAAGAAATGAAAATGATAGACTGAAAGAGGAAATACAATCTTCGAAAAGAGACAATGATAAAAACAAGAGGCCCCAGGGGGCCTGAGGGCGCTCACCTGACATGGTAGTCTAAATATCAAACCAGGGACCTGACTTGAATAAGCTGCATACGTCCCTCCTAACAGAAGCATATACCAACTAGATGAAGCGATTGTGCCCACACAATACACAGGATTTTCCTTCTATTTTCAGTTCCTGCACTTTAACGTCCCAAAATTGAGATAAACACATAAAAAAACAGATTTTTTTCCCAAACAAAATACTTTCAGCCTAATTTTTTTTCTTCTTCTTAAAACGCATAAAAAACGCTAAAACTAATTTCCGGATTTTGGTCCAAAATTTTCTAAGTCCCACCCGGACCCCAAATTTTCGGTGTAAAAAAAAAAAAAAATTTTTGTCTTAAAATTGACAGAAACGCATAAAAAACAAAAAAATTATGGATTTTGGTCCAAAATTTTCGAAGTCCCACCCGGACCCCAAATATTCAGGGTAAAAAAAAAAAAAATTTTTTGTCTTAAAATTGACAGAAACGCATAAAAAACCAAAAAAAAAAAAAAAATTCCAGATTTTGGTCCCAAATTTTCTAAGTCCTACCCGGACCCCAAATTTTCAGGGTAATTTTTTTTTTTTTTTTTTGTCTTAAAATTGACAGAAATGCATAAAAAACAAACAAAAAAAAATTTCCGGATTTTGGTCCAAAATTTTCTAAGTCCCACCCGGACCCAAAATTTTCAGGGGAAAAAAAAAATTTTTTTTGTCTTAAAATTGACCAAAACGCAGAAAAAAAAAAAAAAAAAAAATGTTTTTCGGATTTTCCAACTTCTCTTGAACAAACTCGAGTCTACACCTCAAAAGGAAGCTGCATACCAAATATCAAGTCTCTGCTATTGCTGGTTCTTGAGAAGAAGATTTTTTAAGAATTGGAGCATTTTTGCCCCATCCCTCTGCTCAATGTGAGCCGAAACCTAATTTGATAAAAAATCAAAATCCACTTATATAACCCCTACTCACATGAAATTTCATTAATATGCGGCCAGTGGTTTGGGAGAAAAAGCCCAAACACCACCTTCACGACGGACGCCGGACGACGGACGACGGACAAAAAGTGATCAGAATAGCTCACCCTGACTTTCAGTCAGGTGAGCTAATAAATGTATCATTCAGGGTGTAGAAGCCAGAATAAAGAGTGAACAAGACTACCACGAAAAGGAAATTTTTCCAGCATTAGTTCATGCTAACCGGAACGAGCAGTACTCTAGGAAGTCTTCTTTGCGAATTTGGGGAATTGACGGAGACAACAGATCCGGGACATGGGAGGAGTGTTGTATTAAGGTACGTGAATCGTTGAATAAACACTTGAGCTTGAGCCTATCGACAGAGGACATTGATATGGCACATAGAATAGGTAAACCTAACCCCAACAAGAAACGTAATAGGCCTATAATAGTACGTTTCTTCAAGCGGAAAAATAAACTAGAAATTATTAAACGCAGGAAAGTGCTCAAAGGAACTCAAATTGTTGTGCGAGAAGACCTAACACGTAAAAACTTTCAGCTAATGATGATGGCCAAAAAACAACAGTGTGTGCAAGATGCCTGGTCAAACGATGGGAAAATTTTTGTGAAGCTAATCAATAACCGCATTTCGGTGGTGGATTTGGACACTGATTTTGTGCAGCTTGAAAAATTGGAAGGTAAACCACCACATTAAGGACATTAGAGAATCTGAAACTGTAACTAAATTAATGCTAAAAAAGTAAAGGAAAATACTGTTTTCTTCCCCCCTCCCCACCCCGTTTATTCTCCAAAAAGTTAACTCCAGATACTTTGGTTGTTAATCCTTTCCCCAACACATCAGCTAAATTCGTCAGGCGTTAAAGACAGAATTATCTTCTATTCACACTGAAAACTTTCAAATTTTTTATCCGAACTGTGGCTTATGACCTCTCACTGGAACGGGCTCTATGAGCTCGTTCAGACTGGGAGCTATGAACTATGATTAACGAACCGGAATGAGGCAAAAATATCTGTTTTATATTTGATTGTTTTGTTTTTGTTATTTTTTCTCATTCCACTATCTTAAACGTTTATTCTAGCTCCTTAGGCCGTTGGCTTCCACAATGAAACAGCCAAAATGGTCCGCCGCTAAAAACAGAATTGTCTTCTATTCGCACTTAAGTTTTTATTCGAATTTTCCCATCTGATCGGTGGCCTATCACCTCCTCGTTGGAAGGGGCTCTACGAGCTCGTTCGAGTGTGTGTGTGTGTGGGGGGGGGGGGGGGGGTCATGATCCACGATTCGGACGAACAGATGAACCGAAGTTATTTCAGAGTAGATAACGTCAGCTTTTTGTTTTGTGTTTTTTATATAGTTTTTTCTCTTTTTTTTTTTATTTTTCTTTTTTTTTTAAATGGCGAAGCTGAGTAAAGGGACACTGAAGTTTTCGATTTTTTTTCCACCCGTGAAGTGTCGTGTGACCCCTTATTGGAGTAGGCTTCCCGAGCTCGTTCGAGTGGGGGTTCGTAGGACATGGTACGGAGGAAAAACTGAATTAAGTTACAGTAGTAAGTTCATGATACCCCCCCCCCCCCCCCACCACCACACACACACACATACATTGCAAATGGCTCTATTTTCACTGAAGTTCCTGAAGTTATTCATCGAAACAATGGCTTATGACCCCCCCCCCCCCCCCCCACCATTGGGGCGTGCTCTATTTGCACTGATGTTCTTCATCCAAATCGTGACTTGTGACTCCCTCCTTGGAACGGGCTCTACGAGCTCGTTTGAATGAGGGGTCATAGGCTATGATCGACGAACTTGGTTGAGGTTACTGAACTTGATTGAAGCAAAATAATTTTTTTTTTCACGTTTTTTTTTTTTATGAAGTTCTTCATCCAAATTGAAGTTTCTGAAGTTGTTCATCCATATGGCTTTTGAAAGCCCATTGGAGTGTACTCTTTTTGCACTGATGTGTCCCCTAGTTCGAATGAGGGGCCATAGGCTTCAATAAACGTTAGCTAGCGAACTGGATTGATGCAAAAAGAGAAAGATATTTTTTTTTCTTTGTTTTGTCCCTTTTTCATTTCCTCAAATGTCTACTACAGCCCCTTTGGTCGTTGATTCCTTCCCAAAAATAACAACCACAATTTTGCGTTAAAAACAAGTGCCCTCTTTTCGCACTGAAAGAAGTTTTCGATTTTTTTCTTTTCCATCAGGGCAGTGGCTTGTATGCCCTCACTGGAGATGGGATCCGCTTATCAGTTTATCCAGTCGTGGAACACGGAGGTAATTAATTCGCCTATTGGCTGTACCTATCGCACTTTTAGGACAATATTCGAATTTGAGGATTATTTGAATAACTCCCCACTGGCCTGGCAAGGGTATTTTTGAAGTTCAGAACTTCAAATCACCAGCTTCCTATAGAAACCGGTCGCTGGACTAGAACACCCAGAGAAGAGCGACTTTGTACTTTTTGCGATGCGCAATCATTAGGTGACGAATATCATTATATTTTAGAATGCCCGAGTGTTGTTGCCCATCGAAAGAAATATATACACAAATCACTCTATACTCAATCGAATATAATAAAGTTTGCTGCACTTATGTCCAGCTCCAACAAAAAGGAGCTGATCAATATATCAAAATTGGTTAAAATTATTAACAGAAAAATAATTAACAAGTAGATAATTATCATTTAGCATAATTTTTGACAAGGGATAGTTCCCCGGTTTCTTCCTGTGAATCTTTCTCATATGCTTTTGCTTTACGCCCATTAAAATCACTCTCTTTTAGTTTGAAGTACATCTTAACAACCATTAGCGAGTGATTCTGTATTTGTTGGCACGGTGCTTGCTTTGGTTGGGGTGGGCGTGTATTCTGCGGCTCAACATTAATTACTTGCTGAAATCACTGCGTCTAATCAGAAAGCTGGAGCCGTGCGATTCACGCCTACCTGTAGTGCCAGATCGCACATGCGTTGGACAGCCGAGAGAAGACCATTGACTTACGACGCCTCATATGTGCTGAACAGGACAAAGGTTTAGCCCTAGCATTCCCTAGAGCCCAATTTCTTGACTTTCGTCGCCTGGCAGTCGGATGTAATGAACGCAGATCCGGTCATGATGGGCGAACTTTCGTTTTCAAACAAGATTGGGTGACTGGGAAAATGCTATGCTATCATTTTCGATTTGAATATACTTGAGTAGAAACTATGCCGTTGTATCCCTTATTCATATTGAACCTCCGCCCCCCCCCCCCCCTTCGTCCTCTCCAGCACTGTTGGCAACCTGACAAGTGGTCGTTACATTTACTAAAAGGCTGTCCTCATACAGTATCAGTTCGCCCCCTGGGTGCACCGGGACGACATCTGGAAGTCTGAGACTGCTGGTAGCGCCTTGGTGCGCTCATGGGACGAATTGCCACACGGAATTCACACCAGGTTCATGGAATATAGGTTTGTAAAATTCGGACCGCACCCCATACCCACCTCACTATAATTCACCTACCAACAATACCATTAATATAGGGACACCCCTTTATTTACATTGTATCCCTCTACACTTTACCTGCTCCATTGTCCTCATTCTAATTGTTTGATGATATTTTATTTGCTGTACCTCATGTACCATAAATATGGTTTGAGCGTGATAAAGTAAAGTTAAAAGCTAAATCGTTCTAGTGGGGTTCGTGGGCTATGGTTCAGGAGATGAAAGAATTTAGAAACGAACAAGTTGGGCAAGGGGTAAATGAAGTGCTTAAATTTATCAGTTATCGTACAGCTGAAGCATGTGGAAGGTAAATCGTCACTTTAAAGACATTGGTGACTCTGAAACTGAGACTGAATTGAGGCAAAACATATCTCTTCATGTTTTTATTTTTAATGTTTTTTGGGTTGTTTTTTGTGGTTTCTCCTTTCAATTTCATTTTGTTAACAGTTTGTATCGGCTCCTTTGGACGATAACCTTTTCCCCACGTTACAACCAAAATCGCTCGGTGTTAGACAAAACATTTTTTTTTTTTTTTTTTTTTTTTACACTGAAGTTTCTGAATTTTTTCAATTCGAACAATGTCTCATGGCCCTCATTCCAACGGTCTCTGCGGGCTCGTTTGAATGAGGGACCATGAGCTATCGGTTAACGAACTGGACTGAGGCAAAAAAAATATATCTTTCTGTGTTTGTTTTTTAGTGAAGGGTCGGATTGCGGGTTCCATGTTATGATTCAGAATATAAAATGAAAGTAAATCGTTTCAGAGAAGATGGCGTTAGTTAGAATTGCTGCCTTCTGTTTGTAGTACTGAAGTTTTCGAATTTTTTCCATCCGTGAAGTGTCTTGTGACCCCTTACTGGAGCAGGCTTCGCGGGCTCGTTCGAATGGGAGTTCGTAGGTCATGGTTCGGAGGAAAAAACTGAATAAAGTTACAGTTGTTCATGGCACACCCCCCCCCCCCCTCTACTGCAACGGGATCTATTTGCACTGAAGTTCCTGAAGCTCTTCATCCAAACAATGGCTTATGACCCCCCCCCCCCCACCCACCCCATTGGAACATGCTCTATTTCCACAAATGTTTCTGAAGCTCTTCATCCAAACAATGGCTTATGACCCCCATCCACCCCATTGGGGCATGCTCTATTTCCACAAATGTTTCTGAAGTTCTTCATCCAAACAATGACTTATGACCCCTCTTTGGAGCGGGCTCTACGAGCTCGCTTGAATGATGGATCGTAGGCAATGATTAACGAACTTGATTGAGGTTAATGAACTTGATTGAGGCAAAATAAATATCTTTTTGTGTTTTTTATGAAGCTCTTCATCCAAATTGAAGTTTCTGAAGTTCTTCAACCTTTTGACTTTTGATGCCCCATTGGAGTACTCTATTTGTACGGACGTTTCCCCTCGTTCGAATGAGGGAACACAGGCTTCAATAAGCGTCAGTTAGCGAATTGGATAGATGCAAAGAGAAAAAGATGTTTTAGCTTTGTTTTGTCCCCTTTTCATTTCCTCAAATGTCTACTATAGCTCCTTTGGTCGTTGACCCTTTCCCCAAAATAACAACCCAAATCATTTTGCGTCAATAACACCTTCTATCTATTCGCACTGAATGAAGTTTTCGAATTTTTCATTTCCATCAGGGCAGTGGCTTGTAGCCCCCAACTGGGACGGGATCCGTGAAATCGTTCAAGTGGAGGTCGTTGGCTATGATTCGGGGGGGGGGGGGGAGAAATTAAATTACTTTTGAATTGAAGACGTGAGATTTTTAGAAACAGACAGGTTGTGTAAAAGGGTTAAGGAACTGGTTAAATTTATCAGTTACCGCACAGCTGAAGCATGTGGAAGGTAAATCGTCACATTAAAGACATTGGGGACTCTGGAACTGTGACTGAATTGAGGCAAAACATATCTTTTCATGTTTTTGTTTTTTAATGTTTTTTGGTTGTTGTTGTTGTTTGTCCTTTCGATTCTAAATTGTCAACAGTTTGTAGCAGCTCTTTTGGACGAGAACTTTCTCCCAAACGCAACAGCCAAAATCATCCGGTGTAAGACAGACTGTTTCTATTTTATTTGCACTGAAGTTTCTGATTTTTTTTCTATTCGAACAGTGTCTCATGGCCCTCATTGGAACAGTCTCTACGGGCTTGTTCGAAAGAGTGGTCATGACCTATCGATTAACTAACTGGATTGAGGCAAAAAAAAAAAAAGAAAGGAAAAAAAAAAAAGAAAAAATTTTATGTTTGTTATTTGGCGAAGATTCAGACTGGGGGTTCCAAGCTGTGGTTCAGAATATAAAATGAAAGTAAATCATTTTAGAGTAGATGGCGTTAGTTAGAATTGCCTTCTGTTTGTACTGAAGCTTTTGAATTTTTTCGATCCATGAAGTGTCTTGTGACTCCTAATTAGAGCGGGCTTCACGAGCTCGTTCGAGTCGGGTATCGTAGGTCATGGATCGGATGAAAAAACTGAATTAAGTGACATTAGAGTTGGTGACATCACATTAAAGACATCAGAGATTTCGAAAAAAATCTTTTTTTTTTTTTTTTTTTCTTCCTACAATTTCCATCTTCTTAAAAGCTAGTAGCAGCTCCTTTGATCATTGACCTTTGCCCATACTTAACAGCCAAAATCGACCAACGTTAAAGACAGAATTGGCTTCTATTTGCAGTGAAGCTTTGGGATTTTTTCCCATTTATAGATTAGCTTATGACCTCTCATTGGAATGGTTTCTACGAGATTTTTCAAATGAGGGGCCCCAGGCTACGGTTAACGAACTGCTTAAACTAATCAGTTACCGATAAGGTATTTTTTCGCAACCAACTATTCATCTGATTATCCAGATGTTAATTCCTTGACTCGTCCTTTTGTCACTTCATCCGATTTTTTATTTCCTCGTTCATAAATTTATTATTATTTAGTTACCGTACCTTGGTATGTTCGTTCATTCATCTATTCAGCTGTTTATGGAGATGTTAATTCTTCGACTCGCTCATTCGTCACGTTAAAAAATCATCCATTTCTCCGCTTTTGAATGGAAGGGACAAGTGGCTGAGGCAGCGTACGACTGAAAAGAAGCCAATTGCAACATAAGTAAATTCAAATTTGCGTGACCTCGACTACTGAATCTATTACCACCTATTCGATAACATCTCTCGCAGTCTCTCTTCCCCCCCCCCCCCCCCCCCCCCATCTCTGAAAAGAGGTGAAAAGGTGGCTAAGCCACCAAAACAACCGTAACGTCACGGACTTCAATCGTTTACACACCTATACGCTTCTTAATGGTCGAGTCCCTATTTCATCCAATCAATCGTTCATTCATTGGTTCATTAAGTCGATGATCCTCTATACCTAAGTTAAGGGGACATTGTGTCGCTGCGTGGTCCTGTGATAGGGCGATGGCTTCCTACAACTCAACTGGGATATTAGTTGAATTTCGTGTGTCCCGGCACTCAATTCGTTCTGGAGGACAATGAAATGAAAGTTAAGTAAACTAATGAGAGAGATGTTAGTGACTGTACTAAATGATACCACGAGCCTGAAAACCCAATTTAGCTGCAATACACTGTCAAACATTGTATGATCCAAACTGGGTATGATAAACTACAACGGGCGAGTATATCGGAGTCATTCATTCATTCGTTCGTTCCCCCTTTCGGACGCTCGCTCGCTCGTTTGTTGGTTCATTTGTTCGTCCGTTCGTGCATGCGTGCGTGCGTGCGCCCATCCATCCATCCATCCATCCATCCATCCATCCATCCATCCATCCATCCATCCATCCATCCATCCATCCATTCATCCATCCACATTCATTCATTCATTCATTCATTCATTCATTCATTCATTCATTCATTCATTCATTCATTCATTCATCCGTCCACTCGCTTATTCGTTCATTCATTCCTTAGTGAATGGGAGAATGAGTTTCTATGGGTGGGTGGGTGGGTGGATGGATGGATGGTTGGATGGGGTTTGATTTAGTGAGTGAATGTGATCAATTGCTGGTTATTTTTTACGTAGACGAGCAGACTGCCCGCTAAAAAGTAATAACGTCCATTTATAACTGGACAACTTCACCGAGAGTGAAGACAAACGGAATATAGTCGTCGCCCTAAAAAGTGGAACTAGTTAACGGTTGCCCGTTTACTGATTCATGCTCTTGTTATCTTTTCTCTATCTTATCTCCCCGTTTATTACTTCACTCAGTGATCGACAGACCGGCGAATGGATGAATGGGCTGTCTGACCCGTTCAGACACTGGACACTGCCGACCTCTACGGTAAATTTATTAAAGAATAAAACTCTCCTCCTTAGACACAAAGACAGATAGTCATTTACGAAAGTAATTATGAAGTATGTATATATGTTATTGTTTTCATTTTCATTGTTATACTCCTACACTCAATTAATAACTCCAACACTGCAAACAATTCAGAATTACAACTCAGTCAGTAAGGTTAACTTTGGTGTAAAAGAATGTCAAAAATTACCCAGTACAATTATAGAACACAGCTTGTTTAAATTAAAGAGACTTGGTGACCACAATCGTAATGGCGCATAATATCTCGTTGGACGAGGTCCAGAATAATTCGGAATATGATTTTGAAGGGATTTTTAATGAGAAACTAAACGAAACATCCTCTGGTGATGAGTTCCCTTCCAATTTTATAACAAGTGTTTGCAAATATTACCTACCTGAAGAAATTCCCCTATTATTAGACAGTTCGAAGGAGCAATTTTCGGTCTTTCACTTAAACTGTCAAAGCCTTAAGGCTCATTCCTACAAATCAATTTATTCACTCTAAATCATAGTTATGATGTAAGAGGTACAAGTTTACATATTAACAAATTCATATATAAGATAAGTTGGTGGTTGAGATGAGTATCATCCACAGACAGCAATCAACACGACCCGGGACGAGCCCAATACACAGGCACATGGGAGCATCAGCCAAAATAGGGCTGTTGCTCACATGTATCGATGGATGAGGCCGCTCCCTAATCGGCCGATCACTGACTGTCTGCGATATGAGCTGCAAATAAGAAAAACAATGACCTATATTGTTATGACTAATGGGATAGTTTTAAGTTCTTTTGCTCTCTGTTTGACTACTATGTAATAAACATATAGGCGTATAAGTGTCTTAATTAGCGCGCCATAAGCAGCCAACTACATTACTTGGGTAATGCACCCGGCTGGTGATAGCGCCCATTAAACGATAACTCTATTGTACTAAGGTTCATCGACTAAGATAAAGTTACATAAACGTGTGTTACACGAAATTTAAGTATAAGCATGTGCAAAAATACCCCACAAAATGTGCGAAAGGGTTAAAGAAAACATTTAAGGGCACATTGGCACATTGACAGAGTGGGGAACTACTGGAGTTAATGATACTCAAGTTAGAGATTGGAATAATAATGACAGTAAAACCTGTTATGGAAGACCACCCTCAAGTGGTCTTAGATACGAGGTCGTGTTTCAAGGGAGGTTCTTCTGTAACTCGAAACCTCCGGAGGACGTTTCGGGTTAAAGCAAAATCTCCATCCAGAGACTAACTCTTTCGACAACCGAGCGGTCTTAAAAGATAGGCAGTCTCTCAAGAGAGGTTCCACTGTACTTTAAACATATAACCTTAGTGGTAATCAACAGCAATATAAGTGTGCGATACCCCTATAATGCAGTCTACCCTTACCCGAAAATGGGGTCAGGTGGCAAGAGAGACTTTAAGGGCTCGACAGTTATATGTCGATGAATCTAGCACATCTCTGATGCTAGATATTAACAACTGACTGACAACATATTATGATAAAGTCATAACAAACAGTCACTTGCATACATATTAGGTCAAACACAGGTATACTATTAATCTGATGGATTCATAATTCCGAGCAGTTACCTCAGCCAGTACCAAGTGAGTTTGGTATCGACGAAAGTAACTCCCTAACATTGCAAAATCGTTTTTATAGTTGTCATACTCAACGTTTGTACGGCAAACATAGTCCATTACTTACTACCTGTTATATAGAGAGCAGTAGTTACATATCACTACCTGAGCTCCATGTTGCCCCAAGCGACATCCTTTCAGGATGTCGCCTAGGTCAACACGGAACTCAGGCAGCAATATGGCTACATAATTAATAACGTGCAGCTCCTTACAGTTACGGTGTATAACACAGGCACACACACGCACGCACACACGTACAGTCAGACACACACACACACACATACACACACACGCAAACACACACGCGCGCGCACGCCTACTCTCGGACACACGCATAGATAACATAAAATTTCTACAATGACTAAAAGTGGGACGTGGTGAAAGAGAAAGAGAGAGAAAGAGAGAAAGAGAGAGAGAGAGAGGGAGAGAGAGAGAGAGAGAAAGAGAGAGAGAGAGACAAAGAGAGGGAGAGAGAGAGAGAGAGCGAGAGCAAGAGAGAGAGAGAGAGAGAGAGAGAGAGAGAAATAGAGAGGGAGAGAGAGAGAAAGAGCACACACACGCACACACACACTTAGACGTGCGAGCGCGCCTGTGTAAACACCTGTTCAAACTGGGTATGGTAAACCAACGGTATATTCAGAAATCTGTATGAGGGAAGAAGATTTGTTTCACGGTGAACAAACATGTGTAAGAACAACATCAATAAATTTACACAGCTTAAGTAACACAGTGGGATTTGTGCTCTGGAATAGGTACTTGTATTTTGGTGTAGTAGGCTGTTTGTGTGTATATGCGGGTAGAAGGCGTTTTCTGTGGCTTTGGAAAAAGTCACAAACCATAACATAATGATACTCATTACCAACGGATTGAGTATCACAAAATGGACAAATTCGTTCATCCTTTGGAATATTGTTCCATCTACCAGTCTCAACAGGAAGGCGGTGATTTGAAGTTCTAAATTTTAATAATTTTGTATAGAACTTAGCAGGAAGCTTACCAAAAAAGCTTTCAATACCAAAATTATCTTTAATGCTAATATAGTTTTCATAAATTGAAGACTGTGATAATTCAGACCACCACTCCTGTCGGAACTGGTCAGATAGAGACCGCTTGACTGTTTCTTTCAGCCATTGGGCTGAAATACATGATTGATTATTCCATATGTAGGTTAACCCACACGAGTTCAGTATTTGATTGATTGCCCTTAACCATGGGTTATGGTAGCGATTATTAATATATAGGGATAATAGATACCTATATACTACAAAGCTTATTTTATTTGAATTTCCATTTACAAGTTTAGCCCAAAATGTTATCATACGACATTTGACTTTTATTGAAATTGGGTATTGGCCTACTTCTCCGTACACGAAATGTGTGGCTGTTTGGGGTTTCAATTTTAATATAAATTTAAGAAACTTTAAGTGTAAGCGTTCGATCGGTTTGAGGCATTCAAAACCCCAGACCTCACAGCCGTATAGCAAAATAGGTTCAACTATTTTATCAAACAGGTTGATTTGGCAGGTCAAGGAAAGTGAGAAATGTCGCGCTTTATGTATTACATTGTACATGGCTTTAGTTGCTCTGGAGACTTGGTTACGTTTTGCGCTGGAGAAAGCGCCAGACCTTGAAAACATAATACCTAAGTAACTGAAATTTGTGACCTTTTCAATTTCGTTATCATCCATATGGAATTTGACGCTGGGTTGTCTACCACTTCCAAATATTAGGATTTTTGTTTTTTTGTGTATTAACAATTAGCTTCCACTGTCTGCAGTAGGATGCGAATTTATTTAGGGCTAGCTGCATGTTCTTAGATGACTCGGCTAAGATCATCGTATCATCTGCGTAAAGCAGCACAAGAAGCTTTAAGTATACATATAGTTCTTGTGCGATGTGGTCTTCCAATGAGGTTAACCCCGGGACGTTATTTTCGGTAAAAAAGTTCTCCAAGTCGTTTAGATAGAGAGAGAACAGCAGGGGAGATAAATTCTCCCCTTGACGGACGCCAAGAGTACATCTGAAAGTATCTGAGTCTATCGCCCCTATTCTAACAAGGGATTTGACCCCACGGTGCATATTGCGAATCACGATGAAACATTTCCCATCTATACCGGAGTTCAGAAGTTTTTTCCAGAGCCCAGCGTGCCACACTGTATCGAACGCTTGTTTGAAATCAACGAAAGTGCAAAATAATTTTTTCTTAATAAATTTCAGTGACGTTGACAAAAAATATAATACTAGTGCATTATCTATTGTCGAGTAACCGTGCCTAAAACCACTTTGATTTTGTTTCAGTATTTCAGACTGTTCAATATAGTTAGTGAGCCGCGTATTGAGTATTTTAGTAAATAATTTTCCTACACAACTTAAAAGTGTTATAGGTCTATAGTTTTGCGGGCATTTGGGATCACCTTTCTGTTTATAAATGGGTTTCACTATACCGAGAAGCCAATTAGGTGGAATTACGCCGGTATCCAGAACTAGGTTAAATAAAATTAGGTAGATGGGTAGCATCATTTCTATAGAGGAAGTGATATGTTCGTTTCTAATACGGTCCACACCACAGGCTTTATCAGTTTTAAGGGATTTAACGGCTGATATTATCTCTTCCCGTTTTATGGGTTCATTAATAAATTCGTTACTGTGTGTATTTATTTCTGATGGATCACTGTCGTCAAAATCACTTGCATTTGACACGTTCAAATTCTTCAAGAAATCATACATGTCAGATACATTGACTTTGGGTGTGGATTCCTCGATGGATGATTTTAGTGTTTTCCAGTAATCGCGTGGACTCATTTTACGCGACTGGGAAAGCTTTTTAGCCATGTTGAGCTTATATCGCTTTTCGGCATTATACAAAACTTTTTTATATTCTTTACTTTTTCGCTTTAAAGTATCTTTTGAGGTGGCACTTTTAGCTACATTGTGGTACCTCCTGGCACGATTGTATTCCCTCCTGGCTATACTACATAGCTTATCGTACCATGGCCGTCGTTTGTGTGTTTTTTTATGTGCCTTTCTTTTTCTCCCAAAACACTTATCAGAAGCTGTGGTGAAGATTGCACTTAACTGTTCAGTTACGGAATGTGCTAGATCATGTGTAAAAAGGTCTGGATTATCCCGTAGGGTTTGAAGGTCTGCTATAACTCTTTCAACCGCTGCATGTTCAATACTATCATTAAATTTAGCTGCTTTTTCACGTTGCCATGGTACAGGCTCGTTTCCAGGGCTGCCGTTAACGTCACTGACTGAACTTTCTACACAGGATACAGAGCCTGTACTATTGGTTTTTAACGAAAACTCTAAGGGACAATGGACATCCGAAATCAATCTACTAAAGTCCAAGACATTGAACAGTCCGACGAGTGGCATAAAGGGAGCTGATGCTATAAGATAGTCAATAACACTAATTTGTTTACATGTAGGTTTCCCAATCCCCTTATCCCCCCCTATTCTACCATTTAGGATGTACATGTTACATGATTTACATAAGTCAATTAGTCGCCGTCCGTAATTATTTGTCCCAGTGTCACTAGATCGTCTGTCCATTGGTATGTCAAATTCATTAAGTATGGTCAAATCATTTGTGAGGGTGATCATATAATCGTTGTTTATCATATCGTTATCATCGTCGTCGGTGGTCCAGTAGTCTTTTATTTCAGAAGTCCTGGCATTAAAGTCTCCGACAAGAGCAATTACTCTGTTTTGGTTAAGTTTATCAAAAATTTCTTGTTCTAACTCCTGGAACATTTCAGGGGATGAGTAAATGCTATTCTCTGGAGGAATATATACTATGCCCAGTATAATATCGCTGCTTCTATTTGTAAGCTTTTTAGACAACTTGCACCAGATTACTGACTTGGACTTTACGGGTAATACTGTTATATATCTTTCGAGTGTTTCGCGATATAGTAAGATTATCCCCCCTGATTTTCTCTGTGCCAACGGTTTACGATTATTTGCGGCGACTTTAAAACCAGGAATTTCTATTTTGTCAGCATCGTCCATTTTTGTTTCACACAACCCGATAATATCATATCGGTTTACCAATTCTAAGAATTCGGGACATCTAAGTTTGCTAATTAGACCACAAACGTTTATGAATAACACGTTTATCAAGTCATTTCCGGAATTCGCCCCAGAAACGTCATCGCGTGTTAAGGACTCAGTTCGATCACCGATGACTCCCTATCTATTGGGTGTAGACGACGCCCGTAAACGTTTCGCCTTTGGCGCACTAGCACTAGCACTACTAATGTTTAAGTTAGCTGTGTCTATACTTTCAGTTATGTCTAGTGGTTCTTCCATTCTTGTGGAGCATGGCTCAAACAATTTTCCATCTATGAAAAGTTTATCTCTCACGAGTGTGGCCTTTTCTCCATTCCTCTTGGCTTGACGGAGCACGGGGTAAAGCGACTTTCTTCTTCGTTCTATTTCTTCGGGAAATTGTTCATTAATATAGAAAGGTTTTCCTTTAAGCCTATAGCTAATCTTGCGAATAAATTCGCGGTCCTTGAAAAAAGTAAATTTCGCAATAATAGGCCGTGGACGTCCTTCGCGCTTTTTCCCTAATCTGTGTACTCTTTCGAATCCAATGTCTGTCGCCCTCTCCAGCTCCAATTCATTGACGAAAAAGTCATGCAGAACCCGTTTACAATTTTCTCCACTCGATTCTGCTAAACCCGAGAACACTAAGTTATCCCTCATTGATCTACATTGGAGATCTAACACAATTTCATTAAGTTTACTGCTTTCATTTTTAAAGTCATTGATGGCTATTTCGGTATTGGGTATTGGGACTCTCTTAACGAGATGCTCTTTAAAACACAGTGCCGCTATAACAGTTTTGACGTCATTGGTCTAACAGAGATATTTCAAATCCCACCTGCATGTTCCTATACACTTCACGGCTAACATCCCATTATCAGCTCCAATAGACCAGAAAGAGACGACGGTCGAGGTGGCGTTGGCATATACATCAAAGAAAATATACCCTTCAAGATTCGTAGAGATCTCTCGGTATTTATTCCACATGTCTTCGAATCCTTGTTCATTGAAATTACATTCCATAAATGTACGAAGTTGAAGGGATAATTTATAGGCCCAATACACAACCTAAGGCAGACATTGATTTGTTCTTAGACAAACTAAATGTAATAACCGATAAAATCAATCAGGAACACAAAGAGACATATTTAACGGGTGATTTTAATATTGATCTCTTGAAATCAGATATACATGCCAAGACGAACTCATATTTGGATATATTGATTAGTCAAGGTTTCTTACCATATATCACCAGACCGACCAGAGTAACGAGCCATTCAGCTACACTGATAGATCACGTCTTTACAAATAATTTTGGCCCGTCACATCGATCAGGTATCATCATTACAGATGTTTCGGACCACTTTGGCATTTTCCACTTGATAACACATAATAAAAGTGACAAACCTTCATCAGCAGGCTTGACGCGGAAAATAAACTCAGAAAGCATATCCCAGTTTGAAACGCTTCTCTCTCAAATGGACTTTTCCGCCGTTTTCGAATCTGATTCTCCAAATGCAGCATATGATACCTTTAATGGATATTTTCCGGTCGGCATACGAAAAGGCATTTCCCCTAGTAACCCGCAGGTTGAGAAAAACTTTCGTGAGAAGAAATCCGTGGATGACTAAAGGACTCTTAGTGTCATCAAATAATAAATCAAAATTTTACAATAAAAAATTAAAATATCCGTCGGAAAATAATATTAAAACTACAAAAAATATTGTAGAATATTCAAGAAGATAAAAAAACAAACAAAGTAAAACAATGTATTATTCAAAGATTCTGGAAAAAAAACAAAACTAACCTACGCAGAACTTGGCAAATAATAAATAATGCCTTAGATAAGTCAAAGAATGACGCTGCCCTTCCAACATTCTTTATAACAGACAATAACAAAGAAATAAACGACGCGAGCGAAATTGCACACCAATTTAATAACTACTTTGCCCAAGTTGGAAAACGCACCAGTGAACAGATTAGCAGACCCAATAAACACTTCCTAGACTTTATGGGCAACGACCTACCCAAAAGATTTTTACCACTCCAACAACTGAATATGAGGTTGTTGCTGTTGCCAAATCACTGAAGTCGACGAAAACCGAAGATTGTAATGGTATATCAACAAAATTACTCAAGTACACAATTAATGCTACAGCCCCTGCTTCAACTCTATTATCAATATCTCCTTCAACAGCGGCATTGTTCCAGACAGAATGAAAGTAGCTAAAGTGATTCCGATTTTTAAAAAATGGAAATGAGTGTAAATTCAATAACTACAGGCCTATAAGTATTCTACCAGTCTTTTCCAAATTACTGGAAAAATTAATGTGCAATAGAATTACATCTTATCTGGAAACGTACGATATTTTATATCACCATCAATATGGATTTAGGAAAAATCACTCCACTATTCATCCGATTATGCAATTACTAAAAGTAACAGGAACAGAAAACAACAAGGAAAGTAAAAATAGTACATTAGCGGTATTTCTAGACCTTTCAAAAGCATTCGATACAATTAACCATTGCTTTATATTAAAGAAAATGGAGAGGTATGGCTTCAGAGGCACCAGTTACAATTGGTTCAGAAGCTATCTTTCAAACAGGGCACAATATGTCAAATATGGCGAACATGAATCAAACTAAACTGAAATTCAATGCGGTGTTCCACAGGGTTCTGTCCTTGGACCTGTTCTATTTCTATTGTATATAAATGATATTAGTCGGTCGACATCCCTGGACCTTCTGTCTTTTGCTGATGACACTACTGTTCATGACTCTATCCCACAAACCGAAACCGATTCAGTGGACACAAATTTCAATCTCGAACTCACCAAAATTCATGAATGGTGTTGTGCAAACCAACTTGCATTAAACGCCGGCAAAACAAAGTATATTGTTATAAACACAAATCAAACAACACAAAATCGGAGATATCCTAACATTTATATAAATAACCAAAAGATAACGCGGGTTGGATTAAACGAGGAAGAAAAATCAGTGAGTTTCCTGGGTATAAATATTGATGAAACCCTATCATATCAAGCCCACATATCAAAAATCTGCGCAAAGATAAGATGGGCTAATTCTACTTTAAATAAAGCCAAAAAAAAAAAAAAAAATTACCCCTAAAGATCATGAAAATACTTTATTTTTCCCTTGTACAATGTCATTTAATATACGGTATTCACATATGGGGCAATTGTAGGGCAATTGGGGACGTATTGAAAATACAAAAGCGCTCGATCAGAATAGTAAATAACAAAAGGTTCAACTCCCATACAGATCCATTGTTCGCAAAGGATAAGATACTAAAAGTCAATGATCTGTTTAAATTACATGCTTGTCCTTTCATGTTTGACTGGAAAAACGGCAAGCTCCCAGACTCATTCGGAACATTTTTCAGTAGTTCCGACACAAATACAAGACAGTCGGGTCAAGTTCAAATTACGAAAACTCGAACAAAAGCACTGGATAGACTAGCGGTATATGCCTTTCCCAGACTCTGGAATGAACTGGATCCAACCCTGCGAGGAACAAGTAATAGAAATGAATTCAAAAAGAAATTAAAAGAGAGGCTTCTCTCTTCGTATCAGAAAAGCTTTCTGTGCGACAACCCCAACTGCCTCGAGTGTGAGCCTGGACAATAAGTTATCATACCGATTGTTCATGCCATGCTGGAATGTAAAAACAGGAGAAGTGTATCCTGAAAGACCCTCGTTATCCCCCCCCCCCCCCCCCCCCCCCGTTCGAAATGTGTACCTAGACTAATTAGTCTCATCACAAATAGTTTCTTGGCCGATCTGGGGAGGGGCGGGATGTGTTCAGCTATTTGCTTTCTTCTCCGGTGGTATTAGACAAAATGTTTGAAAATTTCACTCTTCTTCAGAACGTGGTGCAGTTATTCTGTTGTCTTGACTTGAATTATCTACACATTATTTATTCTTTCCACTGTCCGTATAATTACCCTTGTTATTACTTGCTTCTAAATAATTGCTGCTGGATAACTCGTCCACCCTTAAATGTATAAGGAGTCACCTGGTCCGTAAATCAACAAGTCTAGAGGCTTATGGGGAAATTGTTGGCAGTGTTGGAGTTTAGAGTTTAAAATTGGTGGGAGATGACATGTAGACAGCCAACCTGGCTATGTAATCTCCCAACGGTGTAAATCAATTGTAAATTTATAGTATTGTTATTACATTGTAACTGTATTTGATTTATACCGTTAAATAAACTAAATCATAATAATATAAAGTCAATATAGATACAATAATGATATAGTATAGTCAGTATAGATATAATAATGAAAAAGTCAGTATAGATATAATAATGATATAGTATAGTCAGTATAGATATAATAATGAATAAGTCAGTATAGATATAATAATAGTATAATATAGTCAGTATAGATATAATCATGATATAAAGTCAGCATAGATATAATCTATATATATAGAATAATATAATTAATAAGTCGGCAGAGATATAATAATAATATAGTATTGTCAGTATAGATATAATAACGAATAAGTCAGTATAGATATAATAATGATATAGTATAGTCAGTATAGATATAGTAATAATATAAAGTCAATATAGATACAATAATGATATAGTATAGTCAGTATAGATATAATAAGGAAAAAGTCAGTATAGATATAATAATGAATAAGTCAGTATATATATAATAATAATATAGTATAGTCAGTATAGATATAATAATGAATAAGTCAGTATAGATATAATACTAATATAATACAGTCAATATAGATATAATCATGATATAAAGTCAGCATAGGTATAATAATGATATAGTATAGTCAGTATAGATATAATAATGAATAAAGCAGTATACATATAATAATGATATAGTATAGTTAGTATAGATATAATAATGAATAAGTCAGTATAGATATAATAATGATATTGTATAGTCAGTATAGATATAATAATGATATAGTATAGTCAGTATAGATATAATAATAACATAAAGTCGATATAGATATAATAATGATATATTATAGTCAGTATAGATATAATAATGAATAAGTCAGTATAGATATAATAATGATATAGTATAGTCAGTATAGATATAATAATGATAGAAAGTCAGTATTGATATAGTAATGATATTGTATAGTCAGTATAGATATAATAATGAATAAGTCAGTATAAGATATAATAATGATATAGTATATTCAATATAGATATAATAATAATATAAAGTCAGTATAGATATAATAATGGTACAGTATACTCAGTATAGATATAATAATAAATAAGTCAGTATAAATATAATAAAGATATAACATAGTCAGTATAGATATAATAATAATATAAAGTCTGTATAGATATAATAATGATATCGTATAGTCAAGTATCGTTCTGTATTTGAAGCTGTCAAACTCTGATGCTGGATGTTTGCTTCAGTTATTTCGTATTTGGTTTTTCAAAAACTGTAAAAAGTGAATGTCGACATGTCATGAACATTCATTCAAAGTTCAAACTCTTAACTGAATTGTTCATTTTCTATTCACATGAGGAATGATCGTTTGTTTCTGTCTATTTCTTGAGTTCCAAAAAACAAAGGCCAAACGGTATATTGAGCGGCAATAAATTTATACTCTACTTTGCGGAGTTAAAATAAAAAAAAGGTCGCATCATACTTCTTAGTGATAACTGAATAAAAAGGCATAGTTTTCTTAAATTATGTTTGAAATAACGATACATTTCACTGAAACATGTTCACGCGTCATTAAAAATGTTTTGACCAATGAATTGCATAAGTTAAAAGGAACATAATAGGCCACGCTCACACAAAACTTTAATCGCCTTTTCCACTTGACGGGAGGGTGCCGTCATTTGAAACAGCACTGAGTTAAATTTGATTCTGATTTTGATCATTTCCTGTAAAATTGGAAACACAGCTTCTAAATGTGGAGTTCGATACAAACCCAGATGACATGAAGTTGGTTGAACTTTGTCTTAGAAAGAGTTTATTCAGGCTACTGGGAAATTGGAACGTTTTGTTCGCGTGAGTTTCATTTGTGGATGCCATCGACGTCAGTGATGTTGTGTTTTGTTCATGTTGACATTGTTGTGCACGAGGCTGAATTGTTACTACTTCCATAGGACAATGTTTGATACTTTGTTTCTATAAAGTGGAACATTCCCTACTGACTTGTAACTGCGGAACGAACCTTCATTTCTATGTCCACTTATGTACATAATGTGTTGCCGTTCAAATCCAGCATCATTCATTGCCTGGATACCAGTTGCACGTAAACAGTGTGCCGTGTTTGTTTTGCTACATTTTGTCAAATGGCTGACATAAATTGTGAGACCTGATATTCTTTTACACTTTTGTAAGTGAACCACATACATTCAGTTGATGGTGAAAGAAGAGCATTCTTTGAACAGTCGTTGGAGAGAGATGTGGCATTTGGGTCAGTTTGTTCAATTAACAATCGAAGTAATTAAACAGGACACACGTTGGGGGGGGGGGGGGGGGGGTGCTGGGTTTCGTGTAGGGCTGTCCCTATTAATGGATTAATATTCTTCGTTGTCGAAGAATCGGTAAATTTTACCCCGTTTTAAACGTTCAATAATTAAAAAAGAAATTGATGAAAAACCTATTGTTTCTAAAGGTAAAATGTCAAGAACGTCGATGTTAAACCCCAAGAAACCGTTAGAAGTATTCGTCTTGTAGGTACATTCAAAGCTTTGATGTTCTGAACTTTTGAACCGAATGTAATAATCATGATCAGGCAGCAGTTGCGAATTTGCGAAGTTGGCAACTGCCGACTGGTCTTGATTATTACACTGATGATTCAAATGTTCAGAACATAAAAGTTTTGAATGTACCTAAAAGAGGATCGCCCTCGCTGTTTATTTGAGGTATGTCAACTGACTTGAAACTCCATTTATAACGACTTCAAAGAGAGGGTGGTGGGGGCTACTCTAGGTACGATTGATCCATTATTATCGATTATTTGCAACCATTAATCGATTCCTAAATTACAAAATCGTGACAGCCCTGGTTTCGTGTTCATGACGACATATTCACAGTTATTTTCATCTTTACAAAACTGCAATGAATTCATTGTAAGTTGCTTGTGGAATTCAAGACTCCGACTTCCAAAATGGATAGCTAACTCGTACCACACCCTGTATCGTAGAATAATTGGATTCACTGGAGAGTGCAGGTTGGTAGGTGGCAAAGTTATTTAATTCTGTCCGATCAGTTATATCTTTAACAGGTTGGGCGCGACAATCCGTGTTTCGCGTTGAATTTTAGTTTTGCGTCCATCATATTGTAAGCGTCTCTGGTCATTTTATCTTTCACAATATCAGTGTCCAATCCCAAATCATGTAAATGTCTATTTATTGCAGACCTAACATTCTAGATGGGGCGTGGTTTCGGGAGAGCCTAAATGCGTTTCTTTCGGTTCATTGTATTATGAACAGAAAAAAAGAAATACTTTAGCCAATCATTTTGCCAGAAAATTCACGAACAGAAAAATTTATATTAAAATGTCAGTATATTTCTTCATAAAAGGACAAGTATGTTCAATTATTCTCGGATTTGATTAATTTATTGACTTGCGGTTATTGACTTGAGGTTACTTGAATGTCCTTCCAATCTGGTGGTAATAAAAGTAACAACATCACGTTCTTGGACATAACCGTGACGGTTCTATTAGCAGCCCACAGAAATGATTAACAACCCTCTGTCTTATTTGCTAAAAAGAGCTCGGGCTGTTAATTATTTCTGTTGGGGTGCTAATGAACAATTGTGCTTTTGAAAATCGTGTTATTGTTATATTATTACCACTTCAGCGAGTGTTCTCTACAATATTTCCGGAGTTTAGCGGGACAGTAAAATTCAGTATTTTATGACGTCATGCCACCGGAAGAGAACGGCAGGCGTTAATGAAAACAGAATTCACTAATAGCTACCGGCCCACTTTCGGTCATGGTAATAATAATAAAACATGATTTTGTCGAGCGCTCCGGTTTATTAACGGCCCGTGAGGACTGAGTAACAACCCTCTCGCTTATTAACAGCTAATAAACCCTCTGGTTGTTATTCATTCCCCTCGGCCTATTAATAAACCGTAACGCCCTCTAAACTCACGTTATTGCTATATTATTAAGAATTTTCCTTTCGGTCAAGTTGGCTACCGGAAATTATAATCCTGAAAAGTTACCCCTGGCTGTTCATTTAAGGAAGCTATTATTTCGACCAGCACAGCTTTGACGACTACTATTATGGCATGTCTATCTTCAACGGCTATCATTTCAGCCTGCCTATCTTCGGCGACTATCATTTAGTTCAGCCATTTTTATGTCTACCATTTTTACCTTCTTATCTTGGATTGTTATTATCAATCTGTCAACTTTTAACGGCTATCATTTCGGCCTACCTATCTTTTGCTGCTAGTATCTCGGTCTGTCTATCTTTAACAGCTATCATTTCTGCATGCCTATCATTGATGGCTAACATCTGGGCCTACCTTTATTTGGCAGCCATAATTGTGGTCTGCATATCTTTGGCAGCGACAATTTTGACCTGCCTTTCCTTGGCTTGGCTATCTGAGGAACTATCATGCCTCTCTGTCTATTTTTGAAGTTTAACCTTTCGGCCTGCCTATCGTTGACGGCTATTATTTTGACTTGTCTACATTTGACGTCTATCATGTCGGTCTGCTTATGTTTGATGGCAAACATTTTGGTCCGCCTACCTTTGACGCCTGTCATTTTGACATCCCTATTCTTGCTGTGGATCAGTTCGGCTCGTCCCTGTTTGACAGCTTTCGTTTTGGCTGTCTAGTTTTGTCTTTTATCATTTCGACCTGTCTATCTCAGAAGACTATGGTTCCAGCCAACCTATATAGAGGTATGATTTTGCATTTGGAGGTCACTTTGCCTTTGTCCTGGTTGAGTTTCGGTCGCCTTCGATTACGCCTTATTACATATAGAATATACCCATAGTAGCTTGGTGTACCAAATGTTCACCACGAGTGGTGAAGTGGTGTTAACTGCGAACTTTCGGCGCGCGGTTAACGCCACTTCACCACGAGTGGTGAACATTTGATATACAAGGCTACTTTGGGTATATTTTATTTATACCATGATCGTCAGATTATTAAGAGTCGCTATTATTTTTCCCGATTTTACTGAGCAGCAGCTGTATATACGTGCGAATTTTTTTTGTTTACTTGAGGATCGGTGGGCGGTACTTCCTCTGTCAGTTTTATCACCGAAACGAAATTGAAAAAGAAAGCGGACCTTTTTCATTTTAACAACATAATAACATACTATTTCGAGTTATGGATGCTTTATTAACATGAGACAATGCATGTTTGTTAATTTTTGGTGTTTCATGGGGTAAACTCATTTAAAAACGTAATAAATAATTGCCACTTTCATTTCACTCTTCGCGAGGCGACGTGAGATACATTTAGATAAGTTCGCATTCAGGTCGACGTCACCAAAGGTCAACTTGGATATAGTTCCACTGTAGGTGTAAATTTTAACTACTGAAATCCCATTGCTTGAAGATCCCAGGGCTATTTTTTGCAGACGATATGGTGCTAGTGTCAGACAGCGAAGAGGGGCTAGCGAAGATGCTGGGAATTGTTGGGAAATATGGGAGCAAATGGAGACTCGAACTTAATGAAAGCAAGAGCAAAGTTATACCCGTGGGCCGCAAAGTGGACCCCACTCGAAGGTGGGGAGTGGGGGAATTCTGCATTCCGGAAGGTAGCAGTAGACTTCTTAGTGTAGGAGAGACTAGCGATTACGAATATTTGGAGGTAAATATAAACATCACAGGAAGAGGCATCTACCGAAACCACACAAATAAATTGATTCTGAAGGAGAAGCGAATCCTTAACCAAATGAAACTTATAGGGAGAAACAGTTTCAATAAGGTTTTCGTGGGGAAACTATTTGGGAAATGGTGGGTTTGCCAAGTATAACATACGGTACGGAAGTTGTACCCCTGACCAACACAGACGTAAAGAGCTTGGAAATCCTGCAGAACGATGCAGGCCGATGGATAACAGGCACGAGTAAGGCCGCAGCGCTAGAAGCGATCAGGGGTGAGCTTGGGTGGATGAGGATCAAGGACAGGATAGACCTATTGAAACTCGGTTATCTTAATTATTTGGCAAATCTCCCCGATAGCCGATGGTGTAAAGTAATGTTCCTGAGAACTTTCAACTCAAATATCAAGACGGGTTGGATGGTCCAAGTGAGGGAGCTAGTAGAAAACTACTCATTGGAGATCTCGGACCTTGACGTTGGGGCAAACCAGGGCAAAAAGATCGTCAGAGAAAGGGTCATGGAGGATTGTAACCGTAATTGGCGAGAGGGGGTCAAATCAAAGAGATCTTTGGGTGGCCTGCGTGATAAAGAGAAGCCTGGTTTTGAAGAGTACCTTGATGGCACCTATGGGGGGTCACTGTTGTTCAAGCTGAGGTCGCGGTCCCTGAAGCTGAGGGGAAAAATTGGGAAAAACAGTGAAAAGGAGTGCCAGATGTGTAACTTGGGCGTGGTGGAGACCCTGGAACACTTTCTTCTAGAATGCCCAAAGTATCAGTCTAAAAGAATGAGATTCACTGGGAGTATAATGGGAAAGTGGGATGGGAGAATGAAGGACATGTGGTCAGGGGGAGACTCAAAGGAGAGGGTTGATATGCTAATCGGTGAGATTGGGAAGAATGGGGCAAGGGATGTCATCAAGCAGTTCGTCTCCGAGTGTTGGGAGGAGAGGAGAAGCGTGAGAATAGGGTGGCAGTTGGGAGTTCAGGGGTAACCATGGCCTTCTCGTCCGAGAACCGCGACAAAACAGCGGCTGGCCAAAGTGTTATTATTATTATGCTGACGCGTTCACCGCAGTTGGTGTGTAAAGCTAAAATTTATTAAATAGGCTTTTCGTGTATAGTATAATAGGTAATCACGGTATAAAAATATATTCATTAAAAGGATTCAACTCACGTGTTGGACAAATTCGAACACTAAACTGAGGTCGGTGACATAAATATGAGGCCGGAGGTGATGATGACTCACCGAAATATTTGTTCCAGTCGAGACATTTTCGCCAGCTTCACAGATCAATTATCTTGTTCAAGCACTGTAATTTAACGAATATAATCGATTTCATACTAAGACTGAAAAAGACGGGGCTGGACGATAAACTTTGACTTGAAGACTCGAGTAGAACTCTTTAAATACTGACCGAAACAGGATGGGACGATAAATGTAGACTTATATTGAAGTATCAAGTCTAGCTCCTCAAATACCAACCAATACAGGATGGGACGATAAACGTAGACTTATATTGAAGTCTCAAGTCAAGATCATCAAATGCTGAACATAATAGGACTGAACGACAAATTTAACTAAAACTGAATCCTCGGTCAATCTCCTCAAATACTGACCAAAACAGGATTCGATAAACGTAGACTTATAGTAAAGTCTCAAGTCAAGCTCCTCAAATATCTCCAAGACAGGGTTGGACAACAAACGTAGTCTTATATTAAAATCTCAAGTCAACGTCCTCAAATACTGAACAATGCAGGATTCGACGACAAACCCGAAATTCTGTTGAAGTCTCAGTCAAGATTCTCAAATACCAAGCAAGACAGGATTGGAGGACAAACGTAGACATATAATAATAATAATAATAAATCTTCGGCCGTCCGCTGATTTGTTGCAGTCCTCTAACGAGGAGGCCTACATTAGCCCAGTGGCCCACCAAGACCGCCACCCCCCCCCCCCCAACTCTCTTCCTAATATCCCAATATTCAGTCAAAAATTGTTTCATAATTGCCCCCAGTGGTGCCTTCTAGATCTCACCGACTATAACATTGACCCCTTTACTCATGTCATTCTTCATCCAGTTATCCTTCATATTTTCATCCTACTTTTCCATTAGTTTCGAGCCTAGTTCGACTAGCCGAGTATTGGGGGCACTCCAAAATGAAATGTTCCAGGGTATCCGTTACACCAAAGTAACACATTTTGCATACTCTTCCCTCGTCTTTGCCGATTCTCCCCCTCATTGACTTGGATCTCACTTTGAACAACAATGTCCCCCAAACAAGTACTCATGAAAAGCTGGTGCATCATTTTTGTATAACCCGTCTAAGAAACTCTTGGTCCTAATTCCAGCTCGCCAGTTTCTATTACAATCCTCAAGCACCCTTTCCCTTATAAAGCTCCTTCCCTTGTGCAGTCCCCTTCAAAATCTTCAGTCTTTATAGAGTAGTTTTCCATTAGTTCCCTCTGCCTACTTCCAGTGCCGCTGCCTTACTTGTTACGGTTATCCACCGACCAGCATCATTTTGTAGAATCTCCAATTTCTTCACTACCATTTGGCTCAGAAGGATCACATCTCTTCCATATGTTACACTTGGTAAACCCGTCCTCTCCCAAATAGTTTTTCCGACGAACACCTTGTTAAAGCTATCTCTTCCCAGAAGTTTTAACTGATTGAGTATTTATGACTTTATCTGTATGCTTTCTGAATATGTCTCTACCTGAAACATATAGATTCATCCCCCAAGTATTCATATTCGCCCGTTTCCCCCATTGCTATATCCTTGCTATCCTTGTTATCCCCCCCCCCCACCCTCCACCTTCGCGACTCATTTACCTCACGCCCCACAGGTATTACTTTGCTCTTGTTTTCGTCAAGTTCAAGTCACCATTCATCCCCGTACTTTCTTACTATGGTACATAGTTTGTGTAGTCTCACTTCACTCTCGGCTAATAAAACCATGTCGCCAGCAAAGAAAAGCCCTGGGATTTTTGTCTCTCTGATGTTTACCCCTTCTGTGCTTGCAATCAACACATCTCCTAAATCTTTTATGTACATTGCAAATACAATCGATGACAAGATGCACCCCTGCTTAAGGCCTATCTCCATTTGGCCCCTCTTCGTCCTGTACCGTGTTTTCATGATTCCAACAAAACTCCCTTCAAATCCAAGGCCCTCAGGTTTTTGCCACATTCCTTCTCTACATACTCTGTCATACGCGTTTCTCACATCACAAAGGGCCATAAACATCTCCTTATTGACTTTCGTTGATTCGATCAGTTATGATAGAATAAACAAGTTGTCGGTGACTCATCTCCATTTCCGGAACCCATTCTGAATTTCCCCCAGGAATCCTCTTTCTTCGACAATTTTCACAAGCCTTCCATACTGAACTCTGCAGAATACCTTCCCAATATTACTGCTAACAAATATCCCTCTGTAAGTATCTAAACCCTCCCTATCTCCTTTCTTGTGTATGAATGTTACCATGCTTTCATTCCACTCTTCGGGACCTCTTGCTTTGTGATGACCATGTTAAATAGATATGAAAGATGTTCGTATAATGGATCCCCGCCTCGTTTTAAAATCTCGTTGCCTGATGCTTTGCCATTCTTCAACTTGGTGATTGCATTTCGTACTGCCCCACCCCAATTTCCCTGCATACTAAATCAGATAAATTTTCTGCATTCTCCATCAAACATTCTGGTGGGACGTCTTTCCCCCATCTCTTGTCATTCACCCTCTCCCAATGCTTGATCATTTCTACTTTTTCCATCTACCTTAATACTTTGTGTGGTATTGCCTTTGCAGGTTTTATTTATCCATTTCCAAACTATATTGAAACTTGACCCCCCCCCCCCCTCCCTCCACCTGTTTTTCTTATTGCTTTTATGAGATTACTTTTCCGGGGTTTCCTATTTTTATCCTTGATTATATTGACCTTTGTTCTTGCCTCCTCATATACATCTTGGCATTTTTAGTGGTTGTATCATTTACCCCTTGAGTTGTTTACACCTTCTAAACGCAGCACATTCTCTCTTTCTTGCTTTTATTGCGTATTTGAACCCATTATTTACTTTGATATTAAAATCCCAAGTAAAGGTCCTCAAGTACTGACCAAAACAGGATTGTACGACAAACATAGACTTATATTAATTCAATGTTTGACCGATTGTGATCTTGGCTCACGGACCGATTATAGAGCTGGAGCGGTTAACTGATTAATCGATTAATCAATGATCAACATCTTGATCGATCCAAAAAGTAATTGATCAATTAACCGTTACTTTTGAACTACTGTATTATATGGGTTAACAAAGGAACAAACTTGCTCCAAAACAGGCAAACATTGTCACACTGACTCACACCAACTACATGAGACAGAGTAAAGCATGCAAGTTACTTGCTGACATACTTGTTTACTTGTATGATAACCATACTGTATTAGTGGCTGGAAATGGTCATTCTTAACTCTTTACTCATTGCGGATAGCCGACGATACTTGCAAAATGAATTCATGAATTACTAAAAATTTTCAATTTCTGTCTCAAAAACATAGCTTATGACCCCTCATTGGAACGAGCTCGTTCCAATGAGGGGTCATAAGCTATGTTTTTGAGACAAAAATTGAAAACTTAATAAATTTGAATGGAGAATTTTGTATGTAGGCCAAGTCGATTCTGTTTGTTACGTTTGGGCAAAGGGTTCATGTTGTAAATCATCAACGGTATGGCAATTATTCCGATATCTATTTGGACATGTAATTAATCTGTTAACGAAGGTTAATCCACCTGATTAATCGATCAAGAAAACCCCTTAACCGTTTCATCTCTAACCGATTACCGATTTTTTGGCGCAGATAATCGGCCGATTCCAATCCGATTTCTCTTTACTGGGTTCATTTAACACCTGTTCGTCAAAAAAAACGTAACCTAACACGTTAGAATACGCCATATATACTATTAAAAAAAGTAGGGGATATTTGATAAAAATGAGATATATGAAAAAATATATTGATATTTTCATCAAAAAGACCGTTGAGTGAGGCATTGCACTGTGACATCTGGTGAATGGTTTCAAAGATTGTTGGGTGTCTGACAAGCACACACTCCACGCACTGAGCTGTAAAAGACATGGACAGTCAGTCAGAGAATTTACCACATTCAGTCCAAGACCTGAATACCTTGTAACTCCTCCTCGGTTCGCGAGACAAGAGCAGATCCGACGTGGTACACTCCTCACCAATCGTCCAATATCAGCTTGACTTATGTTATTCCATTCTTCCTGCAATGCAGCGGCGAGTTCCTGAACATTGGTAAGGGGCTATTGGCGTTGTCGAAGGCGCCTGCCTAGGTCTGCCAAAAAGGTCTGGACATAGTGCTGGCCAAGGCAGTGTAGTGATGTTTTGCTCCTGGGGGAACTCTTTAGCGACACGGGCCCTGAGTGCTTTTGCATTGTCATCTTAGAAAATGAATCGACAGCCGTGACGTTGTGCAAATGGCACTACATGAGCTGCTAATATATTGTCACGGTAGTACTGCCCTGTGACACGTCCTTGGATGACATGTAATACTGTTCTGCTTGTCATGGTTATGCCTTCCCACACCATAACCGATCCACCACCAAAACGATCGTGCTGCCTAGCGGTTACGCCATGGTATCGTTCGTTCCGCCGCCTGCACGCTCTATTTCGCCTGCCGTGGAAGTCGAGAGAACCTCGATTTATCGGAAAACATGGCGTTGCTTCACCGACGATTGTCCCAGCGTTGTCGTTCTCCACACCAATTACGCCTTGTTGCGATGTGATGTTCAGTTATTCGAGGTCGTCCAACGTTCAAATTTCAGCTGTGTAGGCGATTTCGGATAGTGTGACCACTGACTCGCACAACTGTCGCTCGGCGCAACTGCTGCGTAATTTCTGAGGCACTTTGATGGCTGTTACGTAATGCAGTGGTTCGGATAAAACGACCCTGGTTAGCACGTCTGTCATCAACATTGCCTGCCTGACGGTAGCGTTAACACAACTTGCTAATCACCGATTGAGTCTGTTGCCAGCTTCCAACATGCCAACGCCAATTAAACGTTCGTCACGTGTCAGTCTTCGCATGCCTCAAAAGTTACGTTTTGACCAGAAACTATTGATGAACGAGTTTATACAAAGAAAAGAACGACGAGACGCCCGAAAAAGGCCGTCCAGTACAAATGAAAATTTCAAAACGTACCCCACAGACATTAACGTGGCACTCGTGCGAAAACCTGCAAGAAGTTTTCGTGGGCCGGTGACATTCATGATCCACACTAAACTTGGTAACATAATGATGTGTCCAATCACGCGTATCCAATACCATTTTCCGAAAATATCAACATCAGTTTGGATATCCCCTACTTTTTTTCAATAGTATATATTTGAAATAACATATCACCCCTTCGAAGCTTCGAAACTTTCGGGCACCCATTCAAAAAATCGTTCCGAACTGATGGCAAATCCCAGTCCATCTTAAATCAAAAAAGGAAATAATTTTTTCAACTGAATATTTCACCTTTCTTTCTTTGTTGTATGTTACGAACATGTATTGTAGGCACAATATATTTTTGTTTTCAAAAAGGCTGCTTTCAACTCTTTGTGGTTACGTGAAGAGAAAACCCACAAATGTGGCCTAGTATTGTACTGACCTTAAATAACGGCAAAAATAAAAAGATCCCATAACTAAATCCATATAATGCAAGACAGACCATGCACAATCAACAGAACAGAATAATTATTGCTTCGAATAAATACATTCAGAGCACTGAACAGTGACAAAAAATCCCAATGTTAAAAATAGATCAAACGACTACGAGGTCACCATGTTCTGTTGAAGGGTTTCACAAAAATTAACACATGGGCGAGCATGCTATCAAAGTGTACGATATTCGTTATTATTCTCTCCTCCGTCATCTGTATTGTATGTGGGGAGGACGGGCTTCAAACACGAAAACAGGAAATAAGGGAGGAATTGTTCAAATTCCGCTCAGTACCTGATTTTTATATTGTGGGTAGGCGCTGGGGGTGAGTAAAATAAAGCGTATTCGTCTTCATAAAATATAGCCATTGCGTTCCACATCGGGGGTGGGGGTGAGGCTGAGTAAAATAAAATGATTCGTTCAGAAAATATAGCAATTGCGTTCCACATCGGGAAGGTGGCAATAAAATAATGCGTATTCCTTTTTCTAAATAATTATAACTACGTTCTGCATCAGAAGCCAATACTATAAAACTTTCACAATTGTATTTTCTAGAATTGTATTTTCTGCCTATTAATATAACTGAATAAAACAACACATAGCACATGGCTTGATTACTGTTTAACATAATTCATGGAAACTGTTCATATACCGGTATAGATCAAGGCCACACAAAATAAATTAATTGATTCTCAGGCATTTTTTTCAAATCAGTAAGGGAGGAGGGAGGGTTTCATTTTTTTTTTTTTTTTTGCAAAACGTGAGCAAACATGGAGAGGATTTCAGCTGCCTTTTCACACAGAGAAATATAGAAAGTTCATATTTATACTGTACTGGAGTGGCTTGCCGTCGTCGGGTCGTTGGGATTCCTAAGGTTGTGTTCGTTAGATTGGTCTTCATTTTACAGCAAGGATGGCTTCCAGGTTCTTTTTCAAGGTGGCGTTTGCCAGTGGACTGTTCGGGAATTCAGTCAACATTCAGAAAATGTGACTACAGTTTCTATAATATTTATTCTGTCCATCACCAGTAAGCTCTTCGAGCTGTCGTCCATTTCAGTACAACAATTACATCTCCATAAAAAGCTACACTCGTACACCAGGACTTCTATTGCATCAGATCATTAGAGTCACAATACGATACTACCCGCAACGGGACTTAACTAGCTATTCGACTAAGTTTTATAAGGGTGTGCGCATTGCACTCTACTTTTAATTGGCCTGTTCTTAACCCCCAACTTTTGTTTTTTCACAACATTTGTTAGTTTGTCAATCTCTGTTGCCGTTTCTTTTGTTTTGTTGTATGTTGTAGTAATGGGTTACATGGCTTGTAGTGTCGCCTTTGATGATGCGCTCGGTTCTGTAAGAGTCTAGAGGTCAGCTAACAATAAGGGTTACGAGAAAAAAAATATTACTGTATAATTGTTTTATTACAATTTAGTGGAATGAGCCAAATGTCACTCTCCAATAAATTATAACAGAACAATTATTTATGAACATTTTCCTGCTAAACTCAGACTCCGTTTGCTGGCAAATAAATAACAGGCAATGGAATGAATGAAAGTAAAGAGATATAAACAATTTGAAATTTCAAAAGTATTTCCTATAGGCAGTGGATTTGAAATTTAAAATTGCTCACCTCTTCATTTTAGAAGTTGATTGTCAATAAGTTCTTTTTAAAAAAGTGTTTTGATTGTAATTAGAGAGTTTGAATAATATCTGTAAACTAATAAACTAATAATTTATGCCTTTGAACGCCAGAGGCCGTTTTTTTCCGGCCCGGGTCACAAGCAACGTCATAATGTCATTAAGTGGGATGGCTACAAGGTAAATGTGCGGTGTAGACTAATCAATATTTTCAACGTGCAGCCCTAAGGCTGCACGTCGAAAATATTAATTAGTCTACCCCCAAATAATGAATATGGACTCTTCCAACTGCTGCCATTGAACTGACATGGAAGATACCACCAGGGTTCAAAGAGTTAATATTGGCATATCTAGAATTGACAGACTGACTACCATAAATCCTTTTCAAAACCTTTCTTTACCTTCGGTGAATGTTTTCTCAACGATTTCTCTAAACCACCATAAAATTATAAATGTGATCGTTTAAATAAAATTGTTTTATTGCAATTGACTGGAAGATATGAGCCAGTACAGCCCAGTAAATTAATTATTTATAGACTAAATAAAATTGCTTTTCAATTGTTCGTCAAGGGTGGCGGGGTTGCTGCATTTAGTCACAGTCCTGACCTAGAATTGGCACCTGTCGAGTGTCTATGGGTGAAAATTATAGCAGAAAGGGGTAAGTCCCTACTTTTAGGAGTATTTTACCGCCCACCCAATAATCCCGTTGAAACATGAGATATTATATCCACTTCAGTAGTAGGAGAGCGATGAATCGTCCCCCATTACCCGGAGCTTTCTGGGAGCAGCTAGTGTTAAATTCCCATAGGAACCGGAACCGTTTGGGGGAGCAACTTTTGGGGGAGCAAAAGTACGGCTCCTTGTAGCTAGATTCGCCAAATGGTGTCCTACAGTCTATATAGTATGCTATGGTATGTATAGTGATATATGTACGTATGGGACTATAGGTATATATTATGGGTAAGTGATGGAAAATTTATGATAAAGGTGAGACTTTTCTTGAAAGTTTTTTTTTTCCACGAAACGGTTGACGTTGCTATTGACGTCGTGACGTCATGATACGCACGCGGCGTCATAGAGATGCTGACCACTGTTATTGTCCAGTATACAATCTGACATAACGTTATTCGGGTCAGGGGGTGTCGGATTTCACATAGTTGGGGGGGGGGTCTAGTAGTGGTGGTATATATCCATGTTAGTATACTATTAGGCCTTGGGTCTTCATATTATCCTATGTCTGCTATAGTTAGATGAAGCCGTATTGTGGGGATGGGGTAATACATGGTCGCCCAGTGTGGTATTGCGAGATAGTCCTTGGTTGTTTAGATTGGCAGTATAGGATGAATGGTCTATTGGCCTATTACCCCCTTGGTACTATTTACCTACCGACTCTTTGTATTATCTTATGGCTGGCATCGGTAGTTCGTAATGCTAGGTCAGACAGTATTATAATCGTTTGTTTGGAAGTGGGGCTTAGGAGGCATTGAATGTACCGCTGTAGGTCCCCTGTTAGTCCTCGGTATTGTTAACCAACCGATTGCTTTGTATTATTCTATGACTGGTATAGGTAATATGTTATGGCAGGTCAAGTGGTATTGTGGAGCGGGGGTGGGGGTAATGTCTGGCAGTATAGAACAACAGTATAGTATGGACGATATATACCTCTGTGAGCCTCCGAAAGCCATTAATACTACTAATCGACCTAATGCTTTATGTGACTGGTCTAAGTAGTATGTAAGACCAGGCGTTTGTGGGGGGGGGGGGGTGTAATGCATGGTAGTTTAGTGTGTATAGGATGTACGCTTTGTAACCCTACAGGTCCCATTTTAGACCTTAGTACTATTAATGTACCTAATGCTTCATGTTATCCTATGAATGGTATAGGTAGTATGCAATGCTAGGCATAGGGGTATTGTGGGTATGGGTGATGCCTGATAGTTTAGAACAGTAGTATAGTATGGGTGATATATTCCCCTGTTGGCCCCATCTTAACCGTTGATAATATTAACCTACCAAATGCTTTGTGTCATCCCATGGCTGGTTTAGGTAGTATATAATGCAGGGTAAACGTTATTATGGAGTGGATGAGTGTAATTCATGGTCGCCTAGTGTGGTAGTATAAGATGTACGCTTTGTACCCCTACAAATTCCATGGAACCCCTTGTGAGAAAAACCCCTGTGGCAATGGAATCCCTTTTTGGTCGTATGTGCCTTTTCACATAAGCACATATGACAAAAAGGGATTCTTCAGAAGGTATCCAAGATAGGTATCCTCAAATAATACAATACCAGGCCATAGGTATCCTCAAATACCCGTATGTGCCTATGTGCTAGGGCATATTGTGTCACATTGTGCCTTTTCACATAAGCACATATCGACACATAAAGCATGTGCTTATGTGCTAGGGCACACTGTCACATTGTGCCTTTTCACATAAGCACATATTACAAAAAAAAGATTCCCCAGAAGGTATCCTAGATAGGTATCCTCAAATAATACAATACCAGGCAAAAGGTGTCCTCAAATACCCGTATGTGCCTATGTGCTAGGGCACAATGTGACACAATGTGCCCTAGCACATAGGCACATGCTGTCTGTGCCGATATGTGCTTATGTGCGTCAGCCCGGAGACCGACTTTGGGGTTCCTCAGGGGATCGATACTTGGCCCCTTATTATTTCTTATTATTTCTCCTATACTATTAAAAAAAAGTAGGGGATATTTGATAAAATTGAGATATATGAAGAAATATATTTATATTTTCAACAAAAAGACAGTCGAGGCATTGCACTGCGACATCTGGTGAAAGATTTCAGCGATAGTTGGGTGTCTAACAAGCACACATTCCACGCACTGAGCTGTAGAAGACACGGACTGTTAGTCAGAGAATTTACCAGATTCAGTCCAAGACCTCAATACCTTGTAAATCCTCCTCGGTTCGCGAGACAAGCGCGGATCTGACGTGACATACTCCTCACCAAACGTCCAATATCAGCTAGACTGATGTTATTCCATTCTTCCTGCAGTGCAGCGACGAGTTCCTGGACATTGGTGGGGGCTGTTTGCGTTGTCGTGGGCGCCTGTCAAGCATATCCCAGACGTGCTCGATTGATGAAAGGTCTGGACTTAGTGCTGACCAAGGCAGTGTAGTAATGTTCTACTCCTGGAGGAACTCTATAGTGACACGGGCTGTGTGTGCTCTTGTATTGTCATCTTGGAAAGTGAATCGACGGCTGTGACGTCGCGCAAATGGCACCACAAAACAGGGATCTGGGTGTTATGGTCGGGCCAATGTTTGGGCCGTTCCGGCGCCCCTATGTATTGTTTTTTTCCTGTACCGTTTTTCCTACTACGCTCGAACCTCTTCCCTCAAGGTTGAGTTAACTGGCGGTAGTAGCGCATCCCCCATGCCGAATTACAGGGCCCCCATTTCTAAAAGAGAATGTAGCAGATAGAGAGTTCGTCTGGTGAAACACTGTCCTCCCCAGCTAAACTACTGTTACCGGATATTTGAAAAGCACGCTGATACATCAGTATCAAGTGTAAGTTGTTGTTCTATAAACACATAATGCCCTGTAGTAAGTTATGACATTTTATCGTCATATTATCAAACCGGATGTTCCACTTATCAGTATAAAATTGCACTTTAGAATGCAGACATGTCTCGAAACGTGTGTGCTTTTGTAGAACTCCAACATCAAGTTAATTCAGAAATTTGAAAATTAGAATATTTTCCGCATTTCACCATTTTAATATTTCAGTATTACAACTTGCATGCTAATGAATAATGCGTCTTCCACTTACGAGACATTGTTCATTTCCAGGCGGTGCATGGTGCTGGGGGCGGTCCTCCGGAGCCGTTTTCCGTACTGGAATGAAAAACGTTAACAGTGCGCGCATCCCCCCCCCCCCCCCACCCCTTTATCCATTAGAATAACCTTCTTTTATACTAGCGTTAGGCTGCGATCTCCACGTGAATCAGTTCCCTAACTGTTGTCGATCAATGTTGATGTCTTGTGCATTAAAGTTGGCCCTTTGCAAATCAAATGTCATCCTTCTCCTTCACTTGTCCTCTCGTTCTACTTTCTTCATTTTTTCCGTATTTAAACAATATCCAACCAACCCACCCGATCTATCTGTCTAAGTGAAATTGTGTAATCTTACTGACTTCGGAGATGGTTCACATAAGCATTCAGCTTTTTTCCGAATCCCCTACTACAACAAGTTAGTTTGATATGTTCGTTGTTAATTGTATTCACTGAAATTTATGTACGAAACATTCAATCCGTTTACACTTGTTTGCATGTATACAGTTAACTTATCTTTTTTCAATAAATATTGTTTAAACTAAATCGGGGTTTGGTCCGACATTTTTGGCCTGAGTTATGTCCGTTTTTCTATTTCGAAAAATTCATTTTTTTCAATTTTTTTAGGGGACGTGTGGCCTGGCAGTCTTTTATTATTTTTCCAGTGGTGATGGTGATGATTAAAGTCGCCGTTTTGAACAGCCATTTTATCTTATCGTATATAACTCTTCTATCCCTATTGTTTGCGTACCGAATACCGGCGGTACATACAGCAACGGTCTCTCGCAATGTTACGTTATAGTCACAAATAGTAGTTCTATCTCGGCGTCTAAAAACCAGCCGAAAATCTTTTTGTTAACCTGCGCAGTTAACGACACCGTGAAAAAGCGGCCTCGCCAGCTTTCTCTGCTTTACAACAATTTCCAACACAAATGTTTTGGATGTTGAACGGAACGGAATCACTGGCATTTGTCTTTAATTATGCCTATTTAATTGCTCTTGAATTTAAGGTACTACCGGTTTGGTGTTTAGGTATGAGAAGGTCCCCCAAGAGCAACCAACCAAAATAAACACTTTGTGAGTGTTCTTCGTTTTTTCTCATGTAAATAAATATAAATGAATCGTGTCGCATATTTCAATCTGCAGATTTCGCACCTTCCAATTCAAAAAGATTTGAACGCTTCGGAACGCTTTTGTTTTTGCGGCAACATGATGAAATGAAATCTCACTTCACACTTGTTAGCTCAACAGAAAATATTCAAACCATGTAATTAAAAGGGATATGCGTATTGAATATCCCGTTTGATAGTTAAAACAACTGAAAATAACGTCTTTTCGGAGCATCATTGTGCATGGGAACATCGCTAAATTATTTCTCTGATAATCGGAAAAATCGATGTTTAGCGAATACAGGCCAGAAAATAAGCAGTCTGACATTTGCAGAATGAGGGTGAATTTGATTATGCTAGCCCATACAGTTTCCAATTTATCCTCTGGGTACCTCTTTCTGTTTAGTTTTTCAACCCTGATTCAGATTGAGGTTCACAGGGGGTAAATTTAGTGATGCTACCATTCTGTGCAGGGTAGCATCACTAAATTCACCCTCTGGGGACCTCATTTTGCAGATGACTCTCTGCTTATTTTCTGGATCGAGCGAATAACCCTGATTATGATCCGATGGCTGACAGTTGATAGATGCCGATTACCATTTTCGATCATTGGCCCTACACTAATTAATTTTTCAAGTGAAGATCCTCTCCTACACTAACAAAATTCTCAAGTCAAGATCCTCAAATACCGATCAAGACGGGATTGGACGACATACTCAGACCTTTACTGAAGTCTCAAGACAATATCCTCAAATACCGATCAAGACAAGACTGGTCAACAAACTTAGACTTATATTATAGTCTCAAGTCAAGATCCTCAAACATCGACTAAGACAGGATTGGACGACAAAGTTCAAACAAAAACCTAAATCTCAAGTACTGACCAAGACAGAATTGGATGAGAATCATAAAACTAAAATTGAAGGCTCAAGTCAAGATCCTCCAATGCAGGATTGGACGGCAATCATAAACTTGGGAGGGGGACATGGTTCAAGGAGAAAAAAAAAATTATTACTGTAGTTTTTGTGCTGTAATATGGGAACCATGACAGCACTAGTACTAGATTACCATACCGGTAGCTATGCACAAATGTCATTCATTCACATTTGTCACTTTATTGTCTTATTGTTTCCACTGTAGCTCCAAATTCATGTTCCAAAATACTCTTTCAATACAGAAATTGTTTTCTAACATTTTTAACAGCATAATAAGGAGAAAACCTCTAAATACCAGTAAATAAAAGTGCACTATAGGTTTTCTGGCTGTGTTTTTGAATGGTGATTCCGGGGTGTGTTGGAAGATTGGAATCCCTTCCTGTCGCCAGTATTATGAGGGAGAATTATGGTTTACATAAATCTGTTAATACGGTACAATGGGCTATTATTTAACGTTTGCCAGAAATTATAGTTTGTTCCTGGAGGCTACAAGTGCTCAATATGTGAATTCGCTTCCATCAACAGCCTTATTTTTGGCAATATATAGCCTTTATTGCTGACTGTGACAACAATATAACGCTTCAAAACAATAAAACAGTATCAAGCTAGAAAATAAGCAGACTGTTATCTGCAAAATGAGGTCCCCAGAGGGTGAATTTAGTGATGCTACCCTGCTGTGCAGGGTAGCATCACTAAATTTACCCTCTGTGAACCTCAAGCTGAATCAGGGTCTCAAAACTAAACAGAAAAAGGTACCCAGAGGATACATTGGCCCACTGTATGGAATAGCCTCATCAAATTCGCCCTCTGGGGACCTCATTCTGCAAATGTCAGACTGCTTATTTTCAGGCCTGAACAGTATTGTGAGGTGTGTGGTCCCCTTATGAAATTTAAATGTGAAATTTCCACAAATAATAATTAAATCAGGTTTGGTATTACAAATTGGAGGCCAAAAAATGAATTCCCCATAAGTGTCGCAGCACTACATATTTCCCCATTATACCGTTCAGGCGAAAACATATGATAGCATCACTTTAATTTTGGCATTCAAAAAACTGACAGGAAGGGAAGTATAGGTCACGAGCACATATTTTTCAGGGAATTCCCAACAAAAACACACCAATAGTCAAAGGTGAGCCAGTGTAATCCTCGGATGGGTGACCATCTGAACGATCGATTCGGACTCCCGCGTTGTGTCCTTGGGCAAGGCACTTAACCCCGATTGTCCACATGGGGGCACGATGACGCCGTGTACTAAGGCGTACTGCACGTCGATGGTGCGCATGTCTTCAACCAAACACTACCATATCCAGTGCTACAGTGCGGAGTTACGATGTTGGGGAGCTGGCAGCTGATCGTCGTTGTTCGACGGTTCTCTCCGGGTACTCCAGCTTCCTCCACCCGTAAAAACTGTCACGGTAATGATTAGCCATTGTGCATAAGTATGTGACCTTAAACACCGATAAAAGAAATAATAATAATAGTCAAAGGTATTATTTTAGGTCCAAAAAGTCATCAAATCACCCTCTTTATTTATCTGGAATATTCAACAATAGTGCGAGATGTCAGAAGAATGCTTCATATGTTTATTGAAACAGTATATTTAACAGCTGATGGGATATAATCCAAAAAGAAAGCTGAGATTCCATTTAACCAGATATGATTCACACTCCACAGCAGAGAATCTCCTCGCCAGCATCTACAATATTCAATGAGTTATTTAAGGTGCTATATCAGTAAGAGAAATTGGTTTATATTGAAATTCCCACCTCTGATTTTCCATAAATTCAAATTAAATATACACAAATTATACATCAAAATGAAGTTTTTGATGTATAGAACACGAAAAAAATATTTGCAATCAACTCACAGAGTTGACAGCAGGCACCAATTGTTCCTAGAAGTCTGTATTCTTACCAGAACTGATAACAAATTTACATTTCCGTAGAACAATTCGAAGCCAGATGTGTTTCAGATATCCACGAACAAAGATAGGCATTCAAAATACTTTACGATGCAGCGACCGGGCTGCGTTTGAGGAAAGGGCAACACTGTCTGCATTTTTTATTGAAGATGAATTCAATGGCCGGCGGACATGCGCATATATCTCGACAGCACGAATTTTCTGCTCTGTCGTTGCGTTTTGAAGAATTTGAATTTCCTAGTTTTGTTCTTGGTGTTTCCCCACCGCCGCTCCCAACCGATCTCCAACAAAAAGTAGACAACTTCACCACTCAAGCAGCAAGCAGCAATGAACCTACGGTGTGGCTGGCAATCGTCGCAGGCTACTCTCCCACCATCGCTCGCAACTGTTCTCCAAGATTTTTGCCGGGATAGCACAAACCACACCGGGAAAGGCCAATAGGTGGGCGGGGGTATGGCATGACTCACCTTTATTTTCATTTCCAGACACATAGACGTAACACACACCGACACCACGAAGCGCCTTTTCCAAACACACATCCCCCTCCCTAAAAAGATAAATAGATAACTGTTATGGAATCATTACTGATTTTAACCGCTATAACTAATATAACCGCTACGGACTTCCATCATTCTTCATTCCACCCCCAGAGGTGGTCGATTACCTAAAAGGAGACGAGCGTTAATCCTGTGTCCCTCTTTTTGCCCTCTTTTGTAAACGCTCCCCAAGCGATTAAGGTCCCGCTCAAATAGGTAATGTATAGCAGGCCTGTCCCCAAACTTGGGAAGCTCGGATTGATGGCTCCTTGTCAAGGACCGTTGTATTCTCTGTAACTGCCTCCGTATCCAGAATTTTCTATCTGCAACTTCCACAATGAGCTCGAGACAGATTAAACCCCAACCCACCAATAAGAAAAACGACAAACTATACTTGCCTGAAGACCACCAGCAGAGCAGAACCAGAACCCTTTTCCCGAACCATTTTCCTCCTTTTCTCCGACCGGGCATGATGCGATTGATGCCAACTCAAAAATCGTGAAATTTGCGGAAACAGTATACTGACAAAGAGGATCAAAGCCGAGGATTGCCCCACACCATCCCTATGCGCCTTCGTCGTGCGACACCATAGCGATACCATTGATTCATCAAGAGATCGCCATAACTGCTTTTGACTTAACATGCTGGCAAGAAATTTGAAACACGAAAATCACTTAAGCTGCGCGGCTTACTTGCAGAAACTAACTTGTTGAAGGTATTATGATTATTTATAGATATTGCGTTACTATATAATGGTGTCGTCAAAATCAAACAAAACAATAGTTTGTAAATTTTTTGTTGTCAATCTGTATTTATGAACATCGCTTCGCAGCTTTAAACACCAAAAAGTGATGAATGATTTTTCTATTTCCTTAACTCTTAGTTTCTGTTGTCTTGTCCATACATGTTTAAGGGTACAAATGTTTTCATTTTACAAAAAAATGCACCATTTTTAGAACAAAAATCGACTCGGGAAGTAAAGTAATAAACATTTTCAACCTGATGGATTCTGCAAACGTAAAAAGTGAAACTTTCTCAAGTTTCTCGCCTCTAGCTCCTGTGGGTCGACATGGAAACGTTTGCATGCAGAAAATCCATCTAGTGGGAGGAAAAACCCGTAAATATGATTTTGTCACGTGCTCATGAATGGGTAACAAGATAGCGCTGTGTTTTCGGACCTCTTCAACTTCGGACCAAATCACTTCGTCCCATTTTGGTGACTTCGGACCACAAAAAAAGTGATTTCGGTCCAAGTGACTTCTGACCCAACGGAAATGATTTCGGCCCAATTTTATTGGACCGCCGAAGCGAAGAGGTGATTTCGGATCCACTTGGTCTGGACATAACAACTAACAAGGGGTATCTAATGGTAAGTACAACACTCCAGGTAAGGAAACCTTGTGAAATACTTCAAAATAGAAAAACGTGATACTCAAATGGCTGAACATTCTTAATTATCAACAAGACTTCATTGCAATTGTAAGTATCATTAGATATGTGTGTCTAATGATGATTAGAATAGTAAGGGAACGCCATGAAATACTCAGTCCGAAAAATACACACATCAACGGGTAGTTAATGGAACTTGGAATAGTAAGAAAACATTGTGAAATACTTCAACATACATAACAAATATTAATTAATAGCACTGCCAATATATAATATTATAATGATCATATTTTTCATATATAAAATTTCAGGGTTAATGTCCTGTCTGTGGAGCATTTTCTTGAACAGGTCTTCAATAACTTTCTGGCAGATATTTCTATAGTATTGAACTCATCCCTAGCACTGAACACCTTGGCTTGCAGATTTCTGATTTTTTTCTTTTGCATTCGCATCCTTTTTTTCTGTCAGAAACAAGTTTTACCTGAATAGTCACACAGTTACTCACTCACTCGGAAGTTTATTAACCCTTTAAACCCCAGCGGACGCTTTTCCGACCAGGAACATGATACGTCATAACATCATTAAATAGGATGGCTGTTCAGTAGATGTGTGGGGTGGACCAATCAATATTTACAACTTGTAGCCTTGATGCTGCACGTTGAAAATATTGATTGGTCTACCCCAAATAATAAACATGGAGTCTTTTAATTTCTGTCATTGAACTGGCATGGAAGATACCACTAGAGTTCAAGGGGATAAACATGTACCCTCTCTGTTCATGGGGTAAAAACGGTAGAGCCATAAATATCGTTACAAATGTGTTTGTTGATCTATCATTAATATACTATTGTAGGGTTGACTTTTTGCCTTGACTTGGGTAACTGGGGAATTGTTACACAATTTTCCGCGACACGAACCATGGACTTACAGGACGCTGAAGAAAGGAATAAAACACGAATAAGTATTTAATTCACATACTGACTGAAGTGCTTTTTTTACAAGAATAATAAATATTTTACAATAAACATTTCTACAACCTCAAGCTTTAGTTTCCAATAAATTATAACAAACCAATACATCTAAGTTTTCCACAAATAGCAAAAACCAATTTCAAATTATTTATAGTGATTTAGTTTTGTTTGCCTTACATGAAAACAACTTGCATATTTTCGGATATTTCAGAAAATCCACATGAGGCCGCTCTCGCGATCAACTGACAACTACCCCATGTGAAGATAAAACAAACCTCAAACTCGTCGACTTTAACAACTGTTTTGCATGCCATATTATTTTGCTAACAACGAGCCAGCCGCGTCCGGCTAGGTCCAACAACTCGCAAAATAATATGACATACAAGGCAGCCTCAATTTTAGCACAATGACCTCCCCTGATAAGCATATGTAATTACGTAATGAATCTCGCGTTCAGTGCTTTTACACTACGGCAGTGTTTTCTAAAAACCTGTATATAAAATACCATTTCACCTTATTCAACATTCAGTGGAATACACTATGTGCATTCCATTGAATGTTGAGAACAACAGAATTTACGCTATTATGCTTGACACACTTGCAGACCCAAAATACTGGAACACTCATTTACTTGAGGTAAACACGAAAATATCTTCAAACACTTGTCTACAAATTACACAATGATTTATACCAGTCTAGCCTACTGATGTGTGCTTATATCCTGGCGAAATGAGCACTTGCTGCTCATTTCGTCATGATGTAAACAGGCAATGAAATATTGATGCATTGTACAAAATAATATTTACATAAGACTAACAGTAATTTAATTTAACTGATTTAAAAGTGAAACTTTGTCATAACTCCTAATACTGCTGCTTGCGACATAATGATTTCTTTTACTTTGCGCTTCTAAACTTTAACTTTACAAATTAAGGGAAGAATTCTACAAAAGCTAATCACTTACCTGAAGAAAGGAATAAAATACGAATAAGTATTTAATTCACATACTGACTGAAGTGCTTTTCCTTCAGTCAGGTGAAAGTATATATACCTTTCTCCAGTAACTAAGTGACTGCTGTCAACAAACATTAAACATTCAATTATTACCTATTCACCTGCAGCCAGCAGTTTGTTGTTAACACCTATTATTGTTTGCCGCTAAATAACCAATATTGTCACTAATCACTTTTATGAAACAAGCTACATGCTTTAATCTCTCCAACAATATATCTAATAATGTTCCCTAAAACAAACTACAATGCGTTAATCCCTTCAACAGTAAATCTACCTAGCTTAGATATTATTCAATATAAAAAATAAATACTTTTAATAGGAAATTTACCCATACATATTATAAACAAGAAAGTCCACATTTTCTACCCTATAACAATACTGTTGAGCTAATCCCACATCTTACACCTTTCTCCACAACGATGAAAAGCACATCCCATGACGTCTGCTGAATGAAAAACTCTTTGAACAGCTTTCTAAGCTGCAGCCCCGACATCGGCAACAACACCCGTAAGTTTGATATCTATTTTTTCTAGACATTGTCGAATGCACAGGTATTCTGAGCGGTGTCGTTACTGGGTAGTGGCTCGTCAGCAATAGATGATTCATCGAAACGTTGTGAAATACTGTAGAGAGAATATCTGACACTCTTGAGCTCTCATATACTGATGCATATTTCAAAATGGCTCATTTCGCTCTCTGCACTACGCAACGAAACACCCTGAAAGAAGAAAACAGCAAACATAATTTAGAGATATCAACAAACTTCCCTTTCTCATCAACATGCTCATGCACACTACTAACTTAAAAAAACCCACACACCCCTCCCCATCCCATCCGACCTCTACCCATCCCCACATCTCCTGCCGCCAAACGCATTCGATGTATTGTATTTTTGAAAATGAATGTTACTACTTGATGTAAAAATTATATACCGTTAGGTGCTGTTAAATGAAGTTTGTAACTATCTATCTATCACATTGTATGGAACAGGAAGAAGATGAATAACTAAAACTGGAAAATGGAAGATGTGACAGTCATGGACGTAGTAATCAATGAAGGGAATAGTTAAATTTGCTGTCTCCCTCGTGGCCTCCATTGGGAGTAATAATAATAATAATGGCACATGAGAATTAGTATTATAAATAACTATTGAATTAAATACTAACCGGCGATTGCTCATTCTGGTTTGAGTTCTCTTGCATTAGTGATAGAGAACACTAGGTGCACTTCCAAACTTTCCTTTGACTGCGAGACACTATACTGCCTAGCTTACATTAGTTTCCCCACAAGTACGATGCTGCCACTGACCGCATGTTTCACATTCAAGGCCTTGTTGTCTAGGTCTGACTTCCTGATTACAGTGAATACAAGTGTTGTCTATGTCGACTTCTATGATTGTAATTTTGAATCCACCGAATACCTGGTGTTTGGAACATTTTTTAAAATATCCACGAATGGTATAAGAATAGTTGTCCTAAGCTTATTTACTATTTATAATATTGTTACCAAATTATATTTTGCTAACGGCCGCTTCTAATAGCGTGTGAGATATTTGAGTTTTGTATAACGTATAAGCTGTTTTATTATACGCGAAACGATAGATTATCGAAAAAATTGCGGAAAGATAGAAATCGTTTCCCCCACTGTGAAGATATAGAAATTTTCTCTTTCACGGTACCAGTCAAAATGGCGGATTTCAAAGCATCACTTCAAGGTGAATACGAGTCAAATTATCACTGGATATCATCAGTTTGTTCTAAAACGTATAATAAAAAGTAAATCTGGTGTTTTTGAGTGGATACCGATCATTTCCAGCAATAATTCAACAAGTATTCACCTTTAATTGACATGAAAGTCCAAACATGGCATGAAAGACCGTAATATAAGTTTTTGGTTTGGTACGTCCTTTCAAAGGACGTGACCAAACTAAAACTTATATTACGGACTTTCAGGCCATGTTGCTTGGACTAGAAACCCGCCAACTGAATCAGATCGCAAGACGCTATCTGTTCCGAGTATCGATCAAATCACTTTCCCGTTTCAATGATTCAATGCGCTGTTTACTTCCATACATCAATTCAAGGTTGAAACGAGTGGAATTATCAGATTCTTATAAAAAGCGAATAATAAAAAGAAAATCTAGTGTTTTTGAGAGGATACCGAAAATTATCTCACATGTGACCGAGACAAGTGGTTACTTTCGCTCTCGCAAGTTCTCGCGAAAAATACATTTGTCTCGGTGACTCATGAGATAATTTCGTTATCCACTCAAAAACACAAGATATCCTCTATTTATTAATCTTATTTCCTACGTCGGTAAATCGTATGATGATTCGACAGCACAAATCATTTTTATATTTGTTTCCTATCGTGAGTTTGAACTTGGTTGTTGTTGGCAGAGGGTTTGTTTATAATAACAATCTACCTTTACCTAATTGATCATTTCTTAGATTATTAATGTTGTAAAGAGCTTTATTGCATGCCTATGGTTATCTTTTCATAAAATACACGCTTTATCTGCAAAAAACCGAAACGAGCAATATTTATTTTTGTATAGTCCTTGAACAATATGGATCACGTGCGCGGACTATTTAACTATTTCTTTTTTATGTTTGGGTTACTTTTGGCAATAATTTGTGTTTTTAATATTTTTTTAGTAAACTGTAGGCATGCAGTAAATACAGAACAGCAAATGCGTTCGAACTGTCATGTTTTACTGCACGCGATCGATTTAGGCGGAGGGATAATATTGAACAAGAAGCCGAAAGCTTCGAGTTCAATATTATCCCTCCGCCAAAATCAATTAATCATTTTTTTATAAACTGTAGCGTGCAATAAATACGGAATAGCATACACTTTCGAACTGTCATTTTAAACCCCGGGTTCTCTGTGAGCGATGGTCTTGCTAGTTAGTGGTAACGTACACCCGTCACAATTTTCTTGGCTAAACCAACAAACATTCATAAAAACAAGATGTGACGAAAATTAACGAATTTCCTTTGATTTATTTACATTATGGTTTCACAACACTTCGTGGATCTACTGTTTATTACTTCTCTATAACTCCTCTCTGTCTCACTATCCTCTCCTCTCTCAAGAATAAAGAATGATGAAATGAAAGTTTCAGCGCGCCGAAGGCGCACAGGGACGATCTGGGATTTGAAATCCCTTGCGACCCAAATAACTTTATTTGCTTTACAGTTTATTTTGCGTAAGAGTCCACGACAGTCGGAAGTGAGAGCCAATAAGAGTTCTGCCCCGTGTGGTCTTGGAGAGGTGAGCATATTTATGGTAATACTTAAACCACAGTTCGCCGCCTGAGTGCTAGAATGTTCTATGTCCCCTATGGGACATAGAACATTCTAGCACTCAGACGACGAGTTGGTGGTTATTTTAGAACAGAGAAAGAAACCCAAACAGACGCTGGTTTGGGAGCACCCCAGCATATTATCCTTAACGGTTACAAAAAGGAAAAAATCCACCAATTTGTGTTTTTGAAAGCTGGGAGTCATCCGTCAGCCTGTAAGGGAGAGTGGATGCTGATCTTTGGCCATCTGATCTGCCTTCAGGGGGAACAGATGACGGGGGATGCTGTGATTTGGCCATCTAGTCTGCCTTCAGGGGAAACAGATGACGGGCGTCTGCCTTCAGGGGGAACAGATGACGGGCTCTCTCAAGAATGAACCGCGCACGGGTTAATATATCACCCGAAAGTCACGTGATTTCCCGCCACACACGTTTATAGTTTATTTCTGGAATTGACACAAAGTCAGTTCTATAACAATTAAAAATCTCTATGATAAGTAGTGATCATGTTTTTTTATACCAACAACAACAACAACAACAACGTCCTTCCTATGCGAATGACGTGTTGCTGTAGGCGTTGCGTTTGCTCTACATTGTGTTACTGTTTCGACCTGGGTTATTAAGACTTTATAAAAACCTTATCTCATTGAACAGTTCTGATTATTAAAAACATGATGAGTAGTGAATATGGCTTTGTTGTTTTTAACACCGATTTAATAAATGTATAAAAATTATTTGGTTCGAAAAAACTTCAAGGGGTCTGAAGTCACCAACAGATTTCAGGCCCGAAATCACCAAAATGGACCGAAGTTACTTGGGTCGAAGTTGCCAAGATGCAAGATCACTGCAAGCCGTTTCACTTGGACGAAAACAGGCCAGAAGCAGAGATGGGGTTACAATGCACTAAATCATTTTATTTGCCGACATTGTTAACATTTGCCTGTCTCCTTAGCTTATCAAGCTCATTTGGGAGAAACAGTCCCGTATCCACTTAGTATATCATCTCATTAAAAAAAATGAACAGAAAAACAATATTTTGTAGTGTGCTTTTTTTTTGTTCAAATTTGACGATTCCCCATCTACCGTTCAGTTTCAAACTTAATTGAAAAGGCATATTTTACTTGTCCCCCCCCACACCCCCACCCCCCACCCCCCCCCCCCACACACACCTTATTTTTTATTTTTTAACTCTCACAATTTTGAAAGTACAGCCAGTGCAAATATTTTCTGTGTTTTAAATATAGACACTGTGAAATTTTTACTGAGGGTTTCAGAGCCAATAAATATTGCCCCAATCAGCTTAACTCCTTCATTTTATGCGCTATTAAATGTTTGAGGTAAATATGGGTTATATACACATGGTGTTTGTAAAAAATCTTTTATCGCGACGAGAGCGTTTTCGGGGGCATATATAGCTACGAGTCGCGCAGCGACGAGTAGCTATGTAGCCCCCGAAAACGCTCGAGTCGCGATAAAAGATTTTTTACAAACATCATGTGTATATAACCCTTTCATCTACACCCCCACCTCCCCCACTCCCGGGTTAACAGCGAGTCCACTTGCAAAAATCAGCTGATTCGCAAAAGTTGACAAAACGACATTGAAACGGCCTAAAAAATAAAAACACAGAATCAAGCTTTGCCAACTGGACTTCTTGGAAGATACGATGGAATAGAGCATGGCTGATTGAGAAATGATATCACTAGTGATTTTTCGCTGAAAAAAAAAATGTGCAAAAGGGAGATAAAATGAGAACTATTTTCTTAATGCGTAACGTGACTTTTAATAAATGCGTAAACAAATTAGTTCTTTCGTTCACTGAATTTCAATCGCTGTCACTTTCGATTACCATAATTCTTCGTCGTTTATGTGAATGTTCTTGACTCGGAGGATTGTTTATATACTGGATTGTACAATTTCCCGTAATGTTGAATATATGTTGAGGGAAATTTGATTCATGATTCAAGGAAGAATTGTTGGATTTACAGAAATGTGTCTGTGAGGAAATGTGCCCACAGCTTGCCGGCGTGCCAGGAATTTGATGTACTTGAACTTTTGGATTTTCCCTACAAGACATAGTCTTTGTGACAGGAATATTTACATTTGGGTCAACACCGGCTAAAATATTTGACATTTCATGCTGCATTCGATCAGACGCTACGGCGTAATTGTTTACGCTTGTAATGTTTTTGTGACCCAAAAGCTGCTGGACCGTTGACGGTGCGATTCCAGAATGCAGCAGTCTCGTACAAGTTGTTTTTCTTGCACCAGTGTTTGTTTTTTTTCCCGGAAAATCCAGCTTGTAGGGCCATGTTTTGCATGATGTGTCTGAGTTTGTGCACACCTATAGGCTGTGATTTGAACCAGAAGGAGTCGTCCGACTTTCTGTTGTGACAGATCCCAATGTAAAATGGACTTTCCGGATAATTCATCTGTGGAGGACGTCTGGATTCAAATTGTTTATACGCATATACTGGGCACTTATCAATATTTCCCGGAATGGCATAGGCTCTTGGTTTGAACTGTCTCAGGTGAGTTGACGATGTTCCTGTTCTAGTTTTTGTGTTTCGTTCTGAATATTCCAAATATTCTTGGTCATTTTCGTCTTTTTTCAGTTCAATATCGCCCCAACGTAAATTGTGATTTTCCGTGACACCCCGCATACCAAAATGTTTAGTATTATTCAGCCACATTCTGTTAATTAGAGCCTGTGGTTCATGACACCCAGTTATATTTTTATCACTAAGAATCTCCTCTTCTCTCTCTGTCAGGGGCTCTGAGCGGTTGGGTTTCCCCCCTTTGCCTTTCTGTTTTAATTCCTTTCTTTTACTGGCCAGGACAAGCCGAGATGTTTCAAATTGTCGATCAGTTATTATATTATAGCCGTAGTTGTTTTCTCGCAGAAATCGCTCGATACCGCGGTGGTACGACGTGAGGCTGTCGGGTTCATATTCGGCACCATCAGCTTTGCCCACTGACAATAGAAACTGCCCAATTAAATTGTCCAACTGCTGTGGGGGTAATGATAATATCGAATCAGACTGACTGCCTGTGGTCTCAACAAATCGAGTAAATGCTTTCATCACACTTGCAACTTTACGCTGACTGTTCGCGTTTTTCATATTTGAAATGAAATTTGCCTTGTCAGTTTCAGTTATTTCAATAAACTGAGGTTTTCGTGAAACGGTGGCAGATTTTAGTGTCTCTGTCGGCACTGTACTCTTTATAGTACTAGTAGAAGTACTACTAGTAGTAGGTTCAACTGGTAGGCCTACATTTGATGCGAAAATTGTACTTGGTAAAGAATTGTCATTACTTGGTGCTAAACTAGAAACTATGCTCTCATTTGGAAAATGATTTGGTGTTGACGATCGAAAAGCCCACAGGACAGGCGATGACGAGACACCGGTCAAAACACTAGCATCTAAATTAAAATTAGGTGGAGATTTACAGTCCTCTGAGAAGTCCTCGCTATTCAATAGCAGGAAATTATCCACCTCAAAGTCATCCCAGTGATCATCCATAATGATTTTTACAAATTTATGATAAGATAAAAGTTTCACAAATTTTTAACAACAGACGGATTACGGATTATTGGCAGACGACGTTTCCGAGCTTAATTGTTTTCGGCTTTTCGAATTCAAAATATTATCGGAAACATGGAAAAAAAAGTGTAAGTTACTAATTTTTACTCTTTTCCGTCAAATTTTATTTTTACAATTCAGTAAGTTTAATTAATGGCCTTCTTTTTTATTCAATACATTTCGATAAATACGCCCCGTTTTATTTGTTTCGATCCGCGGCAGCGATAATTAGTTATTCAAAGTGTTGAATGAAATAGTACGTCATGCAAATGAGATGGGCGTGAACGTTGTATTCTTGCGATATCACGTGACTTTTATTCTTACTGCAGTAACAATAAAAGATTTTTTATTGACGGCGAGTTTTCGATAACGATAAAAGATAAAACGTTACTGTTTTTACGTATAAAGTAGATAAAATTATTTAGCGGGCGTTTTGCCTCCTTTTAGTGCATTGTAATCTTAGGAGGAGTTTTCACCATAAGGCTGCATCTGGTTGTTGATTGTCGGGTAACTGTTTGCATCCGAATTTGAATACAAATCGAGACGAGTGTTTCAAACCCCATAATCTTTAATATAACGGGAAATATTCCAATGCACAGAACAAGTCAGAAACAAGGAAGTAACCGTATCTCGTGGTAGAAAGAATGGGCCAAATTATTGCGTGTGAAATTTTGGAGCCAAGTTGGCTATACATGTAATCTGACAATGGCATTGTACAGTACGCATTACGTTAAAAAGTGTCAAAAGAGGCCGGCTCCAAAAAATGGTGTGAGCAGAGCATGTACTTTTCTTATGTCTGCAATTCCACCATGATTAGACTCCAGGCATTTCCAAAAATGACTTGCCACACACTCTCTTCAAATGCCAATATTCTTAAACTTTGTCATCTAACCCATACATGTATTACATTTTCCACATTCACAAAATACAGATAATGCTATCCTACTAAGTAGAAATAATTAATTCCATGAAAAATGCCCATACCGGTCATTTTCAGCCACCCACTAGCCTCAAAAGCTGAATTCCACACACACACTTACCTAACCCTGGCTGGAGCATATATCCCCAAGTTTCTAAAATGTGAAGAAAAAATTGTATCTTTCCGTCTTAGTGTTTAGTTACATACCCGGAAACAATTTCATATAAAGGTGACATTTTTAAAAAAGTCATTTTTTCGGAGGTTCTGTTCCCCATATTTCCTATGGTAATTTATCCATATGTACCAGACTTCAACCATGTGACCGAAACTTCAAATTCTCTTTCCAACAAATAGCCTAATATAATCATATATCTGATACTAAAATATATCACCAGTTTACATGGCATTAGTTTCAACATATGCCCTTTGTTTATACTTTCACCCTTGTGCAATAGTGCGAAATGTAGAGTGGAACCTTAAGAGAAAACAAGAGTGGTCTTCCATCGAATTCCACTCCGGCAAAATAATCTGGAGTCTATCCTGAGTTGAATGAACACAAGTCTCTAATTTCAACCAGTAAAGATATACAGCCTGATCTTAGTGACTGTCGAATTGCTTTTGCGGACAGTTTTCGCCTGAGCTTCACCACCACACCACACCTCTTCAACCCACACATTGCTGTGAGCCACTGGAGTTAGCAGTTTTAGCTCAACTTGACAAAGTGCACACCACACAGGTCGCATTTATGATCGGATCGCTTTGAAACTCGGTATGCTCGTTTGGGGTGACCTCTGGATTGGAGATATCGATTTTCTTACCTTTCCGATAGAAAATGTTGCCGCTGGCAAAGACCTTTGAACTAGTTTAGCCAGGCATCAATATTTCCCTTTAGTTTAAACAATATTTATTCCAAAAGATTTGTCATATTTATACAATACAAAATAGCATAACATGACAGTAACAGTTATTATAGCTGCATACAATATAACAATAATTGAAATAATAAATGAGTAAGTAGTCAAGGTTTCGACAGAAAGTCTTGGGCTTATACGAGTCGTCTTCTTGGATCGAAATTACTTTTTCATTAATAGATAAATACAATGGCATTGAGGCATTGATCAGTACAGTAATGGAGCTCTTATATCACAGCCTGAGGGGCATTGACAAATGTGAAGGAGACATTCGCTATGCTGGTTCCAAACATAGAACAAGTTGATCAAAAGGCCCCTCCCCTCAACCAGCGAGATTGTTTGAAGTACACATTCAGATGAAAGTAGTAGTGAAAGTAGGCGGAAGAGAAAAACAAAAAGTAAAGAAATAAAAAATAGAAAGCGAGAAGAGAGTAAGAAGAAGAAGAAACCATCTTGAATGCATGATGCATTGCATGTGGACAAGATGAGATGCTCCTTATAATTGAACAGTCGATTCATTAATATGATATTGAGCTTGCAGAGTTTGGAGAGTTTTTCCCCAAAGGAACGGACACCGAGGAAAGAGTTTTGAGGGAAGGGAAAGTATCTTTGAAAACCAGATTGATGTCATCGAAAACTGCCGCTCTGTAGAATAAAGTCGTGCACTACATCCAAGACTAGACTGTTCTACTCGTTACTGAGATATTCTGAGCCAAAGAGAAGTATGAATGCGCCCATGGTAAAGGAGAGAAAAATGAATCGCATTATTGCGTGCGTAAAGGAAGATTAGGCAGTGAAGAAGAAAGTGTTCAGGATTCTCGCGTTCACCACACTGACAAACTGACAAAATGGACTTGGTGTTACATGATTTTCATATAAGTGCATGTTAAGGCTACTACAATGTAACCGCAATCTCCAGTGGTAAATTTGGGCCGCACGAGATTTAGCCCTTTACTTCGTCTGGTTAACTACTACTACTACCTCCCACGACTACTTTTACGGGTTAACTACTACTACTACCCCCATGACTACTTTTAATGATTAACAACTGCTACTGCTGTTAATTACTACCACTATTATAAACTGCTCCAACTATCTCCCACGACTACTTTTACTGGTTAACTACTATTACTACCATTTCCCACGACTACTTTTACTGGCTAACGACTACTACTATCCACGGCTACGACTACTGGTTAATTATTAATTCTATTATAAACTACTACTACTATCACTTCCCACGACTACGACTATTGGTTAACTAATACCAGTACTGCCTCCCTCGACTACTTTTACTGTTTGACTACTACTACTACTATCTCCAATGGCTATGACTACTGGTTAACTAGTATTTCTATTATAAAATACTACTACTACCTCCCGCAAATTCTTTTACTGGCTAACTACTACTACTACATCCCACGACTACTTTTGCTGGTTAACTACTGCTACTACCTCCCACGACTGCTTTTACCGGTCAACTACTTCTACTACCTCGCACGACTACTTTCACTGGCGAACTACTACTAAAACCTTCCATGACTACTTTTGCTGGTTTACTATTACTATTAACTCCCACAACTACTTTCACTGGTTAACTACTACTACTACTACTATCTCTCTCGACTTCTTTTACTGGTTAACTACTACTTCAATTATAAACTACTACTACTACCTCCCGTGACTACTTTTACTTGTTAACTACTACTACTACTAGCTCCCATGACTAGTTTTGATGGTTAACTACTGCTGCTACCATGACTACTTTTACTGGTTAACTACTACTGAACGCTCCCATGGCTACTTTTACTGGTTTACTATTACCATTAACTCCCACAACCACTTTTACTGGTTAAATACTACTACTACCTCCTACTACTTTTATTGGTTAACTACTGCTGCTATCTCCCACTACTACGACTACTGGTTAACTTCCAATTCTGTTATAAACTACTACTACTACTTCCCAGAACTACTTTTACTGGTTAACTACTACTACCTCCCACGACTACTTTTACTGGCTAACTACTACTAAAACCCCCACGGCTACTGTTACTGGTTAAATACTACTACAACCTCCAACGATTACTTTTACTGGTTAACTACTACAACTATCTCTCATTACTGCTTCTACCTCCCGTGACTTCTTTTATTGCTTAACTACTAATTCTATTATAAACTACTACTACTACCTCCGCCGACTACTTTCTCTGGTGAACTACTACTACTACCTCCCACGACTATTTTTACTGGTTAACTACTACTTCTACTTCCCACGACTACTTTGCCTGTTTAACTACTACTACTACCTCTCACGACTACTTTTACTGGTTAACTACTAATTCTATCATAAACTACAACTACTACCTCCACCGACTACTTTCACGGGTGAACTAGTACTACTACCTCACACGACTATTTGTGCTGGTTAACTACTACTTCTACTTCCCACGACCACTTTTACTGTTTAACTACTACTACTACTACCTCTTACGACTACTTTTACTGGTTAACTACCAATTCTATTATCAACTACTATTACTACCTCCCATGACTAATTTTACTTGTTAATTACCACTTCTATTATAAACTACTATTACTACCTCCCACGACTACTTTCCCTGGTTAACTACTACTACTACCTCTAATTGACTACTTTTACTGGTTAACTACCACTACTACTACCACTACTACCTCCCATGACTACTTTTACTGGTTACCTACTACTACTACCTCTCATTACTATTTTTACTGGTTAACTATTAATTCTATTATAAACTACTACTACTACCTCCCACGATAACGATAATGATATATATTTTTCCGGCATACATAAAATGCACAACACAAAATATAGCTGTAAGTATGAAACAAACAATGGAATATTGAATATAATAATGCGATTACGATAGACATGTATACTGGTAGGAGAAGAGGAAGCCAGTTTGGCTGTCTACCTGTCATCCCCCATGATATATATCTTGTTTCGCGTTGTGTCAGACCATTGATGTGGCTACTGGGGCCTACAATGTACTTCAGTTAAGCTACCTATAAAGGTGACATGCTGTAACCCGAAGGAACTACCTTTAAAAGCGACCCGTTGACTAGTCATGAGATTCTTCCTCATTAGGCAACACGAATGCATTCTTAAGATTTAAATTGCCTGTTGGCCCAAATCGGAAGTTGGAGACGAGATCCGCAGTAAGAGTAACACAAGTGTACTTAGATTGTTTATAATGTAATATAATATATTACATGTGTATGATATGCTATAATATGATCTAATTTAGATAATTTAAGTTAGTTAACAGCACAGAGACAAGACAGCCAGGAAATCAGCCAAAGTTGAACATTCTCAACAAAACGATACAGACACCATTGTCCCTGGAGCCAACTCGATAAACCGGGTCCAGCGACACCAACATCTGAAAGGTTCTATTGAAAATAGTTATTGATAACTGTGTAGGGAAAAGGGTTTGTGAAATGAAACTGCTGATTTAAGCAACTGCAGATCATATCAATTAGGATTATATTCGTTTTGACCTGGTACCCTCTATTAATTGTTTAACTTAACTTTTGTTGCATACTGGGTATAGTGGATCAAGCAGCAACCATTATAATAATAATAAATATTATTCTTACTATTATTATTATTATTATTCACACCGCTAGATTCCCGAGCACTCTGTACAGTATGGGTTACAGCTGTGCACGTCACTATTGTAGCCGTTACGTAAGGTTTTAGTCAATTCCTTCCTGAAGGTAAATCTATTTGTGATCTTACGTAGCCTTCGGGAGCGCGGTGGCTCAGTAGGTAGAGATACAGGCTGCAAGCCGAGAGGTCCTCGGTTCGAATCCCACCTGCGGCAACCGCATTGTGTCCTTGGGCAAGACACTTCATCTCCATTGCCCGCGTGGGGGCACGATGACGCCGTGTACTAAGGCGTACTGCACGTCGATGGTACGCATGTCTTCAACCAATCTAACCCTGCCTGTGCTGCAGTGCGGAGTTACGATGTTGGGGAGCTGGCAGCTGCTCGTCGTTGCTCGGTGGTTCTCTCCGGGTACTCCGGCTTCCTCCACCCGTAAAACTGTCACGGTCACGATTAGCCATTGTGCATAAATATGTAACCTTAAACGTCAATAAATAAATAAATAATACGTAGTCCTTCATCCGCGCTGTTCCATATTTTGGGGTATGCGTATATGAGAAGGACATCTAGAGATTTTGTCCTAGTTCATTCTTCCTTTAATGGGTCAGATGGTCTGGTAGATCTTTCGAACCTAGGCTGTATCGCATTAAAAAAATTGGTGAATTATATTGGAGTATTGTTACTTTTCCAGTTAAATACAAATAGTGACGCATGAAATTTGAAAAGGTCGCCGATCTTCAACAATATATTAACCCCTTTAAGACTCTTTGCCAACAATATAATCATATTAATCACAAAACAATATATTAATCGGTTCTCGCCATATCACCGAAATTAAGCAACGTCGACCCCGGTTAGTCCTTGGATGGGTGACCGTCTGAGCGTTCGATTCGGATTCCCGCGTTGTGTCTTTGAGCACTTAACCCTGATTGACCACCTGGGGCACGATAACGCCGTAGACTAAGGCGTACTGCACGTCGATTGTGCACATGTCTTCAACCAAACATTACCATATCCAGTGCTGCGGTGCGGAGTTTCGATGTTGGGGAGCTGGCAGCTGCTCGTCGTTGCTCGGTGATTCTCTCCGGGTACTCCGGCTTTCTCCACCCGTAAAACTGTCACCGACACGATATGACCTTGGCTGTTAATGTGTCGTTAAACCTTAATAAATACATAAAAGGTTATTTACTATTCTGTAATTGTTTTTCGTCTTTCAGTGTGTATTTTAGGGATTTTTAACCCATTATTATTTTTTATTTATTTATTTACTCGTGTTTAAGGTCAGATACTTATGCACAATGGCTAATTGTGACCGTGACAGATTTACGGGTGGAGGAGCCGGGGTACGCGGAGAGAACCACCGAGCATCGACGAGCAACTGTCAGCTACTCAACATTCTAACTCTGTTCAAGCTTCGCACAAGCAGGGTTACATCGGTTGAAGACATGTGCACCATCGACGTGCAGTACGCCTTAGTCATCGTGCCCCAGAAGGCAACCGGGATAAAATTCCTTGCCCAAGGATACACCGCGGGTCGTCCCGGACGGGGATCGAACTCGGGACATCTGGCATAGAAGTCCGACAGTCTACCACTGAACAACCGCGCACCCTTTTAACCCATTACATAATGAATTGGGTGTATCAGCTGGTATAATTTACAAAATGAGCAGTAAAAAAAAATTATAAAAAATTTGAACATAACCATATCCTGTGAACTCCTCATCGGAACAACCTCGACAAGGTGGGGGTCACATGATATGGTTTTGTTCAAATTGTTTGCATTGGGTAAAAAGCAGAAGAGAGCACGTTTTTCAAAATTTAATTTAACCTAATTTACCTAATCATGGCAGGTTGCCAAATCACCATCTGGCATTGTTAAATTCTTGTTGTTTCTTAGTAAATGCGGCAATTGGGAGGGTTGCTAAGTACACTGGAACAGTGGGTCGCCATGAATTAACCCTTCTCCTCTTGGCAGTCAACCAGTTGTTTTCAGTTTGAAAAATAGTTTTCCACGGGTGTTTTCATCGGAAAGAAGACAAATATAACTATTTCATTTGAAATACGTGTATGGTGTATACGTGTATGGTAAATGGTTTTGTGCTTGGAAATTATATTCAATTAACAGGGCTATTATGCCCCGACCTCCGAAGGAGGATTCAGGGGTATTCAGTGAAGCCGCCTGCCTGCCTGCCTGCCTGCCTGCCTGAACGCCTGCCTGAACGCCTGCCTGAACGCCCGACCGCCCGCCCGACCGCCCGCCCGATGTCCGCCCACCCACCCGCCCGCCAATCCGCCAGAACGCCCGCCGGCCAGCATTTCCATTGGTATGCTGATAGAAATATTGGATAGAAGGACTTACATGTTTTGTGGTTCATTTTTTTAATTTTTAAATATTGTCAATCCTGATGTTTGGGATGTTTGTTTTTTTAACAATTTGTTCCACTGTTTGCGGATTGTAGCAATCACCCCCTGATAGATTATAAAGACTGTTCTATATGATATGATATTTCCCGGACAAGATATCAAGGCCGAAGAAAGTTCTGTTCCCACCCAGTAAATCGAAAAAGAAAATCAACTTTTCAAATGTTTTTAAATAAATACATAGTTTATTTTGAATTCTTACGTTACTGTTATAAAACGGCGTTTGGGAGAAAAAGTTTTTCAGGGCTTATGGCGACAACATTATCTAAATCCGACCAAGCCTTCAGTACACTTTTTTCCGGATCATGTAACATTTCTCCCCAAGCTTAATAAGACATTCCTTACGAATCTACCAACTTGTATAGCTGCTAAACGGCTCCAAATCATGTATTTCGACTTTTTGATGGATGCAATGTTTCGGTTCAGTGAGCGACAGTGGGTAACGACGATCTAGTTAGGTGGGCTGCATACTAAATTTGTTCTGCCTCCAAGGTGATGATGTATGAGCCCAACTATTTATCCTAACCATCTTAATGTGTTATCATATTCAAGGGCTAGGAAGACGACCCAAATAAGCTCTAATCCCTTCTTTAAAATGTATCTCCTCTACTGTTCTGCTACGTAATAGCGTATAAAATTGAGTCATGTGCAAGTATTCCATTTTGTATACAGCAAAAGTAATTTGTTTCAATAAATATTGTTTAAAGAGAATCATCTGTGATGAGAGTTTTCCATGGGTTTATTACATTGGGGTCAAGGAGTTTCTTAACCCTTTGAACTCTAATGGTATCTTCCATACTAGTTCAATGCCAGCAAGTAGAAGAGTCCATATTCATTATTTAGGGTAGACCAATCAGTCTTTTCAACGTGCAACCTCGGGCTGCACGTTGAAAAATACTGATTGGTCTACCCACACATTTATTAAAAAAACATCTTATTTAATGACGTTATGACGTATCATGTTCATGGCCAGAAAAAGGGCCACTGGGGTTCAAAGGGTTAATTCATGTCCATTTCAGGGAACAACTATAGCTCTTTATGCGGGGAAATTTTATACCTCCATTTCAATTTGCATTAATGACAACATTTCGAGCTATTTATCGGTTTTACGGGACCACAGGAATTTGTAGAACAATGTTCGAGTTTTCTTCGTCAGGATCCGGAAGTACCGTTAAGCAGTGGAACATTTATGGTAGCGCCAGTTATTTTTCTTAATAGCGTTAAATTTCTAAATAACGAGTCGATCAATAGTTTGCTCTATTTTTATTATTTTGTTCAGACAGTTGTTTAGTAAGTAATTCTCGATGAACATATTAAATTCTACGCCTAACATGATAATGGAGTTTTTGTGATAACACTGCAGTTGCACCTTTAAATGAAATTCTTTTCCACAACCCCTTGTCGATCCAATCCATACAACATGCGTTTTATCAATATTTGCATTGCGACCAAAGAGTTTTGTAAATAGATAGAGTGCATCAATGCCGACATCCAGGGTGGTTTTATCGTCGTTGAAGAAGAGAGATGTGTCATCGGCGTATTGGCATATTAAATATTCAGAATGGTGAATGTTTATCCCTTATATATCAGGGTTAAATCGTAAGGTAGCGCTTATTATTTTAATATTTATTATAAACGGTAAGGGGACAGGGGATCGCCTTGTCTAACACCTCACTGCAATTCAATTTTTCTCTGAAAAGTGACCGGTACTCAATATATAAATGTAGATATTTCTGTCCAAATTTAAGAAGGGATCAAGTTTTTTTCAATAAATGGCCATTCCAAGGAATATAAATGCTTTCTCAAAGTCTAATAAAACAATAATCACTGGAATATCTTGCTCTTCACATTTATTAAACAGACTGAAAGTGAGATGGATGGATCCTCCAATATACCTAGATTTCATAAAACCAAGTAGGATTTCTATCACATTTATTAATTAGATCGAAAGTGAGGCAGGTAGATTCTCCATCATACTTAAATTTCAAAAAGAGCCACAGGAGTAATTGCTCCATGAACAAAGGCTTTCGCTACTCGAATCCTTTCGAGCAAATAAGCAAAAGAGCAACTGCTCGAACGAGTTACTCCACATACGACTCGTCGACTCATCTCGGTATTTAAGGTACCTACAACATGGCTCATATGCAGCTCCTGGAGGTATTACCGTCAGCATCCACTCCACCACATCTTCAACTATCTGTCCTATGTTTGGCATCTATTGTGTCACCATTACTGTGGTGTTCTCCCAGCCTTGCGCCATTACTATTGACCTGTGCCATTTCTAATGAATTGCTAACTATCTCAGACCATGATCTCTGCTTTTGGCCATGTCTTAGAACGTCAAAAGACCAACCATACTACGAGACTTGAAACCAAGCATATACCACACAACACTCCATGCTCTAGCGTTTTGAACTATCCACGGGATACTACAATCCATTGGGTTGTTTTGTAATACTAAGGGATAAACGCACCGGGAAAAGTTGCACCGGCAAAAAACTCCGCTTCTAATAGGAATTTAGCTGCACCTGGCTTTCAAACTCTCCCCACACCCTTCATAGCTCCATTGCCACAACTGCCAGCTTGTACATATCACTATCGACTGTCCTGCGATCAGCTTCTGCTGTATAAAACCCTTGTCTTCTGCCACCTTTGCAGTCTTATACCATTACTGCTTGTACCATTACTGTTGGCTACCACGATTACAGCCTTGTACGATCACCACTAACTGGTGGCACAACTACAGCTTTTAGTACACTACTACACTATGAAGGTTGTCTTCCATTACTAGAGGCAGTCGAATACAGTCTGATGGCTTTAACCCTTTACCTAACATGAAACGCAGACGACACTTGCAAATAAAATTCTTGAATAACTTATTTTTTTCATTTTTTGTCTCAAAAACATAGGTTATGACCTCTCATTGGAACGAGCGCTACGAGCTCGTTCCAACGAGGGGTCATAACCTATGTTTTTGAGACAAAAAAATGAAAAAATAATGAAAATTAATTGACGATGTTTTAGAATAGCGCTTGCCCATTTTGCCGTTACGTTGGGTAAAGGGTTAAGCATTTCTCCATACCTATTCCAAGAATGATTCGAATCTCATCGAGCAAATGAGCTATCGAGAAACTGCTCAAACGAGTGACTCCACGTACGACTCTTATGTTCATCTTGGTAAATAGAGATTCTCAAACCGCAGACGTTTCCCAAAAAGCCATTCTCTTAGCGGGATTCCATGAGTGGGATTTCAAGCTCCAAAATAGCTCCTGGTGGTCTAACCATCATCTGCCACAACGTCTGCAACTATCTGTCCTATTATTAGCCTCTATTACTATGGTGTTCTAACAGCCGTGCAGCCTTATTACGGACTTGTAGCAGTACTAATGGCTTGCAAACTATCTCAGATCATGAAGTCTACCCTCGGACAAGTCGTCGAATGTCAAAAGACCACCCACACGCTGTCATGAGACTAAACACCAAGCATACACCACACAACACTGCATGACCTAGCATTCCGAACTACCCACGGGGTAGTGCAAACCATTAGGTGCACCGAGAAAAGTTGCACCAGAAAAAGCTCCGGTTGCTATGGGAATATAACACTGTTGCACCGGCAAAGCTCTGGGTAATTAGGGTCTATTCATCCCACCAATACTATTCCAAATTCACGAGTAAAGGAAAAGTTGTTTACTGCAGAAAACAGCACTGTCCTATTTCCCAAGGTTCCCACAAAAGCGAAAGAGAGTTAACCCTTTATCCAACGCAGACGACTTCAAAATTTATTATTTCAAATATCATTTTTTATAAATTTAAATTTAAATTTTCATAAAATTTCAACAAAACCATATCATGTGACTCCTCTTTGCAACGAGCTCGTTCCGAAGAGGGGTCACATGATATGGTTTTGTTGAAATGTTTCATACATGGTTTTGTTGAAATTTTTCGAAAAATATTTTTTCATTTGCTGGTGAATTTGCATATCACGCGGGGGAATGCGGGCGATTCGTTGGGTAAAGGGTTAAGGGCCATACCTATTGAATGAATAAGATAACGAAACCCGTTGGAAGTACATATTCTTTCTCCATTACTTCTGTTTCATCATAGATTGATATGGAACTGATAAATATAAAAAAAAGAAAAAATGTATACATGCCAACCGAAAGGATGGACAAACAGATAGATGTGATCTAGCATGTCGTTATTTCTCTTCGAGAGTGGATGTATAATGAACTTTTGATATCAATGTTTTTGGTACATAAGGTGGTCACGCATGGACACAACGCGGGGTTGAAACGTGGATCTTTCGGGTTGACGTTTGATTCTGTAACGACTGATCCACCGCCTTCCCAAGTTGTTAGATAAGTTTATATTGTTACGACGGCCGTTCATACACAGGATCGAACTGTTCCAACGAGGGGTCATAACCTGTGTTATTGAGACAAAAAATGAAAAAATAATGAAAATTAATTGGCGATTTTTGAGAACAGCGTTCGCCGGTTTTGGCCGTTACGTTGGGTAAAGGGTTAAAGTGGTATTATAATTTATAACATCTATACACGAAAGTACAAAATAGCAACTTTCAATAATTTATTGTACAAAACGGCTGTCTAAGATCACAAAGAGCAAGGGATGTATATGTGTTATTATTCCTCTCTCGAAGCAGGTGTCTATATCAGGCTGGTACGTCAGGAATGCGTTGAAACATTTTGTGGCAAGTCGCTGCCATCTGATTGTTCACATTCTAGCATATATACAAATATGGCCGTCATATGAGTGTACAAGTTCTAGCCTATATACAGATATGGCCGTCATATTAGTATTAAAGTTCCAGCCTATATATAAATATGGCCGCCATATGAGAGTTCAAGTTCTAGCCTATATACAGATATGGCCGCCATATGAGTCTTCAGGTTCTTGCCTATAAATATGGCCGTCATATGAGTGTACAAGATCCAGCCTATTTATAAATATGGCCGTCATATTAGTATTAAAGTTCCAGCCTATATATAAATATGGCCGCCATATGAGTGTTCAATTTCTAGTCTATATATAAATATGGTCACATATGAGTATTATATGCCTATATATGTTACAGTTAAAACGTATAAGTAGTTATTGTGTATAATAACTGAAATTTTCTGTTATTATGCATAATACCTGATTCCATCAGTTATTATGCATAATAACTGAAATTTTCAGTTATTATACATATTAACTGAAATTAAGAGAATTAATTTAGACATATTAACTGATACAGATGCACACAAATCGAACTGATTGCGAGAGTACTTTGCATTCAACAGAACGTACTTCACTGCGATGGAGTACATTCCACTCTTACTGATATCCGTAACAATCTCGATCATGTTGCGAGCATCACCACGTCCTCTGTCAACAGCTGGGATTGGAACTATAACGTTGTCGACAATCTTTACTTCGGAAAGAACGATCTTGCTTCTTCACCATCCTTTTTGCTTGCTTCAGTTGAGATTCTGCAGAGCGATTTCTGTTGAGGTGGATGTGCTCCTGTTTGTCTGAGGTGAGTGATATGGCTTCTTGTTGTGCTTCTTTGTATGGCGCGTCGTCGGAAGAATCTCATTGTATAGGTATCACTTGCACTTCGATATGATCGAATTGTTGTGTTGTTGGAAACGACATAACGCTCAGCAGATCATCCTCGTTTTGTAGTCTGGAAAGAACTTCTTGTGACAGACTAGATGTGGTGAGTCCTATCTTGGGATCAGAACCCAGACGTACAGCAAATGGTGTGCGTTGGATCCCACTGTGATGGCTCGAATTCTTTTGGAACTGCACCAACTTGGACAGATGGGCTTCACTACAACACATTTTGTAGTTACTCGCTTCTGTTTCTTTTGACGCTGGAGGCAGGTAGACTTGAAAAGATTGAGTGTTTCCTGTGTGACGTTGGCGTCTGTTTTGCTGAGTTCTTTCTTTGATCATCTTGACTCTGCCGCCTTGACCAGTTGCAATGTGGGCACGCTTAATGGCGTCATATGTTTCCTTTATTGACACAGAGTACAAAGGGCGTTCATCAGTTTCCCGTCGACGGATGAGCTTCTTTATATCACCACATTCAAACACTTCATACTTCTTCAACAAATAATACTGATGCGGAGTATTTTTGGAAGAAGTACTCGCTTCTGTCAGGTCACCAATTATCTGCTCATAATCCTCTTTAGGGATCAGCACACGTTTGTTGGTCACATAGCTGTTATAGATCTTTTGTTGGAAATTAGTTGTTATCTCTAGCTCATCCATCTTGAACATATGAATGAGACCTACAGAATGTTTTATTTATATACTAGTAAGCACTAAAAACCAAGCCACTATATTAGGGATTTTGCTCAGTTGTCAAAAAGCCTCTGTTCCTTGCAGTGAGTTTCTTGTGAAAAGAAAGTGGTGATCAAATGTCTGGCCATGTCACAGCCAGTTAATTAATAGAAGAGACTGGGCATCAATGTATTATTGTTATTCTTGTCAACTATTAGAATCAGTTAATGTGTCTAAAATAACATTCTCTTAATTTCAGTTAATATGCATAGTACCTGAAAATTTCAGTTAGTATGCATAATAACTGATGGAATCATGTATTATGTATAATAACTGAAAATTTCAGTTATTATACACAATAACTGATTATACGTTTTAACTGTAACATATATAAATATGGCCGCCATATGAGTGTTCATATTCCAGCCTATATGAAAATATGGCCGCCATATGAATATTCAAGTTCTAGACTATATACAAATATGGCCGCCATATGTGTGTTCAAGTTCTAGTCTATATACAAATTTGGCCGCCATATGAGTGTTGAAGTTTTAGCCTAGAAACAAATATGGCCGCCATATGAGTGTTGCAGTTCCAGCCTACATACAGATATGGCGCCATATGAGTGTTGAAGTTTTAGCCTATATACACATATGGCCGCCATACGAACATTCAAGTTCTAGTCTATATACAAATATGGCTGCCATATGAGTGTTCAAGTTCTAGTCTGTATACAAATTTGGCCGCCATATGACTGTTGAAGTTTTAGCCTATATACAAATATGGCCAATATATGAATGTTGAAGTTCCAGCCTATATACAGATATGGCCGCCATATGAGTGTTCAAGTTCTAGCCTATATACAAATATGGCCGCCATATGAATATTCACGTTCTAGTCTATATACAAATATGGTCGCCATGTGAGTGTTCAAGTTCTAGCCTATATTCAGATATACGGTCGCTATATGACTGTTGAAGTTTTAGCCTATATACAAATATGGCCGCCATATGAATATTCAAGTTCTAGTCTATATACAAATATGGCCGCCATATGAGTGTTCAAGTTCTCGTCTATATACAAATATGGCCTCCATATGAGTGTTGAAGTTCTAGCCTATATACAAATATGGCCGCCACATGGGTGAGGGAAGTGTCAGGGGTTCAGTGGCGCTTGTTCCGTTTCTGCTTCTTCTTTTTAGCGGGAGGTGGCTGGAAAGGAGAAGGCGTGGCAGATGTTTTTCGGAGTTTTCCGTTGCAGCCCTTTATGGAAGTAGCAGTTGTGCTTCCAAGTGTCCAGGTTTGTTTAGAAGAAAGTCGTATGCTCCATCGGCCCATCCTTTCTGAGTTTTCTGGTATTCCCAGAAGTCATCCGGGGTTCCATTAAAGTGCAGCTTGAGTTGGCCGAAGCGCTTAATGGCGAGTTCGTCTAGGCTTCCTATGCAGGTTCCCAGGGTAGTATTTTCTTCAATTTCAATACTCGGAGTTCGAGGTCGAACTGGATTTGTGGTCCGATTGGAGGAGGCCGATAGGAGATCCAGGTACAGTTCGGATGACTTCCATCTCTACAGCCTCTACTTCCTGCTTCTCCTCTCTCTCCGACCTCTTTGGTGTAGAGGTACTGCTTGCGATTGGTGATGCTGATTTTGGAGGTGAGCTGACAGTTGTCACCCTCGCCATTTCCTGTTTCCCAGTCTCAGTCTTTTTCCTCTCGATCCACGTCTCCATTCGCCTGGCATCCCAGCGTTTGGTTGACGGAGATCTTTTCTTCTTTCTCTGTTTTTTCGTCTCTACTCCGCTGGCTCTTGTGGTTTCAGTGGTGGTTGGTGTACTCTTTTCCTTCCTCTGGTGTGGACTAGTGTGGGCAGGCGGGCGGGCCCGCGAAATGTGCTAGCACTCCCAGAGGTGGATATCATCTTATTCTTAACGGTGAACTGAACGCAGCCACTTCCTAATGGACATCCCAGATGAGAAGTGAGCTGGCATCCAACACCATCAAAGTGTCTTTAATTTTCTTCGGCTGGTAATCCATGGCTAATTATTAGGTGTGCACGCTTTGAAGTCAGAAGTGTGAATCGGCCTGCCCATAACTCTGCCATATTAGGATTCAAATTCTAGCCTATATACAAATTGGACCGCCATATGAGTGTTCAAGTTCTAGCCTATATACAAATATGGCCGCCTTATGAGTGTTCATGTTCTAGCCGCATGAAGTTTCATATCTGTAGCATCAGTAACTAAGGCGTTACGTGTGTTAGAACTTTTTCGTTTTAAGCTTAAACGTTTGCAACAATTTTTAAAAAAAAATAGTCTAATTTTAAATTGACATAAAAACGTCTAAAATGGCGATAAATCGAAAAGTCCGATTAATTTTGACATTGTACAACATATCAAAATTTCAGGAAAATCTGATGAACTTCACTTTTACAAACAATGACCCTCTATGACGTCACTTCAGAGCACGGTATTAACGGCCAGGAATTTGTCAGATCGACTATACATTTCTAGATCAAGCATTTAACAGAGATTATATTCCCAATCTTTCAGGAGAATACGCTCAAAAATGGGCTTGAAATTAAGTTTGTGTCTGTACGTACAAATACGACGACGTTAGACATTCTCAAGTGGTGAATAAGGTGTAAGTGAAATATTATCGGGCCATATGTTACACTTGTCAGAGTAGAGCTGTTACAAACGTTACTCCTTGCTCTTAGCAGAGTAGATCTGTTATTGAATTGGAGGGTGTAGCCCACAAAAGGGTTTAGAACCTGATTGTTATTGTGTGTTAAATGTCTTGCGTACCTGAATATTGTCTTGGACATTGTTGAATGCAAAAAAACACTCTAAAATCAGTTGGGTTAAAAATCAACCCAAATAAACTGCGTTTAGTGAATATGAACCCAATTAAAAATCAACCCAAAATAACTGGGTTGAGTGAATATGAACCCAATTAAAAATCAACCCAAATCAACTGGGCTGAGTGAATATGAACCCAATTAAAAATCAACCCAAATTAACTGGGTTGAGTGAATATAAATCTAATTAAAAATCAGCCCAAATCAACTGGGCTGAGTGAATATGAACCCATCTAAAAATCAACTCAAATTAACTGGGTTGAGTGAATATGAACATAATCATCCCAAATCAACTGGGTTGAGTGAATATGAACTCAAATAAAAATCAACCCAAATTAACTAGGTTGGGTGAATATGAAACAAACCACCCAAATCAACTGGGTTGAGTAAATATGAACCGAACTAAAAATCAACCCAAATTAACTGAGTTGAGGGAATATGAACCCAATCAGAAAGTACCCAAATTAACTGGGTTGCGTGAATACGAACCCAATTAAACATCAACCTAAATCAACTGGGTTGAGTGAATATGAACCCAATTAAAAATCAACCCAAATCAACTGGGTTGAGTGAATATGAAACAACTAAAAATCAACCCAAATTAACTGGGTTCAGTGAATATGAACCCAACTAAAAATCAACTCAAATCAACTGGATTGAGTGCATATAAACCCAACTAAAAATCAACCCAAATTAACTGGGTTGAGTGAATATGAACCCAATTAAAGATCAACCCAAATTAACTGGGTTGAGTGAATATGTACCCAATCACCCCAAATCAACTGGGTTGAGTGAATATGAACCCAACTAAAAATCAACCCAAATTAACTGGATTGAGTGAATATGAACCCAATTAGAAACTACCCAAATTAACTGGGTTGCGTAAATATGAACCCAATTAAACATCAACCCAAATCAACTGAGTTGAGTGAATATGAACCAATTAAAAATCAACCCAAATCAACTGGGTTGAGTGAATATGAACCAACTAAAAATCAACCCAAATTAACTGGGTTGAGTGAATATGAACCCAATTAAAATCAACCCAAATCAACTGGATTGAGTGAATATGAACCCAACTAAAAATCAACCCAGATTAAATGGGTTGAGTGAATATGAAGCCAATTAAAGATCAACCCAAATTAACTGGGTTGAGTGAATATGTACCCAATCACCCCAAATCAACTGGGTTGAGTGAATATGAGCCCAACTAAAAATCAACCTAAATTAACTGGGATGAGTGAATAAGAACCCAATTAAAAATCAACCCAAATTAACTGGGTTGAGTGAATATGAACCCAATCAACCCAAATTAACTGCGTTGAGTGAATATGAACCCAACTAAAAATCAACCCAAATTAACTGGGTTGAGTGAATATGAACCCAATTAAATAAACCCAAATTAACTGGGTTGGGTGAATATAAACCCAATTAAATAAACTAAAATTAACTGGGTTGAGCGAATATGAACCCAACTAAAAATCAACCCAAATTAATTGGGTTGAGTGAATATGAAACCAATCACCCCAAATCAACTGGGTTGAGTGAATATGAACCCAACTAAAAATCAACCCAAATTAACTGAGTTGAGTGAATATGAAACCAATCACCCAAAATCAACTGGGTTGAGTGAATATGAACCCAACTAACAATCAACCCAAATTAACTGGGATGGGTGAATATGAAACCAATCACCCCAAATCAACTGGGTTGGGTAAATATGAACCCAACTAAAAATCAACCCAAATCAACTGGGTTGAGTGATTGTGAACCCAACTAAAAATCAACACACATTAACTGGGTTGAGTGAATATGAACCCAATTAGAAACAACCCAAATTAATTGGGTTGCGTGAATAAGAACCCAATTAAAAATCAACTCAAAGTAACTGGGTTAAGTGAATATGGACCCATTTGGGTTCATATTCACTCAACCCAGTTGATTTGGGTTGGTTTTTAACTTATCAGATCTGAGTGTAACGCTACTTATTGTGTCCTGAATAAAAGTCAAGAAGAGGATAGAACAACACAGCATTAACCGGGTTGAGTGAATATGAACCCAATTAAATAAACCAAAATTAACTGGGTTGAGAGAATATGAACCCAACTAAAAATCAATCCAAATTAACTGGGTTGAGTGAATATGAACCCAACTAAAATCAACCCAAATTAACTAGGTTGAGTGAATATGAAACCAATCACCCCAAATCAACTGGGTTGAATGAATATGAACCCAACTAAAAATCAACCCAAATTAACTGGGTTGGGTGAATATGAAACCAATCACCCCAAATCAACTGGATTGAGTAAATATGAACCCAACTAAAAATCAACACAAATCAACTGGGTTGAGTGATTATGAACCCAACTAAAAATCAACACAAAGTAACTGGGTTGAGTGAATATGAACCCAATTAGAAGCAACCCAAATTAATTGGGTTGCGTGAATATGAACCCAATTAAAAATCAACTCAAAGTAACTGGGTTGAGTGAATATGAACCCATTTGGGTTCATATTCACTCAACCCAGCTGATTTGGGTTGATTTTTAACTTATCTGATTTTAGAGTGTAACGCTACTTATTGTGTCCCGAATAAAAGTCAAGAAGAGGATAGAACAACACCGCATTAACCGGGTTGAGTGAATATGAACCCAATTAAATAAACCAAAATTAACTGGGTTGAGAGAATATGAACCCAACTAAAAATCAATCCAAATTAACTGGGTTGAGTGAATATGAACCCAATCACCCTAAATCAACTAGGTAGAGTGAATATGAACCCAACTACACATCAACCCAAATTAACTGGGTTGATTTGGATTGATTTTTAACTTGTCTGATTTTAGAGTGTACCGCTACTCTTATTGTGTCCCGAATAAAAGTCAAGAAGAGGATAGAACAGCACAGTATGCCCCCCCCCCACCCCCCACCCCCCCCCCCCCCCCCCCCCCAATCTCACAAACATATTCATACACGTACAGATAAACGTTCTCAGATAATGGGTGGTTTTGATTGGCCTTGGTAATATAAAAAATCTAGGTACACCACGGAGCTGTTGATAATTCTTTCACATAATAATTTGTTACTGAAGTGTAGAGAAAAAAAGATACACATCAAGCCTCACCAAACGTGCGGAAAAAACACTATTACGAGACGTCTCAGATGAAAAAAAGACGTTTTTCGCGAACAGATACAAAATTGTATGAAGGGAGCTAACTCAAAACAATGCTGTCAAGAAATGTTTGGCACAAGCGTATTTTTGCTTGGATCCTTTTTCGTTGAGAGCTGCTTTTGCCGAAGAATACAACCTAAACTCGTAAGCGGCTCCCACCGCTGAAAAAAAATGTCGTTTCCTACTCATAGCAAAACTTTCTCCACAAAATCTGGAACTAGTTCAGACGGGTAGCTACTAATATTCATTGGGTAGAACCAAGCATATCTTTAGAGTCACAAAGTTCTTGGGGGGCACATCAGAAAGGGTGAAAGTCCGAGTCTTAAGGTTGGTCGAGGTAGATGTAGTGGAGAGGAGAGGAGAGGAGAGGAGAAGTATGGGAATGGCTGCTGTTACCCGTTGATCAGTGCTGCGACGGCCAATTACCTTTTGTCGCAGCTGTACTTGCATGGCATCCCGCTCGCCGTTTTACCAGCGAAAATAGGCAACATTACACATAAAGTCAGATTCATTTTTAATAAGAAAATTACCTTTCAACCATTCACATTATTTCAGTTGTATAACATCATTATTCATTCTCTACAACATGTACTTTATCACGAGGACGAACAGCTTTTAAATGCACCCCCGATTTCAAATGTTGGAAATGGCAATTCGTCCACTTCACAAAAATTCATCGCTTCCATCATCCACTGCAATCGCTTCGTTTTCAAAGTTCACAAATTTTTGTATCTTAATTGTAACACATTTCAAATGGTCAAATATCCTTATTTCATGGTTGATATCTCTCCCAAGTTGTCACCCATCAGGAATATTGTTATTTGATTATTTGCAGACACATTACAAGCCATTTTCATCGTCTCCATGTTAAACATTATTTCAAAATGTGCACACTATTGTGTGACGTAACGCTGCAATTTCATTGGTTAATTGCAATCCTGACAGGTATAAAAGGCAGCGAGGAACGAAAAAGGTTGCTGTCTCTGAGCCATTGTATTGCAGACGATCAAGAGCGTTCAGCTAAAGTATCAACTGCAACTATTTGTAACCCCAGATCTGGTGAAATACTGCAAATCATAAAAGTAAAATGACTACTGCTACGTTGAAATCAGCGGTGGGAATGGTAGGTGCACCAAAAACTTCCCAGTAACAATTTAACTACCAGATCTGTCGTTCAGTGCTCCAGATCTGTCGCCCATTAGAACCTCAATGTGGCCTCTTTTACTTTGAACGCAATGAACTGAGTTCGAAGTTGGTGAAGGTATTCTTACGAGTATTCGGTGTCTCGGTAGCGTGGAGTTTTCTCCACTGGACTAAGTCTGCTCCGTCGAGATACAGAATACTTCTTATAGTCCCAACATTAGTATTTAATTTCCCAGTGAATATCATCTAACTGAACGTCACGACAGATCTGGTGTCGATTGACAATTCCCCCATCAACAGTCAAACGTCAAAAATGCCCAACCCAGATCTGGAAGCACGGCTGTCACTCCAGACCTGGTGAAGTTTAGTATTGAAACTTACATTTATAATGTAGCACAAATATAATAGACCTTATGAATTATTCACATATTCAATTACCAAGAATCATCCAAAAATTATGACGTTGTTTCTATTTTGAATAAAATATATTTTCATACTTTAATGCCTACATGATGACATCCTATTTTGGTCGTGAATGGTCAATAGTGATTGCTACAGGTGCCCAAAGCCCGAAAACCTTGAGCACAGTCTACAGGTCATATTTATGAAGGGATTTCATATTAACTTCGTAGGATCACTCCAGATGATGGCCAGATGATAATGTGCCCTTTTGGTTGCGATTATGCATCCATGATGGCTGCCCGATCCCCAAAACCTTTAGCATAGTCTACAGGTCGTATTTATGCAAGGATTTCACTGTAACTTGTTAGGTTGACTCCATATAATGCCTAGATGTTGACATCACCTTTTTGTCGTCATAGGTCAACTGTGATGGCTACAGGTGCCCGAAGCCCGAAAATCTCGAGCACAGTCTACAGGCCATATTTATGAATGGATTTCATTGTAACTTCATAGGATCACTCCAGATGAGAATGTCCCCTTTTGGTTGCGATCATTCAACCATGATGGCTGCCCGAGCCTGAAGCCCAAAGCCCGAAAACCTTTAGCACAGTCTTCAGGCCATATTTATGAAAGGATTTCATTGTAACTTTCAATGCAAACAAACAAAAATCGACTACTATAACACACCACCACAAATCCCCACACGCACACATACATACACACACATGTGTCACATACACACACATGTGTCACATACACACACATGTGTCACTTAGACAATTATTCCCAAAATGCATTTTGAAGGATTGGGAGTTATTACACGCAAAAAAGAAAATTGCCTCCTATAGCCCAACATTGCAATATGTACTGCATCTTTCATCCTTTTCCTTACACATGCTGAAGCCAACAGTACAAATTATTTTCTGAAACATCTGATTTTTTCATTTTTTATTACTTCAAACCATGGCTTATTAGTCCGATATTGGAACAAGCTCATCAAGCTTGTTCCAATAATAGGTAATAAGGTCTGTTTTGGGGGTGAGAAATGAAAAACATAAAATTTGTATAGAAAATTTTGTATATCACGAGTGCAGATAAGGCAGATTAGTAAGGTATACGGTTAACCAAAAATGTCTCCAACTATTTTGTGTCTAAGCATTGCCATTGTTGGGACAGTCGTGCTACATGCGTGACATCACTCTAGTTTGTTTTGAAAACATAGGTTATGACCCCTCGTTGGAAAATTTCTTATCAACCTACCTCAATTGTTTACTACAGGCTTGCACTTCCACTCATTATGGCCACACGACCAGTTTTGGGGGACCAACGTCTTTTGTGCAGCCGGAACTTCTGCCCCGCAGAGGTCCGCGGTGACTCTCATGAGTTCCCGCTATGTTGATCCTCGGGGTGTGTCGTACCCCTATACACGTCTGCCTTCAGACTTTTCGGCTGCCGCTCGTCGTCCCACGTCGGGTGTTTTGGCGGATCGTGACCCTTCGCTGGTTAAGAGGGTCAGAGGTGAAGCCACTTTGCCGGTTCGTTCCCCTGTCGAACCGGCCAGTACGGGCAGCGAGCTCACTTAGGTTCTGTCAAAGGGCCTTTCCGTTGCTTCCAGCAAGGCAGCGAGTGGTTTCCAGGCGCCCCCTATGGCGCCGCCTCCAGGGATTGGAAACAGACCGCTTTCTGATCCCCCTGGTGTTCCGACACCATGGGAGGCGTCGGCTAGTTTGCCCACGATGGGCTTTGTGTCTTCCGACTCAGGGGAAGAGTCAGAAATGCTTTATGTCGAGAGCCAGCAGTCTTCGGACTTGGGGGCAGCTCTTGATTTTGTTTTTGGGTTCCTTCCGGATCTCAAACCATCAAACCAGCCGACAGTGTCAGCGAGGCCGCGATCATCGGTCGCGCGCCAACAGCCTATGGAGCAACCTGCTTCTGTGCGTCTTCGACCATGCCAGTCGGTATAGTTGGTTGAAGCATTTTCAGCCTTGGACTCTAAGCTGAGTTCCAAGGCTATGGAGGCTCCGTTCTTCACCAGGGTTGACACCTTTTTGACTCTGGCGCATTATCATTACTACGATTCCGCCAATCCGTTAGTCTGCCAGACTCTGACGGTTTTGGATCAGGACTCCAATTCCCTCGGGCTTTCCAAGCCCAAGTCTGCCGTCATTCCGATGACGACTCTGGAGTCCACGTTGGGCTTATCGAGAGAGATGTTTGGTATGCTTTCTCTCTCAGATCACGTCGTCTCAGCTTTTTAGCTTTTCATCTGCCTCCAGATAAGTTTGACGAGGTACAGGCTCCTTTGTGTGTGCTGTCCAAGGCGCTCATGCATCTTACTCACACGCATGCCTGTAACACGCCTAATCTGGAATTAGTTCGAAGGGACTCTGTGCTGGACACAGTCCTATCCCTTCCTGAGGAGCAGCGCGCTACTCTGCGATCTGCTCCTTTGGCAGGTCCGCAACTTTTCCATGGTTCCGTGTCGACGGCCCGGGATGACGTCCTACGTCATTCTAAAGATCAGCTGCTGTTTCTTCACCTTGATCAGCCTTCTAGGCGAGGCAGGGGCCGTTCCAAGGCTAACAAGTCCCCTTCTGCTTCCTCTGCGAAGCAAAAGGCTGATCCTTCTGCCACCGCTTCTACTTCTTACTAAAGGGGTAAGGGTAAGCGTCGGCAGACTAGAGGGAAATATAAGGATTCTTCATTCAGTTGAGGAGGTGGTTTCTCCTCTCGCGGGCCTCGTCGGGGCTCGAAATGAAGGTCCTCACCTCGACTCGTCCCAGGTTGGAGGAAGGATAGAGTTCGCAGACCGTTGGACAACCATCACATCCGATCCTTGGGTGTTAGATGTTGTTCGGTCCGGGTTGTGAATATCCTTCCGAAGACACCCCACTCTGTCCAGGGTGCCTCTTCCAACCACAGTTCCTTCAGACGTTTTACGTCTGGAACTTTTATCCACGGAGATAGACAATCTCCTGACAAAGGGGGCGATCGAAGTCATCAAGAACATACAGTCAGTGGGGTTCTATTCCCGCCTGTTCTTGGTGCCGAAGACGGACGGCCGACTCCGACCGGTTATCGATCTGAGTATCCTGAACCAGTCTATCATTGCTCCCAAGTTCAACATGGAGACTTTCAAGTCGGTCCACCGTTCAATTCACCAGGGAGATTTCGCTTCCAGCTTCGACCTGCGAGACGCTTACTTTCACGTTCCGATTCATCGGGCGTCACGGAAGTATCTCAGGTTCGCTTTTCTGGGGCGAGTTTACCAGTTCAAGGCCATGCCTTTCGGCCTCAATCTGGCTCCTTGGGCATTCACCTGACTGATGTCGCATGTGATAGCTTTCCATCGCACACAGTCCAGGGTGACTACTTAGGCATATCTGGACGATGTCCCCCAGAGGCATTCCAATGCTGCCTTACTGGATTCGGATGTCGCCACTCTGTTGAGCTTGGTTACGTCGCTTGGATTCAGAGTCAACGAGGAGAGGTCAGACCTGGTCCCTTCTCAGTCGTTTTGTCATCTGGGGATGGCTTTCCGCACCCAATTCCATTTGGTGGCGGTTCCCCAGGCCAAGGCTGTGATTCTCTCAGCTTTTGCTCTGACTCTGTCCCAGTCCACACCCGCGACGGCACGGAAAATTCTCCGGCTGATCGGTCTCTGCGGTTCGGTGACGGATCTCATTCCTCAAGGTCGGCTGCGTGTCAGACCTCTCCAACACTTTCTGCTCAGTCGTTGGAGGTCCAATGTCGATTCTCTGGACCTGGTGCTTCACTTACCAGATTCTCTTATCCTCACCTTCTCCACTGGACGAATGTTCAGTGGATCACGCAGGGTGTCCTGTTGGACTTACCCGCGTCCGATCGCGTTCTGACGGCAGATGTCAGCGATCTCGGATGGGGTGAGACGTTGGATCCTCTAGGTCTTTCCCTTCACGGGATGTGGGACCAAGATCGAGCATCTCTACACATCAGCCAGCAGAGCTTCTTGCTCTTCTTCTGAGATTCAGGCAGTGGATCCCTCACCTGTCGAATCGTCAGGTCCTTCTGTTGTTCGACAATTCGACAGTGGTTGCTTACATTCGGGACCAGGGCGGCACGCACTCGGTTCCAATGTACGAATTGGCTCGGGATCTTCTACTGCTCGCTCAGGATGTCAACGCCGGGGTGGTTGTTCGTCACATTTCCGGTCGTCGGAACGTCCTAGCCGACTTCCTGAACCATCAGGTGGACACTTTCGTGTCCCCGTGTCCGGATGATCTGGCTTTCGCCGTGGACGCTCTGGCCCTCCTTTGGGACGGTCTTGTCGGCTACGCCTTCCTGCCGGTTCCGATTCCGCCGCAGGTTCTCTCTCAGATATGAACCTGCAGTCGTGAATCCTTTCGATCACACCCGTCACCTCGTTGGGTGTGGATCAATCTGCTCCGCTCTCTGTTAGCGGCGGTTCCGGCATGTCGCCCTCTACTTCGCGACTTTCTTTGCTAAAGCCACCCGATGAGGTTTCAAGTTGACCCGACTTCATTGTGCCTTTGCACATGTCTTTTATCGGGTCCTGTCTCCTCCGTAGTGGTTTTTCGAGACATGCAGTGGAGTTGCTTTTCTTCTTCAAGGAGGCCCTCACGCCACTGGTTTAGCCTCTGTGGCTAAGTGGAAGGTGGTTCTGTCGATGGTGTGCGATCACTCTGTTGCTTCTGTCACTTCTTCGATCACACCGCTTGCGGAGTTTCTGGTTTATGTTTGTTTCTGGGGGTCTCCTGCAATGGGTATAAGTCCATGCTTCGGAGACCTTTTTTCATATGTGGAACCGCATTGTTTCGACACTCATCCTTGCCTCTCCAAGCTTGTTCAGCTCTTTTCCTTGAAAAGGCCTAGGACTTTGCAATTTACTCCAAGATGGTCGCTTTCTTGGGCGCTGCTCTGTTTGGGGGTGGGGGGCGTTCGCGCCTTTATCCTGGATGAATATGCGTTTTCTCACATGCCAGATCTCTCCTGCATCCATTTCTCGTTGGATTTGTCTCGCTATTCGTGCAGCATCTGCTCGTCTAGCTAATGGTGATTGTATTACCAATTGTTTTTTTCTGCCACGAGGTGCGTGCATTGTCTTCCTCTTTCAATAACTCTGTCATGTTGTCGGATGACGGATGTTATACTGGCAGCCAACTGGAGAAATGCTACATTCTCCTTTTATCTGCGACAGTTGCAGGAGCCGATAGAGGACCTTGGTCCTTGGGGCCCTATTTCTTCGGCTCAGGCTGTTGTCTATCCCAGCCTTTCAGCTTTTTTCAGGGTCAGTTCCAGCTCTGTGCTGTTACTGCCCTTTCTGCCTGTGCGTCGCACTTCACCATACGCCTCATCTTTCATTGTCTTTTCTAATGTTTGTGATGCTATGGTTTGATAGGCCTAGGGATCTCTTTCTCTGTCCACGGTTCCAGTGCTATTGAGTTATGTGTGGGTTGGTTATGTGATTCCCTCCATCCTTTTGTCTATTCAGCCTGTAGTAAACAATTGAGGTAGGTTGATAAGAAATACAAATTTTATAGTAAACTTCCTTTCTTATTATACCGTACATGGAGACCCTCCCGTCTTCTTATTCGGGTAAGAATCATTCCTCCCCGCTGATCACATAGCTCCTGTGTTGTCGGAATCAAAAGAATGACGAATTGACGCACTGTGCACTGTTTTACGGTAGTCGTGGATTTGTACTATGGAAGAGCGTCCCATACTGGGTGTGCGCAGATGATGCTCGACCCAGTTTTGACTTATTTTTTCGTGGTGTTTTTACACTACTTTTCTTTCCCAAATCTCTTGGGAAAGATTAAAATAGAGAGTATTTTATCCGAGTTAGGTTCTTCCACTGTAGTGCAAGCCTGTAGTAAACAATTGCAGTAGGTATAATAAGAAAGGAAATTTACTATAACATTTATATGTCTTTTTGAGACAAATAATGAAAAAATTAGTTATTCAAGATTTTTTTTTCAAGTGTCGTCTGCTTTCCGTGTTAGGTAAAGGGTTAAATAGAAGTAAAAATAGAAATAAAGAAAGAGTAATTATTAAAATTTTAGAAAAAAATGGTGCAATTCAATTATAAGCCAAGAACATGGAAAGAGCAATCAAACATACAACCATGAAAGATTTCAATCATGGTGATCGATGACAAGATTTGATTCATGATGAAATTCAATCCTCCAATCGATAAGAGATACGAGATGAAACTGGTAAATAAATTATGGGACAATATTTAGTTCTGTGATGCCTAAAATGTACTCTTGAAACATATCTATGACTGGTATTTGTTTAGGGTTAACATACCTGTCTATTTTCCTGTCACTGTCAGTCTTCTTCCAATTTATTTGACAGCTCTGTATCACATTACAGATAGTGATGCCACCTTCTCTGATTGGAAAAAGTAGTGATGTTACATGCTTTCATTCAATGCGAAATTTTTATCTCCAAAGCTATTGAATCAGAGTCAGAAATGTGGAACAGGCCTTCACTCACTGAACGTTCCTGTGAGTTGGGTGCATATATACCAGTCCTGCATAACGAAAAATCTTAAGGATTTCTGCATACCCCAACGGATTCAGAATGAGACATGTTTCTGCATACCCCATCAGTTTCAGAATGAGACATGTGTCTGCATACCCCATCGGATTCAGAATGAGACATGTGTCTGCATACCCCATCGGATTCAGAATGAGACAGTGTGTCTGCATGTCCCATTTATTTCTATAGTATATTGCATAGGACTTATGCTGAACTGTCATGCGACTTATGCAGAATACTAGAGAACCCAATGGAAATGGACTCTACATGTTTCACTAAAATCCCACATATACTCGACTGTATGTAGGCACACATATAAGTTTCATAATACTATTGTATTCAATGGAGACGACCCTACATACTTTTGCAAAAATCTTACTTGCAGCTGATTGTATGTCGGCAAACATTCCCAATTCATTTCTATAATATTCTGCATTTAATCCTATGCAGAATTACCCCTTTTGACCGAGCCAAGTCTTTTGGGTTTTGTTTTCCTCTCAGATTTCATCGGTTGATTTGTGGATGTTTATTCAAAGAATATAGCTTTCACTTGGATGAAAGAAGAGATCTTGCATCCCAATGTTGATTCTTATTTCTCCAGCATGATTGAGATTGATTCCTGTGATGGGTTCATATTCGTGTAAAATAGTGCTTTTCATCTTTAACTATTCCTTCTCTTATTTTTAATATATCCGTTATTGATGATGTTATTTATTTCTTACTTTGTTTATAAAAATTATTTTATTTATTAACTTTAAATTAGTATTTTATTCTTGTTTATATTATATAAGCTGCAAAAATACTCTCATGATTACACAGAGGTCTTTTGCAACTCGTTTTCGTAGAATTTGCCTGTGATGGCTTCGGTTAAACCTTTTAGCTTGTATGTGACCGGATCCAGGTGAAAGACTTGACTCACGATGGAGGTTTCGTTGGTCCATCTGGCGGTGTAGCCTTTCGAGAAGTGATTCTTCAACTTGTCTATTCTAACTCGACCACCGACTACGATCGAATTAGAATGTGTAGAAGTAAATATTAAATTCGGCTGCTTTTTGCCTGGTGGCACTCATTCTGAGAAGTTAGAGGTTCATGTAAACTTTATTTTCGCTGTTAGCAATGCTCGCTTCCATTGGTGTCATCTTGATAGAGTGGTGGTAAGTGTTGTTATATTCTGCCCTGAGAGTGTCCGAAAAGTCGAGGTATTTCTTGAAGGATTTTGGTGTGAAATACTTGAATATCTTTTACTTCATGGTTCCATTCAATCGCTCGACGACGGTGGCTTTCACTTCACTTTCTGTTGAATAGATGTTGATTATTTTGTGATTGGAAGGATTGTAGAATTCTGTGCCTTTGTCGACCCACAGTTTCTCGGGTGTTTGACTGGACGCGCCGAAGATGTTCTTGAGAGCTCGAGCCATGCTCTCGCTTGATCTTAAATTAGTATAATTAATTACCAATTTCTCTTATTTATATTTGTTCTTACTTCCTATTTATATTATATTTCTCTGATATGGAACCGAATAGTGACCGTTTCCCCTCTATTGTCCAATAGACTACCATCTTGATCCGTGAATTTGACTTCCAAAATGCACATAGTATCCAGTCTAAGTAGTAAAAACAGTGGATATTTCGGTTGTTCCACTATTTTGAAGCCAGGATGTACGTTTGGAAAGAACAACTTGATCATGGCATCACTACCATTGACATTATTGTCCGATATTACACCCACATTGACTAGAATTCTATTGATGGGGAGAATGTTGACTAATCATTCGGCTTCCACAAGTTTGTCATTGTAAGTTTTCAGATCGAATTCCCCAACAGACTGGTGAGACTGTTTTCCTGTCTAAAATCTATGGAATAACCGGGTTTTATATTCATGTTCATTCTCAGAGTGTTCTGACTGCTGAGAATGTGAACCGTTTTGTCTCCTCCATCCTGGATCTTCATCTCATGATGTATTTAGTCGTTTAAATCCACAATGTCATAACTTCCTTTGGGAATATTAATAGTGAACCAATCTGTTCCATTGCTGTACCTGACCACCTTCTTTTCCGTGATGTTTGGAAAGAATAACACATTTCGAGATTGACAAATGCAATTCCGTATTTCCTGTTCGTCTTCAATTCGAATGGAGGATCGATTTTTTTCGTGATTAGCATAATATCACTCACCATGATTTGAAAAGAACCCTTCAATCTCGTGTTTTCGATTATTGTTTCTAATAGTTCATGTGACATTTTTATATATTATTTTTTTTTATTCCACTATTATTATTTTTTGTTTTGTATTTAATATTTTGTTCTTTAGTATTTTATTTTCCTTCTTGCATATATTATTTATTCAAAAAATAATAATTCAATTTTCAATTTGGATTATGAGATGAATCTTCTGGAATCTAAATCACGTTAAAACCCTATGTCTATATTTCCGTTATTTTTTCCACTGGTCAGATCGATGATGAAATGAGTGTCATCCCACATTTTTTTTTACAGAATCTTCTGAATTCTTCTTTGTTCATGTCCTTGGCCACGTGATCGCACAAGATGTGATGCAGATTTTTGAGATCTTCTTGAAACAGACAGAAAAAGTTGGCATTTTCTCTGACGGTTTTTCTTGGAAGTCTGAAGTAATTCTGCGTCAGAAACAATCAACGTTGCTCTGACGACCTCTCGAGTATTAATCATCACATCGTTTGTGTTTCTCAAGTAACAGGTCGTTGAAGATCATGATATTTTTGTTATTGGAATCCAGTTGTATGGGATCGGGCACATCTTTAGCATTCGAATTGACCGAATTGTGTTTTTTGCCATGTTTTGCCGAGACCTGTTCCAAGAACAATGACATTGGCACCTCGTCATCTATCGCTTTGTCTCGATCTGCAATAATTTTCATAATGGCACCTTTTGGTATCTTCTCATTCAGTGCCATGGGCAATAATTTGTATTTGGGTTGGTAGAGACTCTTGCCAAACATGTACAACTTGTCATAATCCAACCAATCTGGTTGTAGTAGTACAGTACGTGAAGAGTGGATTGTGACAAAATCACCCATGGAGTGGATTTATCACCCAACATATCACTTTCAAGAGTGAAGAAAGTTTGAAGTAACATTTATTTGGTACGAAATATTAACTAAAATATAGAATGAGTCTTCACATTTTACGATTATAACTGCATAAACCAAATTGAAACATGAGTTATTTTTTATATTTTAATCATATACCAAACTTTACGGATGCTATTCATGAAATATCAAATCATTAACAGAAAGAACTTTATTCATTACAGAACATGAGTCCCAGAAACCCATCCCCTACTACCAATTTTGTTTGGTCACTCACGCTGTTTCCATAAGTCGACAAAGTCTAGCTCGCCACCTGCCTGACAAGTTAATTAGAGAGTGAGGGTATTTAATTTTACTAGTCTTTTGCGTTCCTCTAGTAAAATGGTGGTGTGATGGTAAAACGTTTAGACAAATGTGAACTTAATACCAGTTCTCTAGCTAAAGATCATCGTTCAGTCCTTTTTGTAGATCAGCCTGATATCGAACAAACAATAGGCCATAAATTATGCCAAAGTCAACAATGATTGCATCTCTCTCTCTCTCTCTCTGATTTCAAATACTGCAATCGATACAGGGAAGTCACAATACATATCATAACCATCACAACAGAAACAGAAGACCACATCCGCCATTAGAACATGATGCAACCAAAGGCCAGCAGACAGCATTATCGCGAAGTCCAATGCTACATCAACATAATGCACGAACAGAAGAACCTGAGGCAGACTTTACTCCTCATGGATGCATCCAACAATATGAACAGTAAGTGGCAAACTATACTTGCCAGATATAATTTCATGGAAACTTCCCCATCCAGAGGAATTTATGTTCATTAATGGTATAAATCAAGAGAATTATGTAATATTGTCATTTACATACTTTCGTTTGACATTGTTAATATTTATACTTATATGGAAAACTCTTTCTTACCAACCTACCGTACAGTTGTTTACTACAGGCTTGCGCGACATTGGAAGGCCCTAACTTGGAAATTATCCTCTATTTTGATCTTTTCCTAGGGATTTGGGGAAGAAAAGTTGTGCAAAAGCACCAAGAAAAAATAAGCCAAAATTGGGTCGAGTTTTACCGACGCACACCCAGTAGGGGACGTTCTTCTCCTAGTACAGATCCACAGCGTTCGGTACCAGTGTGCAGTCAGTAACTAATAAATCATTCTTTTTTCGTCCGCAGGCGTGGAGAGACGTCCACTTGCATTAAGAAAAAAGTGATAATTCAACTGGTTGATAATGGTTACCTGTGAATGGAATTATGGATCTGAAGATCATATAATAACAGTACTGTGTTTTATATATGTTCGTTATTAATTTCAACCACATTTTCATTGTATTTTATTTATTCTCTGTGTTCGCACATGACTTTCTTGTACCGTGCGGTTCGGACGTATAATTTTTGGGTTGATAAATGTATGTTATCCTTTTGGATATTATTATTATTATTGGAGTTAGTTGTCATTTGGGCCTGTATGGACAGGATTTCTTCTCTATGTTGAGGGCAGAATTTCTGTTTTTTGGGGTCAATGTTGGCCGTCTGGGTTCAGTTGTGTTCCTGCAGGTCCTTTATTTTTTGCCACCTTTCTCTCATAGTTTGGGGTGTTCCACTTTCTACATCTGTTGAGTTCACATTTTCTTCTACTGCACTCACCTCTGTTATGCCCAGGACCGTTCCTTGAGGGCAATGCCTTTTTCCCAAGCATGTGGTGCGTTCTCGTGGCCGTTCCTCTTGCACCCACGGGGAAGGGAACGCTGTTGTTCGGGGCTCCCCGACACATCCACGTCTGGTGAGAGTTATACCCCCTCCGTGGGGGATGTGGATCATTTAACTGTGGTAGATACTGCGGGAGCTGTTGAGTTGTATGATGAAGAGATGCCAGGTTCCGGGACTGTGGACCTCCCCAGTCGACATATGAGGCTGACAGAAGGGCTGTGACTCCTCCTTTGGAGCTAAGCTCAGTTGCTTTCTCCACTTTTCCACCAGTTTCAACAGCTCCCGTCGTATCTGTTGCTACTTCTTTTCTATTTACAACGTCATTGTCACCATTTCAGCCGGCCTCAGCTTATCCCTGCAGGGGTCTTCAGATGCAGAGATGTCTGGTATTGTACACGTGGGATATCGACCTCAGGCTTCCCGTACTTCAACTCGGCGAAGTCGGAAGGGGCTTCCTGCCGAACCCCAGCAGCCTTATTTGTGGATATGGATGTTCCTGGTGGGGTCACTATGGGCTCTGTTGCGTTTCAGCCTGGACCTTCTGTCCCTCAGAGGTCCGCAGTGACTCTCATCAGGTTTTTACACTGTTGATCATTGGGGTCTGGTATACCCCTGCACATTTTTTGGCCGCCCGTTGATCTGTGTCATGTGTTCTGGAGGATCATTGTCCCTTCGCTGGTTCAGAGGGTCACAAGTGAAGCCACTTTGCCGATTCGTTCCCACGTCAAACTGGCTGCCACAGGCCGTGAGCCTAGGGAGACCCTCTCCTTGCTCACTCAGGTTCTTTCCAGGGGCCTTCCAGTTGCCTCCAGCGAGGCTACTAGTACTTTCCATGTGCCCCCGTGGAATTGGAAGCAGGCCGCTTTCTGATCCCCCAGGTGCGCTTACACCATGGGAGTCATCGTCTGGTTTGCCCGTGATTGCTATGTGTCCTACGACTCAGATGATGGGTCAGACATACCTGACATTGAGGGCCAACAATCTTCTGACTTGGGGGCAGCTCATAACTTTGTGTTGAGTTCCTTCCAGATCTCACACCGCCAGACCAGTCGAAGATGTCAGTCAGTCCGCGATCATCAGTCGTGCGCCTCCAGCCTGTGGAGCAACGTGCTTCTAGGTGCCTTCGACCGTGCCAGTCGGTACTGGTGGTTGAGCGTTTGCAGCTTTGGACTCTAAGCTGAATTCCATGGCTATGAAGACTTCGTTCTTTGCCAGGCTGACACCTTTTGCCTTCAGTGCGTTCGTTGTCAGTCCTATGATTCTGCCAATCTGTTAGTCTGCCAGACTTTCGTGGTCTTGGATCAGGACTCCACCTCCCTTGGGCTTTCCAAGTTATTCCTATGGCGACTTTGGAGCCCCTGTTGTGCTTATCGAGAAAATTCTGGGCATGCTTTCTCTCTCAGATCACATCGTCTCTGCTTTGGCTGCTTATCTGCCCCCAGATAAATTTGATGATGTACAGGCTCCTTTGCATGTGATTTCCAAGGCGCTCATGCATCTTACTCACACGCATGCCTGTAACACGGCTAACTTGGAACTAGTTCACCAGGACGCTGTGTTGGACACAAGCCATTCCCTTCATGAGGGGCAGAGTGCTGCTCTTCGATCCACTTAATTCCGTGGTCCACGACTTTTCCACGGTTCTGTTGATTCTATAGATCAGCTGCTGCTTCGCCAGCTTGATCAGCCTTCTGTTGGAGGCAGGGGCCTTTTGGTCTCCATCTCAACAACAGTATAAATGGGAATACGTTGCTGTATAACTAAACGAAATATTAAAACAAGTTTTTTCTCTCTATCAGTGGTACCGTGTACAGATTTAATTTCATGGGAAGCTCTGGTCTAGAGAAAGTTATGCTCATTAATGGTATTATCAAGAGAATTCAGAAGGGTAACATTGTCTTTTACATACTTTTGCTTGACAATGTTATCTCTTATACTTATATAAAAATACCCTTCCTAAGAGCTTTCCAGGGAAATGTGGCAGAGAATGATTTGCTAAGTTGAGATAATTTGGGCCTGAATATTCTTAATTGTTTCATTTGTACAGATTCTTTCAAATGGTATATACTTCATATGTAAGCTTCTTGCATCGATCAGGAACTGACATGGATCTCTTCTTACCCTTCATCAAGCATAATTTATGCTATGCAGGAAAATGGTGTGAGAGTTTTACAAAAATCTTTCTTTTGTGATTGCATTATATTATCATTGAATTATTGACACTAATCAACTTGTCAGGCTTGTGGTGAACTCAATGGTGAACTGATGGAGACAGCTGGCGTGAAGCATGTTTGACTACAAATTTACAACAACACGTATCAGAAAACTAAATATTTTCCCATAGGCCACTATTATAATATTCAGGTGAAATAAATATGGTCTTATCACTTTAATTTAGACATTCAAATATCTGTGTCAAGTATAGCCCTTCAGGCAACTTTTAATGCTCTAAAAACAGGTGGGGGAGGGTCATGCAACAAATAAGAGAGTTTTATGTGAGAGTTTTACAGAAATCTTTCTTTTATGATTGCATTATATTATCATTGAATTATTGACATTAATCAACTTATAAAGCATGTGGTGAACTCAGTATTGTTTACTGACGGAAACAGCTGGCGTGAAGCATGTTTGACTACAAATTTACAACAACATGCTACAGGTGTTATTTAGTAGTATATATTTACTAAAAATGGAAATTGTCTTCAATCTTTATGATTATAACTGCATAATCCTAATTGAAACATGAGTTATTTTTACAATTTGATAATTTACCAAACAATAAGGTCACTGCTCCTGAAATATGAAAACAATAACAACAACGATTTACTTTATTACAGAACATGTGTCCCAGAAAGCCTGCCTCTAATATTGATTTTTATGTCACTCCAGCAGTATCCGTCAACAAAATCTAGCTCGCCATCTCCTGAGAAGTTAATTAGTGTCAGTAGTCCATAACATGTATTAGAAAACTAAATATTTTCCCATAGGCCACTATTATAATATTCAGGTGAAATAAATATGGTCTCATCACTTTAATTTGGACATTCAAATATCTTTGTCAAGTATAGCCCTTCAGGCAACTTTTAATGCCCTAAAAACAGGTGTGTGTGTGGGGGGGGGGGGGGGGGGGGGGGTCATGCAACAAATAAGAGAGAAAAATGACCCGAAGGGAAGTGCCAGTGATGCCCACACATTTTTCAGGTAATTACCAACAAAACATGGACTACTAAATTGTATATTTTAGGTCCAAAAGTCATCAAATCACCTCCTCTTTTATCAGGAATATTCAACAATTATGCAATATGTCAATAGAATGTCTCAAACGTTTATTGAAACAGTATATTTTCCAAGGGCTGTTTATTTTTAGAGATTACATCATTTACGAGCGCAACATTTAAGGATGGGTAATTCTAAATCAGGTATTTAGTTCAGCGATTAGGGGGCGCGGTGGCTCAGTTGGTAGAGGTGCAGGCTGCAAGCCGAGAGGTCCTCGGTTCGAATCCCACCTGCGGCAACCGCGTGTCCTTGGGCAAGACACTTCACTCCGATTGCCTACATGGGGGCACGATGACGCTGTGTACTGCGGCGTACTGCACGTCGATGGTGCGCATGTCTTCAACCAATCTAACCCTGCCTGTGCTGCGGTGCAGAGTTCAGAGTTACGATGTTGGAGAGCTGACAGCTGCTCGTCGTTGCTCGGTGGTTCTCTCCGGGTACTCCGTCTTCCTCCACCCGTAAAACAGTCACGGTCACGATTAGCCATTGTGCATAAGTATGTGACCTTAAACACCAATAAATAAATAAATAAATAGTTCAGCGATATCAACAACACTGACTAGTTAGGTTTATCCTGAAATATCCTTTCTCATTTTACCCGCATTAAATAACAGCATTGTTTTATTCAGTTAATGAAGAAATTGTTATAAAATAACTATATGGCCCAGTGTTTGGGTGTACTTAACTTTTTTAGCCTTTAGCCTTTTCCGTTCTTCCAGTAAAGTCACGGTGTGATGATGGAACTTTTAGACAAAGGCTGTGAACTTAATACCTGTACTCTAGCTAAAGGTCATCGTTCAGTCCCATATGTAGCTCAGCCTGGTATCGAACAAACAATAGGTCATAAATTATGCTGAAGACATTGATGATTGCATCTCTCTCTCTCTTTCATTTCAGATGCTGCAATCGATACAAAGAAGTCACAATATACATCATAACCATCATAACAGAAAAAAGACCACTCCTCATGGATGGCTCCAACAATGCGAACAGTAAGCGGCAGACTATACTTGCCTGAAGCCACAACAAACTACCAGAAGACCTGAAAGACAGGAGAAAAAAACCTTCAACAGAAACGGAAGACCACATCTGTCATTAGAACATGATGCAACCAACCACAGACCAGCAGACAGCATTGTTGCGAAGTCCAATGTTACATCGACATAACACACAAACAGATGAACCTGATGCAGACTTTACTGTTCATCGATGGCTCCAACAATACGAACAGTAAGTGGCAGACTATACTTGCCTGAAAACTCAACAAACCACCACAAGACCTACATGACAGGTAATAAACCCTTAAAAACATACACTTTATTAACCAATACATGTTTTTTTTTCTTTTTCAGAATGTTTATTTGTTGCAGAATCCTCAGACGGAGAAAAAAGAATTCCTATAACATAGTACTATCACCACCGATGCACTTTGGAAACTGGAAATTTAACTCCAAAATGAGACAATTTTGACCATATTTGAAGCAATCAACATCGAAAATCAGGTGAATATATTTAAGTGATATTTTGAAATTTTTACGGTGTGCCGCTTAATCCAGAGGGTCATACAGAGTCATACTGAGAGCTATATCTTTGTCAAGTATAGCCCGTCAAGTATTGCCCTTCAGACAACTTTTTCTGCCCTGAAAACAGGGGAGGGGGTAGGGGAAGGGGGGAGGGCGTCATGCAACAAACAACAGAGAAAAATTGACCTGAAGGGAAGTTCCAGTGATGTACACATATTTTTCAGGTAATTAACAACAAAAATACGAAATAGTTAATTGTATTTTCTAGGTGCAAAAGTCATCAAATCATCCCCCTCCTTTATCAGCAATATTCAACAATTATGCAAGATGTCAATAGAATGTTTCAAACGTTTGTTGAAAAAATATATTTTCCCAGGGCTGTTTATTGTAAGAGATTGCATCATTTCCGAGTGCAACATTTCAAGATAGGTAATTCTATATCAAGTATTTAGTTCAGCGATACCAGCAGCAACGACTAGCTAAGTTGATCCAGAATTAACTCTTCTCATTTTACCCGCATTAAATAATGGCATTCTTTTATTCAGCTAATGAATAAATTGTTATAAAATAATTATGTGGACCAGTGGTTGGGTGTATTTAACTTTTCTAGCCCTTTCCGTTCTTCCAGAAAAGCTATGGTGTGATGTTAAAACTTTTAGAGAAAGGCTGTGCACTAAATACCTGTCCTCTAGCTAAAGTTCATCCTTTCAGTCCTATATGTAGCTCAGCCTGATATCGAACAAACAATAGGTCATAAATTAGGCTGAAGACATTGATGAGTGCATCTCTCTTTCATTTCAGATGCTGCAATCGATACAAAGAAGTCACAATATACATCATAACCATCATAACAGAAAAAGAAGACGACTCCTCATGGATGGCTCCAACAATGTAAGTGGCAGACTATACTTGCCTGAAGACACAATAAACTACCAGATGACCTGAAAGACAGGAGGAAAAAAAAACTTCAACAAAAACGGAAGACCACATCTGCCAGTAGAACATGATACAACCAACCACAGACCAGCAAACAGCATTGATGTGAAGTCCAATGTTACATCGACATAACGCACGAACAGATGAACCTGATGCAGACTTTAGTGCTCATCAATGGCTCCAACAATACGAACAGTAAGTGGCAGACTATACTTGCCTGAAAACTCAACAAACCACCAGAAGACCTACATGTCTGGTGACAAAACCTTCAAAACATACATTTTTTTAACCAATACATGTTTTTTTCTTTTTCAGAATGTTTATGTGTTGCAGAATCCTCAGACGGAGAATAAAGAATTTCCATAACATCGTACTATCACCACAGATGCACTTTGGAAATTGGAAATTTAACTCTAAAATGAGACAACTTTGACCATGTTTGAACCAATCAACTGCGAAAATCAGGTGAATATATTTAAGTGATATTTTGAAATTTTGACGGTGTGCCGTTTAATCCAGGAAGGGTCATGCTGAGTCATACTGAGAGCTATATCTTTGACAAGTATAGCCCGTCAAGTATAGCCCTTCAGCCATTCTGCCCTGAAAACAGGGGAGGGGGTAGGGGAGGTGGAAGGGGTGGGGGTGGGGACATGCAACAAACAGCACAGAAAAATTGACCGGAAGGGAAGTTCCAGGACATATTTTTCAGGGAATTAACAACAAAAATACGAAATAGTAAATTATATTTTTTAGGTCGAAAAGTCATCAAACCACCCCCTCTTTTATCAGGAATATTCAACGATTATGCAAAATGTCAATAGAATGTTTCAAACGTTTATTGAAACAATATATTTCCCCAGGGCTGTTTATTTTAAGAGATTGCATCATTTCCGAGTGCAACATTTCAAGATAGCTAATTCTATATCAAGTATTTAGTTCAGGGATGCCAACAATGACGACTAGCTAGGTTGATCCGAATAAACTCTCCTCATTTTACCCGCATTAAATAATGGCCTTCTTTTATTCAGCTAATGAATAAAGTTATAAAATAATTATGTGGCCCAGTGGTTGTGTGTATTTAACTTTTCTAGCCTTTTCCGTTCTTCCGGAAAAGCCATGAAGTGATGATAAAACTTTTAGAGAAAGGCTGTGGACTTAATACCTGTACTCTAGCTAAAGCTCATCTTTCAGTCCTATATGTAGCTCAGCCTCATATCGAACAAACAATAGGTCATAAATTATGCTGAAGACATTGATGATTGCATCTCTCTCTCTTTCATTTCAGATGCTGCAATTGATACAAAGAAGTCACAATATACATCACAACCATCATAACAAAAAAGGAAGACCACTCCTCATGGATGGCTTCAACAACACGAACAGTAAGTGACAGACTATACATGCCTGAAGACACAACAAACTGCCAGAAGACCTGAAAGACAGGAGAAAAAAACTTCAACAGAAACGGAAGAGCACATCTGCCATTAGAACATGATGCAACCAACCACAGACCAGCAGACAGCAGTGTCGCGAAGTCCAATGTTACATCGGCATAACGCACGAACAGATGAACCTGATGCAGACTTTACTTCTCAGAGATGGCTCCAAGAATACGAACAGTAAACGGCAGACTTACTTGCCTGAAAACTCAACAAACCAACAGAAGGCCAACATGTCTGGAAACAAAACCTTAAAAACCTACATTTGTTTAACCAATACATATTTTTTTTCTTTTTCAGAATGTTTATTTGTTGCAGAATCCTCAGACGGAAAATAAAGAATTTCCATAACATAGCACTATCACCACCGATGCACTTTGGAAATTGGAAATTTAAATCCAAAATGAGACAATTTTGATCATATTTCAAGAAATCAACTGCGAAAATCAGGTGAATATATTTATGTGATAGTTTGAAATTTTGACGGTGTGCCATTTAATCCAGGAAGGGCCATACTGAGAGCTATTTATTGGTAAGAATAGCCCATCAAGGATAGCCCTTCAGACAACTTTTTCTACCCTGAAAACAGGGGAGGGGGAATGGGGAGGGGGAAGGGGGAAGGGCGTTTTGCAACAAACAACAGAGAAAAATTGACCTGATGGGAAGTTCCAGTGATGCGCACATATTTATCAGGGAATTAACAACAAAAATAGGAAATAGTAAATTGTATTTTTTAGGTCCAAAGGTCATCAAATCACCCCCCCCCCTTTTATCAGGAATATTCAACAATTATGCAAGAGGTCAATAGAATGTTTCAAACGTTTATTGAAACACTATATTTTACTAGGGCTGATTATTTTAAGACATTGCATCATTTTCGAGTGCAACATTTCAAGATAGGTAATTCTAAATCAAGTATTTAGTTCAGCGATTCCAACAACAACGACTAGCTAGTTTGATCCAGAACTAACTCTTCTCATTTTACCCGCATTAAATAATGGCATTCTTTTATTCAGCTAATGAATAAAGTTATAAAATAATTATGTGGCCCAGTGGTTGGGTGTATTTAACTTTTCTAGCCCTTTCCGTTCTTCAAGAAAAGCTATGGTGTGATGATAAAACTTTTAAAGAAATGCTGCGCATTTTATACCTGTACTCTAGCTAAAGCTCATCATTCAGTCCTATATGTAGCTCAGCCTGATGTCGTATCGAACAAACAATAGGTCATAAATTATGCTGAAGACTTTGATGACTGCATCTCTCTCTCTCTTTCGTTTCAGATGCTGCAATCGATACAAAGAAGTCATAATATACATCATAACCATCATAACAGAAAAAGAAGACGACTCCTCATGGATGGCTCCAAGAATGTGAACAGTAAGTGGCATTCTCTACTTGCCTGAAGACACAACAAACTACCAGAAGACCTGAAAGACAGGAGGAAAAACTTCAACAGAAATGGAAGACCACATCTTCCATTAGAACAGGATGCAACCAACCCCAGACCAGCAGACAGCATTGTTGCGAAGTCCAATATTACATCGACATAACGCATGAACAGATGTGCCTGATGCAGACTTTACTTCATAGCTATGGCTCCAAGAATACGACCAGTAAACGGCAGACTGTACTTGCCTGAAAACTCAACAAACCACCAGAAGACCTACAGGACAGGTAACAAAACCTTCAAACATACATTTTTCTTGACCAATACATGTTTTTTTTTCTTTTTCAGAATGTTTATTTGTTGCAGAATCCCCAGACAGAGAATAAAGAATTCCTATAACATAGTACTATCACGACCGATGCACTTTCCAAATTGGAACTTTAACTCCAAAAAGAGACAATTTTGACCATATTTGAAGCAATCAACTGCGAAAATCAGGTGAATATACTGAAGTGATATTTTGGAATTTTGACAGTGTGCCATTTAATCCAGGAAGGGTCATACTGAGTCATACTGAAAGCTACATCTTTCGCAAGTATAGCCCGTCAAGTATAGCCCTTCAGACAACTTTTTCTGCCTTGAAAACAGGGGAGGGGGAAGGAGGAGGGGGGTCGGCGTCATGCAACAAACAAGAGAGATAAATAGACCTGAAGGGAAGTTCCAGTGATGTGCAGATATTTTTCAGGGAATTAACAACAAAAATACTAAATAGTAAATTGTATTTTTTAGGTCCAAAAGTCATCAAATCACCCCCTCTTCAATCAGCAATATTCAACAATTATGCAAGATGTCAAAAGAATGTTTCAAACCTTTATTGAAGCAATATATTTTCCCAGGGCTGTTTATTTAAAGAGATTGCATCATTTCCGAGTGCAACATTTCAAGATAGGTTATTCTGAATCAAGTATTTAGTTCAGCGATACCAGCAACAACGACTAGCTAGGTTGATCCGGAATTAACTCTTCTCATTTTACCCACATTAAATATTGGCATTCTTTTATTCAGCTAATGAATAAATTGTTATAAAATAATTATGTGGCCCAGTGGTTGGGTGTATTTAACTTTTCTAGCCTTTTCCGTTCTTCCAGAATAGCCATGGTGTGATGATAAAACTTTTAGAGAAATGCTGTGCATTCAATACCTGTACTCTAGCTAAAGTTCATCCTTTCAGTCCTATATTTAGCTCAGCCTGATATCGAACAAACAATAGGGCATAAATTATGCTGAAGACATTGATGATCGCATCTCTCTCTCCTAAATTTCAGATGCTGCAATCAATACAAAGTAGTCACAATATACATCATAATCATCATAAAAGAAAAAGAAGACGACTCCTCATGGATGGCTCCAACAATGCGAACAGTAAGTGGCAGACTATACTTGCCTGAAGACACAACAAACTACCAGAAGACCTGAAAGACAGTAGGAAAAAACTTCAACAGAAACGGAACACCACATTCTGCGATTAGAACATGATGCAACCAACCACAGACCAGCAGACAGCATTGTTGCGAAGTCCAATGTTACATCGACATAACGCATGAACAGGGGAACCTGATGCAGACTTTACTTCTCAACGATGGGCCCAAGAATACGAACAGTAAACGGCAGAATGTATTTGCTTGAAAACTCAACAAACCACCTAAAGACCTACGTGACAGGTTACAAAACCTTAAAAACATACATTTTTTTTAACCAGTACATGTTTTTTTTTTCTTTTTCAGAATGTTTATTTGTTGCAGAATCCTCAGACGGAGAATAAAGAATTCCTATAACATAGTACTATCAGCACCAATGCACTTTGGAAATTGGAAATTTAACTCCAAAAATGAGACAATTTTGACCATATTTGAAGCAATCAACTGCGAAAATCAGGTGAATATATTTAAGTGATATTTTGAAATTTTGATGGTGTGGCGTTTAATCCAGAGGGTCATACTGAGGCATACTGAGAGCTATATCTTTCTCAAGTATCGCCCGTCAAGTGTAGCCCTTCAGACAACTTTTTCTGCCCTGAAAACAGGGGAGGGGGGAAGGGGGAGGGGCGTCATGCAACAAACAAGAGAGAAAAATTGACTTGAAAGGAAGTTCCAGTGATGTGCACATATTTTTCAGGGAACTAACAACAGAAATACGAAATAGTAAATTCTATTTTTTAGGTCCAAAAGTCATTAAAATCACCCTCTCTTTTATCAGGAATATTCAACAATTATGCAAGATGTCAAAAGAATGTTTCAAACCTTTATTGAAGCAATATTTTTTCCCAGGGCAGTTTATTTAAAGAGATTGCATCATGTCCGAGTGCAACATTTCAAGATAGGTAATTCTAAATCAAGTATTTAGTTCAGCGATACCAACAATAACGACTAGCTAGGTTGGTCCCGAATAAACTCTTCTCATTTTACCCGCATTAAATAATGGCCTTCTTTTATTCAGCTAATGAATATATTGTTATAAAATAATTATGTGGCCCTGTGTTTGGGTGTATTTAACTCTTTTAGCCTTTTCCGTTCTTCCAGAAAAGCCATGGTGTGATGATAAAACTTTTAGAGAAAGGCTGTGGACTTAATACTTGTACTCTAGCTAAAGGTCATCTTTCAGTCCTATATGTAGCTCAGCCTCATATCGAACAAACAATAGGTCATAAATTATGCTGAAGACATTGATGATTGTATATCTCTCTCTTTCATTTCAGATGTTGCAATCGATACAAAGAAGTCACAATATACATCACAACCATCATAACAGAAAAAGAAGACCACTCCTCATGGATGGCTCCAACAACACGAACAGTAAGTGGCAGTCTATACATGCCTGAAGACACAACAAACTACCAGAAGACCTGAAAGACAGGAGAAAAAAAACTTCAACAGAAACGGAAGAGCACATCTGCCATTAGAAAATTATGCAACCAACCACAGACCAGCAGACAGCTGTGTCGCGAAGTCCAATGTTACATCAGCATAACGCACGAACAGGTGAACCTGATGCAGACTTTACTTCTCAGCGATGGCTCCAAGAACACGAACAGTAAACGGCAGACTGTACTTGCCTGAAAACTCAACAAACCAACAGAAGACCTACATGTCTGGTAACAAAATCTTAAAAACATACATTTTTTTAACCAATACATGTTTTTTTTCTTTTTCAGAATGTTTATTTGTTGCAGAATCCTCAGACGGAAAATAAAGAATTTCCATAACATAGTACTATCACCACCGATGCACTTTGGAAATTGGAAATTTAAATCCAAAATGAGACAATTTTGACCATATTTGAAGCAATCAACTGCGAAAAACAGATGAATATATTTAAGTGATATTTTGACGGTGTGCCATTTAATCCGAGAAGGGTCATACTGCGTCATACTGAGAGCTATATCTTTGTCAAGTATAGCCCGTCAAGTACAGCCCTTCAGACACATTTTTCTGCCCTGAAAACAGGGGAGGGGGTATGGGGAGGGGGAAGGAGAAGGGCGTCTTGCAACAAACAAAAGAGAAAAATTGACCTGAAGGGAAGTTCCAGTGATGTGCTCATATTTATCAGGGAATTAACAACAAAAATACGAAATAGTAAATTGTATTTTTTAGGTCCAAACGTCATCAAATCACCCCCCTTTTATCAGGAATATTCAACAATTATGCACGATGTCAATAGAATTTTTCAAACGTTTATTGAAACACTATATTTTCCTAGGACTGATTATTTTAAGAGATTGCATCATTTCCGAGTGCAACATTTCAAGATAGGTAATTCTAAATCAAGTATTTAGTTCAGCGATTCCAACAACGACGACTAGCTAGGTTGATCCAGAATTAACTCTTCTCATTTTACCCGCATTAAATAATGGCATTCTTTTATTCAGCTAATGAATAAAGCTTTAAAATAATTATGTGGCCTCAGTGGTTGGTTGTATTTAACTTTTCGAGCCTTTTCCGTTCTTCAAGAAAAGCTATGGTGTGATGATAAAACTTTTAGAGAAATGCTGCGCATTTAATACCAGTACTCTAGCTAAAGCTCATCTTTCAGTCCTGTATGTAGCTCAGCCTGATATAGTATCGAACAAACAATAGGTCATAAATTATGCTGAAGACATTGATGATTGCATCTCTCTCTCTTTCATTTCACATGCTGCAATCAGTACAGAGAAGTCGTAATATACATCATAACCATCATTACAGAAAAAGAAGACAACTCCTCATGGATTGCTCCAAGAACGCGAACAGTAAGTGGCAGACTATACTTGCTTAAGACACAACAAACTACCAGAAGACCGGAAAGACAGGAGAAAAAAACTCCAACAGAAATGGAAGACCACATCTTCCATTAGAACATGATGCAACCAACCCCAGACCAGCAGACAGCATTGTTGCGAAGTCCAATGTTACATCGACATAACGCATGAACAGATGAACCTGATGCAGACTTTACTTCTTAGCTATGGCTCCAAGAATACGACCAGTAAACGGCTGACTGTACTTGCCTGAAAACTCAACAAACCACCAGAAGACCTACAGGACAGGTAACAAAACCTTAAAAACATACATTTTTTTAACCAATACATGTATATTTTTATACTGTACCAATGACCCAGACTTAGCTGGTGCTAACTCTTAAAATATAGGGCCAAACACAAATTTCGCCCCCCAATCCCCAAAATTTGAATCTAAAACCAAAGAAAACATGTCCTGAAAGGCCCTCCACACTTCGCCCCTACTGCGCATGCGCAGTGTCAAGGACGTTCCGAAATTGGCGCCATTAATCATTCTAATTTTGGCCCTTCATCAGTTAACATCTGACTGATCTTTGTGCTTATAAATCTCAGTTTAAATGATGCCAGACACATAAATATTAGTGAAATGGTGATTCTAAGGAGGATAGAGAAGGAGGAGAGGAATAAAATGTGTGACAGAATATTATCAGGACTGTAACTTAAAATTTTTTAATGAAATTATGCTAAGTTACCTATTTTCGAGGCAGCAGCCATTTTGTTGTCATTCTGATTATTTAGTTACACTGTTTTTTAAGTGTTTTCCTCTCTCCCTGTCCTTTAAGTCCCCCCTTGCTATTCTCCCATGCTTTTGGCATAGTTTTTGTAATTATTATTACTAAATTTTCTTGGGAGTTTTAGCTGAATAACAGAATGAATTCTGTTCTTTTCCCCATGTTTACGTCTTCATCTACGGGTGGTTAGGCGTTGTGTTCTGCATCTACCATCTGATGTTCTGCAGTTTCTTCCCTGGAAGTCTCTGTTTTGCATCAGATAGTGTATTTTTGGTAACTGATTTCGGACCTGGGTGTCTGGAGTCTTATTTTAGTGTTTTTACACTCATTGTTTACATTTACAACAGCCCTCTGTGTGAGGGGGGGATTTCTGGAAAATAATATCTTGATGTTATTTTAATCATAACTAGATACATTATTATTGTTCGTAAGTGTTGAATGAATTGTTTAAAATATTTTTAAAATTTTTGTCCACACTTAGGCTTGGGATCCATTGGGGCTCAACGTTACTTTTCAGAAACATGGGCTGTTCTGAAAAAATATTTTTTCAAAATATTTTGATTTCAATTATTTTTTCTACATTAATGGATCATATTATTATTATGTATTTTGATTGCCAAGGGTTAGTGCGACTACCAGGACTTGTTTTCTTTTCACATTGAAAGGATATTGATCAATTGTATTAAGAGGAAGTCTTCCTCTGCCTTATAATCATTCTATAGGTGGTCAGTGTACTCGCATTAACTCCTGTTCTGTATCGTATGATTTCGATGACAATATGGGAAGCGTATGTCACGGTACGTTATTGGGGAATTGGACACTCCGGTCCTTTCCCCGCAGGGTCACTCTACTTTATCAATTTCTATTTTCAGACGATCAAGATTTGGGTGATGTATCTGTGATGTCTTCCAACAGTGTGCCTCCGTCGTCACAATTAATGAAGGGCTAGCGGAAAAGTGCTCATGTAAATACGCCAATTGCCTAAGAGGACCCTAGTAGGTTCGACGGCCTTTGACGTCCGCTAGCTCGCCCGGTGTAGCGTCCATTCACCGAATGGTTCGGCAGCCGGGTTCGTCCGTTGCGGTCTAGAAGGAATTTTGGGGTGATGCGAGCACTATAAATTAACCTAACGCACACCCAGTGACGGCGTATCGGAGGGAGAACGGAGGAAGCCTTTTAGTCCGGTTCATAGCTCGTTCCGGTCCATCCGGACGGCAAGCGAGAGAGGCCCCTCTCTCGTTCAACAACATCTGGCCCCAGATGTTGTGGTACAAAATGTGTCGCAAGCGGAGCATACGTCCGTCGCTCGGGACGCTCCGTTGTATAGGCAGTCCGCGGAGACTGCTAAGGCTTCCTCTTCTCGTCAGCGCACACGACCGCACCTTGGCTGCGTGACCGCCGATATATTACCAGCTTCGCCGATCAAGGATTCTTCGGCGACCAGGTCACACCATCCGGTAGCCAGGGACACGAGGCCTGCAGACTCCGGACCTTCGCATAGGAAGTGTGCGGGAGTCAACGTACACGGAGCTTCCGGCGGCAATGCATCGTAAGACCGCTACTGCACAGGCCTCGGGAACGGACGTGCTTTCCTTAATAGCACAGTTTATCGCAGCATCCCAGCATCAACTGAATCTGTCGCATATATTTTATCCGACGATGCTGGGTCGGGACGCTCCGCGGAAGCGGGTACGGACGTCCGAAAGTTTCATCCGGTCTGACGGGATACCGAAAGGGATTAGGAGGATTTCGAGCTTTCCCTTTCGGAACAACATATGCTGTTGTGTATGTCATATGACTTGGTCTTCTACAGCTTCTTTCGTCGGACCAGAATGCTGCGATGCCGGATAAGAAACTGATAGCGTCGGTGGACTTAGAAATTTTTGGCTCGGTTCAGGGACATCGTCCCTCAGTTCCGACATAGTCCAATAATGTCACACAAACTTTCGAATTATTGAACGACGCTATATATATTATTATTTTATGCTTGCTATAACCAAGCATTTCTGGTTTCTTGTTCGCAGAGTTACGGAGATGTCTTTCAAAAGTGTGCCTCTGTCGTCATAGTTAATGAAGAGCTAGCGGCAATAAGTGCTCATGGAATATGTCTATCGCCTACGGAGTGACATTCGCTAGCTCACCCGGTGTAGCGTACATTCATCGAATGGTTCGACTGCCGGGTTCGTCCGTTGCGGTCTAGGAAGGAGATTTGGGTGATGCGAGCACTTTAATTACTTTAGTACTCACCCAGTGACGGCAGATTGAGGACAGATCGGAGGAAGCCTGTTAGTCCGGTTCCTGTCTTGTCCAGGTCCGTCCGGGCTGTGAGCGAGAGAGGTCCCTCTCTCGTCCAACAACATAGGGGACCGCATGTTGTGGTTCAGATATTTTACATTCGGAGCATATGTCCGTCGGTCGGGACGCTCCGTTATATTGACAGTCCGAGAGACTGTCCTTATTGCTTCCTCATCCTCACAGCAGGGCACACGACCGCACATTGGCTACGTGACCTCGAGTATCCGATCAGTTTCGTCATTCAGTGATTCCACGGCGAATAGGTCGCGCCATCCGGTAGCCAAGGGACACGACGCCTATACACTCCGTTCGCTCGCATATTGGTAGTATGCACGGGGTAACGATCACGGAGCTTCCAGCGGCAAGGCATCGTAAGACCGCTTCTCCTCAGGCCTCAGTGACGGACGTGCTATCCGAGTTAGCACAGTTATTTCGCAGCATCCCAGCAATTGACAGTTTCTCGGTCGATTCAGGAATTTTCCGACGGCGCTGGGTCGGTGCGGTCCGCGGTTGCATCAGGTACGGACGACCGAACGCTTTATAGGGTCCGACAGGATGGCGAAAGGGATTCGAAAGATTTCGAGTTTTCCCTTTAGTAGTATCGGGAGCTGCCTTTCATATCTTCTGGCATTATCTTCCAGTGACTGTTATTTCGGACTTCATTGCTGCGATCTTGGATAAGAGACTTATAGCGTCATTGGACTCGGATTTTTCGATCGGTTCAGGGACATTGTCCCTGACTTACCGACGAAGTCCAATATTGTCATTACAACATGTGTTTTATTTTTCGACGCTATATATATATATATATACAAGCCTGCTACCAAGCATGATAGTTTAGTTTCTTGTCCGCGTTGCTCATTTCTGCCATTTTATCATTTATACGAATAGTTTATTTTGGCAGAGCAGGGCATACCGAGAGTTCATATGCGTCTAGACGGTGTGGTTAAAGACTGGATATATTCTTTTTCGCCGTTTATGTCTTTTCCAATTTCAATGTTGGAAACGACTTGATGTATAGTAGACTTAATTTAGACGCTTTATCATACGTAATCCGCCTTACTGAGGCGTTATCATTACGTCTTCAAGAAAAGATTTACGGGATATTATTCTCAATGTAATTTCTTTTGAGGGCAGTAGTTTGTTCACGTATAACTCCGCCCTTCAGTGGCTGATTGGAGTTGGTTAGACGTGACGCAACCCTAGCTACATCCACAAAGTGGATAGTAAGGTTAAGAACTCTCTCAGAGTCGCTTCGTTCTCGGAGGAGCTTCTCTTCGACGGCAACTTTTCGGCAATCCATGAATTGCTCGATTTACACGTTCTCTTGTCTATCTAGTGTTACAAGAGATTCAGACTGGGGCAAACATTCGGTGGTTGATTCAGAGAGTGCCACCGCAGTTGCCGGACCCGAGTGTGGCTGTTATGACGGTTGTCAGTCAAACAGATTGGGATATAATACTGATCCCTACGGATTCGAAGTGCCAGGGTCTTTGGGTTCCGCAGTCTCTTAGCAATCAGTTTTCTTCCGCGGAATAATGTTTTTTAGGCTTGCTTTATGTCATTGCATGAACATTATTCAGAAACGCATGCCCAAATCCTGTCCTTTAATTCGACAGTAGTGGCGTATCTCCGGAACCAGGGAGGCACTCTTTCGTTTCCGTTATTCAATTTAATGGAAAGAATCCGTCTGTTGGTTATAGTACACCAAGTTCTGTTTTGTTCCGTCATATTCCGGGTCGTCTGATTGTTTTACCGGACTCCCGTTCTCTTACGGGTCGCTTGTTGCTGTCAGAATGGACTCTCAACAAACAAGTATTCAATCAGATTTGCTATCTATGGGAGCGCCCAATGATGATTTATTTACGACACAGCTTGCTAATCAATTGCAGACGTATGTGTTGGCTTGTCCAGATCTCTGAGCTAATGTTGTTAACGCTCTATTGATCTATAGGACGGAATGATAGGATACGCGTATCCTCCGGCGCTGTTGTTTCAGCATGTATTGCTAAGATAAACAACCACAATACATTTCTGTTGATAGCATCTCTATCTTCACAGAGATCATGGGTAATTTACTCTCTTGTCTACTGTGGGTCTTAAAGTGAAATCTTCCTCAATGTGAGGATCTTTTTTTCACTGGGTAAATCGTGTCATTTTTATCACAACCCGCAAGGTCTCAACCTTCATGTATTCTGTTGTGTGGTCCGTATTGCATTGTAAGCATTGTACTGGACGAGCTTTGGACGCGATTTCTTACTATAGGAGGTCCTCTTCTTCGCTATTCTATGCGGCTAAAGTGGAGGCTCTTCCGTCGTTGGTGTAGGGATCATTATGTTCATATTGTTGATCCCTCCATTCTACTCATTGCAATTTTTTAGTATTCTTGTTTCACAAGATCTACTGCAGCCTGTTATTAGTTAGGTTATAGGTTTATATTACCTCATACCTATGCACTCTACGATAGTTTACAATTGAGTCTTATGTCTCTTTATCTAAGTCAGTTAGTAACTTTTTGATATATAGACTTAGAATCTTTAGATTAAATTCCTATATGGATTTTAACTTCGGTTCTTATTTAGCTAAGTAATCATTTGAGCCTCTGGGAACAGTAGTTTTCAAATTCTGACCTTCTAGACAGTAATTCTGTTGGTTTCTCTTTTACTGTAGAGTCAGTGAGTTTCATGCACTATCGATGGATGATTTTCACTTTCGTAGTTTCGGAATCGCTATTCCGTTACTATTTAGGTTGGATTTTTGCATAAGAGTTAGGCTCCTAATATCCGGAACCTATTGTTATTAAGGTCCTTCCGTCTTCGTACGGGCATAGGCCTTTACTCTTTCCGGGTAGAGTTTATGTATTTATAAACAGATATCTGTTTATTCCTATGGGCGTAAGCTTCTTCTGTCTTTGATGCCTAGTAGAAGGACGTTACGCTCCATTCTATTGTTAAGGGATTCTATTAACTATCGGTACTGCTTATGGTATATCATTGGCTTAGCAGTTGTGCTTAAGATTTCGGCTCATGAAGTAAGAGTTCTTCTACATTTTGGGCTTACATTAATAGTGTCGCTATTATAGTTTTTTGAAGGCTGCTCATTGCGCTCAGCCATCCACATTCATGAATTTTTATCTCAGAAATATCGAGTCCATTTCTGGAGGCCTCTATTGTTAGGTCTATTATCTACTGCTCAGAATGTCATTTACTTAACAGTTGCTACTATAGCTAGGTAGGCTGTCTGTTTCGGCAGTGTCTCCGTTCTGCTGCCCTCTTCACTCTGGGCTATTTGACCCAGGGCAAGAAAAAGGGGGGGGGGGGGGGAGGGTGTTCCCTTGGGTCACCTGTTTTACTATGAAAACAAGGGGATACCTCCTCCAGAGTTAGTAATTCTGAGCTGTTATTGGGATGGTTGTTTAGTGAGAAGTTTAGGTTTTTAAAATTCATTCAAGTCTTAGTTTTTAAAGTATAGCTTTTGATTATTGCATATGTCAACGGACATGATTATGCAAACCTCAGACACTTTTAGGAGTATAAGAGTCTCTATTCTCTAGACTTACTTTATTTATTGGCTTACTTTAAAAATTATTAGTATAAGGATTATACTAGATATAAATAGAGTTCATGGATGTATGATGCTCAATTTTGCAAGGTGTTGTATCTTTCTAATTTAACATAAATAAGAAAGATACATGTAAGGCCTAATACTTCTTTTTCCCTAGAGGGGATGACTCTATTTTATATAATTGAGCGTATTCCAACTTGCTCTATGTCCTAGGCCCTCCAGCCTTTTTACTATTCAGCTAAGTCTGGGTCATTGGTACAGTATAAAAATGTTAAAAAATTTATAGTAATTTATATATTTTTTATACTTACCAATGACCCAGACGGGGATGGCCCTCCCAGGAGTTGGGAACTCTTGCCTCCCCGCTGAGTACATAGCGCTTACCAGGCACTGGTTATTAGAATGATTAATGGCGCCAATTTCGGAACGTCCTTGACACTGCGCATGCGCAGTAGGAGCGAAGTGTGGAGGGCCTTTCAGGACATGTTTTCTTTGGTTTTAGATGCAAATTTTGGGGATTGGGGGCAAAATTTGTGTTTGGCCCTATATTTTAAGAGTTAGCACCAGCTAAGTCTGGGTCATTGGTAAGTATAAAAAATATATAAATTACTATAAATTTTTTAACTTTTTCTTTTTCAGAATGAATGTTTGTTGCAGAACCTCAGACGGAGAATAAAGAATTCCTATAACATAGTACTATCACGACCGATGCACTTTGGAAATTGGAAATTCAACTCCAAAATGAGACAATTTTGACCATATTTGAAGCAATCAACTGCGAAAATCAGGTGAATATATTGAAGTGATATTTTGAAATTTTTACGGTGTGCTGATTAATCCAGGAAGAGTCATACTGTGTCATACTGAGAGCTATATCTTTCGCAAGTATAGCCCGTCAAGTATAGCCCTTCAGACAACTTTTTCTGTCTTGAAAACAGGGGAGAGGGGAAGGGGGAGGGGGGCGGCGTCATGCAACAAACAAGAGAGATAAATTGACCTGAAGGGAAGTTCCAGTGATGTGCACATATTTTTTAGGGAATTAACAACAAAAATACGAAATAGTAAATTGTATTTTTTAGGCCCAAAAGTCATCAAATCACCCCCTCTTTTATCAGGAATATTCAACAATTATGCAAGATGTCAAAAGAATGTTTCAAACCTTTATTGAAGCAATATATTTTCCCAGGGCTGTTCATTTTAAGAGATTGCATCATTTCCGAGTGCAACATTTCAAGATAGGTTATTCTGAATCAAGTATTTAGTTCAGCGATACCAGCAACAACGACTAGCTAGGTTGATCCAGAATTAACTCTTCTCATTTTACCCCCATTAAATAATGGCATTCTTTTATTCAGCTAATGAATAAATTGTTATAAAATCATTATGTGGCCCAGTGGTTGGGTGTATTTAACTTTTTCTAGCCTTTTCCGTTCTTCCAGAATAGCCATGGTGTGATGATAAAACGTTTAGAGAAATGCTGTGCATTCAATACCTGTACTCTAGCTAAAGTTCATCCTTTCAGTCCTATATTTAGCTCAGCCTGATATCGAACAAACAATAGGGCATAAATTATGCTGAAGACATTGATGATCGCATCTCTCTCTCTCCTAAATTTCAGATGCTGCAATCGATACAAAGTAGTCACAATGTACATCATAATCATCATAACAGAAAAAGAAGACGACTCCTCATGGATGGCTCCAACAATGCGAACAGTAAGTGGCAGACTATACTTGCCTGAAGACACAACAAACTACCAGAAGACCTGAAAGACAGTAGGAAAAAACTTCAACAGAAACGGAACACCACATCTGCGATTAGAACATGATGCAACCAACCACAGACCAGCAGACAGCATTGTTGCGAAGTCCAATGTTACATCGACATAACGCACGAACAGGGGAACCTGATGCAGACTTTACTTCTCAGCGATGGGCCCAAGAATACGAACAGTAAACGGCAGAATGTATTTGCTTGAAAACTCAACAAACCACCTGAAGACCTACGTGACAGGTTACAAAACCTTAAAAACATACATTTTTTTTTAACCAGTACATGTTTTTTTTTTTCTTTTTCAGAATGTTTATTTGTTGCAGAATCCTCAGACAGAGAATAAAGAATTCCTATAACATAGTACTATCAGCACCAATGCACTTTGGAAATTGGAAATTTAACTCCAAAAATGGGACAATTTTGACCATATTTGAAGCAATCAATTGCGAAAATCAGGAGAATATATTTAAGTGATATTTTGAAATTTTGATGGTGTGGCGTTTAATCCAGGAAGGGTCATACTGAGGCATACTGAGAGCTATATCTTTCTCAAGTATCGCCCGTCAAGTGTAGCCCTTCAGACAACTTTTTCTGCCCTGAAAACAGGGGAGGGGGGAAGGGGGAGGGTGAGGGGCGTCATGCAACAAACAAGAGAGAAAAATTGACCTGAAAGGAAGCTCCAGTGATGTGCACATATTTTTCAGGGAACTAACAACAGAAATATGAAATAGTAAATTCTATTTTTTAGGTCCAAAAGTCATTAAAATCACCCTCTCGTTTATCAGGAATATTCAACAATTATGCAAGATGTCAAAAGAATGTTTCAAACCTTTATTGAAGCAATATATTTTCCCAGGGCAGTTTATTTAAAGAGATTGCATCATGTCCGAGTGCAAAATTTCAAGATAGGTAATTCTAAATCAAGTATTTAGTTCAGCGATACCAACAATAACGACTAGCTAGGGTGGTCCCGAATAAACTCTTCTCATTTTACCCGCATTAAATAATGGCCTTCTTTTATTCAGCTAATGAATATATTGTTATAAAATAATTATGTGGCCCTGTGTTTGGGTGCATTTAACTTTTTTAGCCTTTTCCGTTCTTCCAGAAAAGCCATGGTGTGATGATAAAACTTTTAGAGAAAGGCTGTGGACTTAATACCTGAACTCTAGCTAATGCTCATCTTTCAGTCCTATATGTAGCTCAGCCTGATATCGAACAAACAATAGGTCATAAATTATGCTGAAGACATTGATGATTGTATCTCTCTCTCTTTCATTTCAGATGCTGCAATCGATACAAAGAAGTCACAATATACATCACAACCATCATAACAGAAAAAGAAGACCACTCCTCATGGATGGCTCCAACAACACGAACAGTAAGTGGCAGACTATACATGCCTGAAGACACAACAAACTACCAGAAGACCTGAAAGACAGGAGAAAAAAACTTCAACAGAAACGGAAGAGCACATCTGCCATTAGAACATGATGCAACCAACCACAGACCAGCAGACAGCTGTGTCACGAAGTCCAATGTTACATCGGCATAACGCACGAACAGATGAACCTGATGCAGACTTTACTTCTCAGCGATGGCTCCAAGAATACGAACAGTAAACGGCAGACTGTACTTGCCTGAAAACTCAACAAACCAACAGAAGACCTACATGTCTGGTAACAAAATCTTAAAAACATACATTTTTTTAACCAATACATGTTTTTTTTCTTTTTCAGAATGTTTATTTGTTGCAGAATACTCAGACGGAAAATAAAGAATTTCCATAACATAGTACTATCACCACCGATGCAATTTGGAAATTGGAAATTTAAATCCAAAATGAGACAATTTTGACCATATTTGAAGCAATCAACTGCGAAAATCAGGTGAATATATTTAAGTGATATTTTGATGGTGTGCCATTTAATCCAGGAAGGGTCATACTGCGTCATACTGAGAGCTATATCTTTGTCAAGTATAGCCCGTCAAGTACAGCCCTTCAGACACATTTTTCTGCCCTGAAAACAGGGGAGGGGTATGGGGAGGGGGAAGGGGGAAGGGCGTCTTGCAACAAGCAAAAGAGAAAAATTGGCTTGAAGAGAAGTTCCAGTGATGTGCTCATATTTATCAGGGAATTAACACCAAAATTACGAAATAGTAAATTGTATTTTTTAGGTCCAAAGTGATCAAATCACCCCCCTTTTATCAGGAATATTCAACAATTATGCACGATGTCAATAGAATTTTTCAAACGTTTATTGAAACAATATATTTTCCCAGGCCTGTTTATTTTAAGAGATTGCATCATTTCCGAGTGCAACATTTCAAGATAGGTAATTCTAAATCAAGTATTTAGTTCAGCGATTCCAACAACGACGACTAGCTAGGTTGATCCAGAATGAACTCTTCTCATTTTACCCGCATTAAATAATGGCATTCTTTTATTCAGCTAATGAATAAAGCTATAAAATAATTATGTGGCCTCAGTGGTTGGTTGTATTTAACTTTTCTAGCCTTTTCCGTTCTTCAAGAAAAGCTATGGTGTGATGATAAAACTTTTAGAGAAATGCTGCGCATTTAATATCAGTACTCTAGCTAAAGCTCATCTTTCAGTCCTATATGTAGCTCAGCCTGATATAGTATCGAACAAACAATAGGTCATAAATTATGCTGAAGACATTGATGATTGCATCTCTCTCAATTTCATTTCACATGCTGCAACCAGTACAGAGAAGTCATAATATACATCATAACCATCATTACAGAAAAAGAAGACAACTCCTCATGGATTGCTCCAAGAACGCGAACAGTAAGTGGCAGACTATACTTGCTTAAGACACAACAAACTACCAGAAGACCGGAAAGACAGGAGAAAAATACTTCAACAGAAATGGAAGACCACATCTTCCATTAGAACATGATGCAACCAACCCCAGACCAGCAGACAGCATTGTTGCGAAGTCCAATGTTACATCGACATAACGCATGAACAGATGAACCTGATGCAGACTTTACTTCTTAGCTATGGCTCCAAGAATACGACCAGTAAACGGCTGACTGTACTTGCCTGAAAACTCAACAAACCACCAGAAGACCTACAGGACAGGTAACAAAACCTTAAAAACATACATTTTTTTAACCAATACATGTATTTTTTCTGTGGTGATAGTACTATGTTATTGAAATTCTTTTTCTCCGTCTGAGGATTCTGTAACAAATAAACATTCTGAAAAAGAAAAAAAACATGTATTGGTTAAAAAAATGTATGTTTTTAAGGTTTTGTAACCTGTCATGTAGGGCTTCTGGTGGTTTGTTGAGTTTTCAGGCAAGTATAGTATGCCACTTACTGTTTGCATTGTTGGAGCCATCCATGAGGAGCCTTCTTGTTCTGTTATGATGGTTATGATGTATCTTGTGATTTCTTTGTATCGATTGCAGCATCTGAAATGAAAGAGGGAGAGATGCAGTCATCAATGTCTTCAGCACAATTTATGACCTATAGTTTGTTCGATATCAGGCTGTGCTACATATAGAACTGAAAGATGAACTTTAGCTAGAGGACAGGTATTAAGTACACAGCCTTTCTCTAAAAGTTTTATCATCACACCATGGCTTTTCTGGAAGAACGAAAAAGGCGAGAAAAGTTAAATACACCCAAACACTGGGACACATAATTATTTTGTAACAATTTATTCATTAGCTGAATAAAAGAATATCATTATAAAATGCGGGTAAAATGAGAAGAGTTAATTCTGGATCAACCTAGCTAGTCGTTATTGGTTGTATCGCTGAACTAAATACTTGATTTGGAATTACCTATCTTGAAATGTTGCCCTCGGAAATGATGCACTCTCTTAAAATAAACAGCCCTGGGAAAATATATTGTTTCAATAAACGTTTGGAACATTCTATTGACAGCTTGCATAATTGTTGACTGTTCCTGATAAAAGAGGGGGTGATTTGATGACTTTTGGACCTAAAAAATACAATGTACTATTTCGTAGTTTTGTTGTTAATTCCCTGAAAAATTTGTGCACATCACTGGAACTTCCCCTCAGGACAATTTTTCTCTCTCGGTTGTTGCATGACGCCCCCCCCCCCTTCCCCTCCCCCTTCCCCTCCCCTTCCCCTCCCCTGTTTTCAGGGCAGAAAAGGTTGTCTGAAGGGCTATACTTGACGGTCTATACTTGAAAAGCCTTCCCCTCCCCCTTCCCCTCCCCTGTTTTCAGGGCAGAAAAGGTTGTCTGAAGGGCTATACTTGACGGTCTATACTTGACAAAGATATACCTGTCAGTATGATTCAGTATGAACCTTCCTGAATTAAATGGTACACCGTCAAAATTCAAACTATCACATAAATATATTCACCTGATTTTCGCAGTTGATTGCTTCAAATATCGTCAAAATTGTCTCATTTTGGAGTTAAATTTCCAATTTCCAAAGTGCGTCTGTGGTGATAGTACTATTTTATTGAAATTTTTTATTGTCCGTCTGAGGATTCTGCAACAAATAAACATTCTGAAAAAGAAAAAAAACATGAATTGCTAAAAAAAATGTATGTTTTTTTAAGGTTTTGTTACCTGTCGTGTAGGTCTTTCAGTGGTTTGTTGAGTTTTCAGGCAAGTGTAGTATGTCACTTACTGTTCGCATTGTTGGAGCCATTCATGAGGAGTCGTCTTCTTTTTCTGTTATGATGGTTATGATGTATATTGTGACTTCCTGGTGTGGATTGCAGCATCTGAAATGAAAGAGAGAGAGAGATGCAGTCATCAATTTCTTCAGCATAATTTATGACCTATTGTTTGTTCGATATCAGGCTGAGCTACATATAGATCTGAAAGATGAACTTTAGCTAGAATACAGGTATTAAGTGCACTGCCTTTCTCTAAAAGTTTTATCATCAAACCATGGCTTTTCTGGAAAGACGGAAAAGGCTAAAAAAAAGTTAAATACACCCAAACACTGGGCCACAAATTATTTTATAACAATTTATTCATTAGCTGAATAAAAGTATGCCATTATTAAATGCGGGTAAAATGAGAAGAGTTTATTCGGGATCAATCTAGCTAGTCGCTATTGTTGGTATCACTGAACTAAATACTTGATTTAGAATTACCTATCTTGAAATGTTGCACTCGGAAATGATGCAATCTCTTAAAATAAACAGCCCTGGGAAAATATATTGTTTCAATAAACGTTCGAAACATTCTGTAGACGTCTTGCATAATTGTTGAATATTCCTGCAACAACCGAGAGAGAAAAATTGACCCGAGGAGAAGTTCCAGTGATGTGCACATATTTTTCAGGGAATTAACAACAAAAGTACGAAATAGTAAATGGTATTTTTTAGGTCCAAAAGTCATCAAATCGCCCCTTCTTTTATCAGGAATAGTCAACAATTATGCAAGCTGTCAATAGAATGTTTCAAACGTTTATTGAAACAATATATTTTCCCAGGGCCGTTTATTTTAAGAGATTGCAGCATTTCCGACTGCAACATTTCAAGATAGGTAATTCTAAATAAAGTATTTAGTTCAGCGATACCAACAATAACGACTAGCTAGGTTGATCCAGAATTAACTCTTCTCACTTTACCCGCATTAAATAATGGCATTCTTTTATTCGGCTAATGAATAAATTGTTATAAAATAATTATGTGTCCCAGTTTTTGGGTGTATTTAACTTTTCTAGCCTTTTCCGTTCTTTCAGAAAAGCCATGGTGTGAAGATAAAACTTTTTGAGAAAGGCTGTGTACTTAATACCTGTCCTCTAGCTAAAGTTCATCTTTCAGTCCTATATGTAGCACAGCCTGATATCGAACAAACTATCGGTCATAAATTGTGCTGAAGACATAGATGATTGCATATCTCTCTCTTTCCTTTCAGACGCTGCAATCGATACATAGAAGTCACAATATACATCATAACCATCATAACAGAAAAAGAAGACGACTCCTCAGGGATGGCTCCAACAATGCGAACAGTAAGTGGCATACTACACTTGCCTGAAAACTCAACAAACCACCAGAAGACCTACATGACAGGTTACAAAACCTTAAAAACATATATTTTTTTAACCAATACATGTTTTTTATCTTTTTCAGAATGTTTATTTGTTGCAGAATCCGCAGACGGAGAATAAAGAATTTCAATAACATAGTACTATCACTACAGTTGCACTTTGGAAATTGGAAATTTAACTCCAAAATGAGAAAATTTTGACGATATCAAGGCTGTGCACTTAATACCTGTATTCTAGCTAAAGTTCATCTTTCAGTCCTATATGTAGCTCAGCCTGATATCGAACAAACAATAGGTCTTAAATCAGCTGAAGACATTGATGACTGCATCTCTCTCTCTCTTTCATTTCAGATGCTGCAATCGATACAAAGAAGTCACTATATACATCATAACCATCATAACAGAAAAAGAAGACGACTCCTCATGGATGGCTCCAACAATGCGAACAGTAAGAGGCATACTGTACTTGCCTGAAAACTCAACAAACCACCCGAAGACCTACATGACAGGTAACAAAACCTTAAAAACATACATTTTTTTTAACCAATAAATGTTTTTATTTCTTTTTCGGAATGTTTATTTGTTGCAGAATCATCAGACGGACAATAAAGAATTTCAATAAAATAGTACTATCACCACAGATGCACTTTTGAAATTAGAAATTTAACTCCAAAATGAGACAATTTTGACGATATTTGAAGCAATCAACTGCGAAAATCAGGTGAATATATTTATGTGATAGTTTGAAATTTTGACGGTGTGCCATTTAATCCAGGAAGGATCATACTGAGTCATACTGACAGCTATATCTTTGTCAAGTATAGCCCTTCAGACAACTTTTTCTGCCCTGAAAACAGGGGAGGTGCAAGGGGGGAGGGGGGCGTCATGCAACAACCCAGAGAGAAAAACTGACCTGAGGGGAAGTTCCAGTGATGTGCACATATTTTTCAGGGAATTAACAACAAAAATACGAAATAGTAAATTGTATTTTTTAGGTCCAAAAGTCATCAAATCACCCCCTCTTTTTTCAGGAATAGTCAACAATTATGCAAGCTGCCAATAGAATGTTTCAAATGTTTATTGAAACAATATATTTTCCAAGGGCTGTTTATTTTAAGAGATTGCATCATTTCCGAGTGCAACATTTCAAGATAGGTAATTCTAAATAAAGTATTTAGTTCAGCGGTACCAACAATAATGACTAGCTAGGTTGATCCAGAATTAACTCTTCTCATTTTACCCACATTCAATAATGGCATTCTTTTATTCAGCTAATGAATAAATTGTTATAAAATAATTATGTGTCCCAGTGTTTGGGTGTATTTAACTTTTCTCGCCTTTTCCGTTCTTCCAGAAAAGCCATGGTGTGAAGATAAAACTTTTTGAGAAAGGCTGTGTACTTAATACCTGTCCTCTAGCTAAAGTTCATCTTTCAGTCCTATATGTAGCACAGCCTGATATCGAACAAACTATCGGTCATAAATTGTGCTGAAGACATTGATGATTGCATCTCTCTCTCTTTCATTTCAGACGCTGCAATCGATACAAAGAAGTCACAATATACATCATAACCATCATAACAGAAAAAGAAGACGACTCCTCAGGGATGGCTCCAACAATGTGAACAGTAGGTGGCATACTATACTTGCCTGAAAACTCAACAAACCACCGGAAGACCTACATGACAGGTTACAAAACCTTAAAAACATACATTTTTTTAACCAATACATGTTTTTTTATCTTTTTCAGAATGTTTATTTGTTGCAGAATCCTCAGACGGAGAATAAAGAATTTCAATAACATAGTACTATCACTACAGTTGCACTTTGGAAAGTGGAAATTTAACTCCAAAATGAGACAATTTTGACGATATTTGTAGCAATCAACTGCGAAAATCAGGTGAATATACTTAAGTGATAGTTTGAAATTTAGATGGTGTGGTGTGCCGTTTAATCCAGGAAGGGTCATACTGAGTCATACTGACAGCTATATCATTCTCAAGTATAGCCCGTCAAGTATAGCCCTTCAGACAACTTTTTCTGCCCTGTAAACAGGGGAGGTGGAAGGGGGAGGGGGACGTCTTGCAACAAACGAGAGAGAAAAATTGACCTGAGCGGAAGTTCCAGTGATGTGCACATATTTCTCAGGGAATTAACAAGAAAAATACGAAATACTAAATTGTTTTTTTTTCAGGTCCAAAGTCATCAAATCACATTCATCTTTTATCAGGAATATTCAACAATTATGCAAGACGTCTACAGAATGTTTCAAACGTTTATTGAAAGAATATATTTTCCCAGGGCTGTTTATTTTAAGAGATTGCATCATTTCCGAGTGCAACATTTCAAGATAGGTAATTCTAAATCAAGTATTTAGTTCAGCGATACCAACAATAACGACTAGCTAGGTTGATCCCGAATAAACTCGTCTCATTTTACCCGCATTAAATAATGGCATTCTTTTATTCAGCTAATGAATAAATTGCTATAAAGTAATTATGTGGCCCAGTGTTTGGGTGTGTTTAACTTTTTTTAGACTTTTCCGTACTTCCAGAAAAGCCATGGTTTGATGATAAAACTTTTAGAGAAAGGCTGTCCACTTAATACCTGTATTCTAGCTAAAGTTCATCTTTCAGTCCTATATGTAGCTCAGCCTGATATCGAACAAACAATAGGTCATAAATTATGCTGAAGACATTGATGACTTCATCTCTCTCTCTTTTTCATTTCAGATGCTGCAATCGATACAAAGAAGTCACTATATACATCATAATCATCATAACAGAAAAAGAAGACGACTCCTCACGGATGGCTCCAACAATGCTAACAGTAAGTGGCATACTGTACTTGCCTGAAAATTCAACAAACCACCCAAAGACCTACATGACAGGTAACAAAACCTTAAAAACATACATTTTTTTTAACCAATAAATGTTTTTTTTTCTTTTTCGGAATGTTTACTTGTTGCAGAATCCTCAGACGGACAATAAAGAATTTCAATAAAATAGTACTATCACCACAGATGCACTTTTGAAATTAGAAATTTAACTCCAAAACGAGACAATTTTGACGATATTTGAAGCAATCAACTGCGAAGATCAGGTGAATATATTTATGTGATAGTTTGAAATTTTGATGGTGTGCCATTTAATCCAGGAAGGATCATACTGAGTCATACTGACAGCTATATCTTTGTCAAGTATAGCCCTTCAGACAACTTTTTCTGCCCTGAAAACAGGGGAGGTGGAAGGGGGGAGGGGGCGTCATGCAACAACCCAGAGAGAAAAATTCACCTGAGGGGAAGTTCCAGTGATGTGCACATATTTTTCAGGGAATTAACAACAAAAATACGAAATAGTAAATTGTATTTTTTAAGTCCAAAAGTCATCAAATCACCCCCCTCTTTTATCAGGAATAGTCAACAATTATGCAAGCTGTCAATAGATTGTTTCAAACGTTTATTAAAACAATATATTTTCCCAGGGCTGTTTATTTTAAGAGATTGCATCATTTCCGAGTGCAACATTTCAAGATAGGTAATTCTAAATCAAGTATTTAGTTCAGCGATACCAACAATAACGACTAGCTAGGTTGATCCAGAATTCACTCTTCTCATTTTACCCGCATTAAATAATGGCATTCTTTTATTCAGCTAAAGAATAAATTGTTATAAAATAACTATGTGTCCCAGTGTTTGGGTGTATTTAATTTTTCTAGCCTTTTCCGTTCTTCCAGAAAAGCCATGGTGTGAAGATAAAACTTTTTGAGAAAGGCTGTGTACTTAATACTTGTCCTCTAGCTAAAGTTCATCTTTCAGTCCTATATGTAGCACAGCCTGATATCGAACAAACTATAGGTCATAAATTGTGCTGAAGACATTGATGACTGCATCTCTCTCTCTCTTTCATTTCAGATGCTGCAATCGATACAAAGAAGTCACAATATACATCATAACCATCATAACAGAAAAAGAAGACGACTCCTCATGGATAGCTCCTACAATGTGAACAGTAAGTGGCATACTATACTTGCCTGAAAACTCAACAAACCACCAGAAGACCTACATGACAGGTAACAAATCCTTAAAAACATACATTTTTTTTAACCAGTAAATGTTTTTTTTTTCTTTTTCAGAATGTTTATTTGTTGCAGAATCCTCAGACGGACAATAAAGAATTTCAATAAAATAGTACTATCACCACAGATGCACTTTTGAAATTAGAAATTTAACTCCAAAATGAGACAATTTTGACGATATTTGAAACAATCAACTGCGAAAATAAGGTGAATATATTTATGTGATAGTTTGAAATTTTGACGGTGTGCCATTTAATCCAGGAGGGGTCATACTGAGTCATACTGACAGGTATATCTTTGTCAAGTATAGCCCGTCAAGTATAGCCCTTCAGACAACTTTTTCTGCCCTGAAAACAGGGGAGGGGAAGGGGGGTGGTGGCGTTATGCAACAACCGAGAGAGAAAAATTGACTTGAGGGGAAGTTCCAGTGATGTGCACATATTTTTCAGGGAATTAACAACAAAAATACGAAATAGTAAATTGTATTTTTTAGGTCCAAAAGTCATCAAATCGCCCCTTCTTTTATCAGGAATAGTCAACAATTATGCAAGCTGTCAATAGAATGTTTCAAACGTTTACTGAAACAATATATTTTACCAGGGCTGTTTATTTTAAGAGATTGCATCATTTCCGAGTGCAACATTTCAAGATAGGTAATTCCAAATAAAGTATTTAGTTCAGCGGTACCAACAATAATGACTAGCTAGGTTGATCCAGAATTAACTCTTCTCATTTTACCCGCATTCAATAATGGCATTCTTTTATTCAGCTAATGAATAAATTGTTATAAAATAATTATGTGTCCCAGTGTTTGGGTGTATTTAACTTTTCTCGCCTTTTCCGTTCTTCCAGAAAAGCCATGGTGTGAAGATAAAGCTTCTTGAGAAAGGCTGTGTACTTAATACCTGTCCTCTAGCTAAAGTTCATCTTTCAGTCCTATATGTAGCTCAGCCTGATATCGAACAAACAATAGGTCTTAAATCTGCTGATGACATTGATGACTGCATCTCTCTCTCTCTTTCATTTCAAATGCTGCAATCGATACAAAGAAGTCACAATATACATCATAACCATCATAACAGAAAAAGAAGACGGCTCCTCATGGATGGCTCCAACAATGCGAACAGTAAGTGGCATACTATACTTGCCTGAAAACTCAACAAACCACCGGAAGACCTACATGACAGGTAACAAAACCTTAAAAACATACATTTTTTTTAACCAATACATGTTTTTTTTTCTTTTTCAGAATGTTTATTTGTTGCAGAATCCTCAGACGGACAATAAAGAATTTCAATAAAATAGTACTATCACCACAGATGCACTTTGGAAATTAGAAATTTAACTCCAAAATGAGACAATGTTGACGACATTTGAAGCAATCAACTGCGAAAATCAGGTGAATATATTTATGTGATAGTTTGAAATTTTGACGGTGTGCCATTTAATCCAGGAAGGATCGTACTGAGTCATACTGACAGCTAGATCTTTGTCAAGTATAGCCCTTCAGACAACTTTTTCTGCCCTGAAAACAGGGGAGGTGGAAGGGGGGAGGGGGGCGTCATGCAACAACCCAGCGAGAAAAATTCACCTGAGGGGAAGTTCCAGTGATGTGCACATATTTTTCAGGGAATTAACAACAAAAATACGAAATAGTAAATTGTATTTTTTAGGTCCAAAAGTCATCAAATCACCCCCCCCCCCCCCTCTTTTATCAGGAATAGTCAACAATTATGCAAGCTGTCAATAGAATGTTTCAAACGTTTATTGAAACAATATATTTTCCCAGGCCTGTTTATTTTAAGAGATTGCATCATTTCCGAGTGCAACATTTCAAGATAGGTAATTCTAAATCAAGTATTTAGTTCAGCGATACCAACAATAACGACTAGCTAGGTTGATCCAGAATTCACTCTTCTCATTTTACCCGCATTAAATAATGGCATTCTTTTATTCAGCTAAAGAATAAATTGTTATAAAATAACTATGTGTCCCAGTGTTTGGGTGTATTTAATTTTTCTAGCCTTTTCCGTTCTTCCAGAAAAGCCATGGTGTGAAGATAAAACTTTTTGAGAAAGGCTGTGTACTTAATACCTGGCCTCTAGCTAAAGTTCATCTTTCAGTCCTATATGTAGCACAGCCTGATATCGAACAAACTATAGGTCATAAATTGTGCTGAAGACATTGATGACTGCATCTCTCTCTCTCTTTCATTTCAGATGCTGCAATCGATACAAAGAAGTCACAATATACATCATAACCATCATAACAGAAAAAGAAGACGACTCCTCATGGATAGCTCCAACAATGTGAACAGTAAGTGGCATACTATACTTGCCTGAAAACTCAACAAACCACCAGAAGACCTACATGACAGGCAACAAAACCTTAAAAACATACATTTTTTTTAACCAATAAATGTTTTTTTTTCTTTTTCAGAATGTTTGTTTGTTGCAGAATCCTCAGATGGACAATAAAGAATTTCAATAAAATAGTACTATCACCACAGATGCACTTTTGAAATTAGAAATTTAACTCCAAAATGAGACAATTTTGACGATATTTGAAGCAATCAACTGCGAAAATAAGGTGAATACATTTATGTGATAGTTTGAAATTTTGACGGTGTGCCATTTAATCCAGGAGGGGTCATACTGAGTCATACTGACAGCTATATCTTTGTCAAGTATAGCCCGTCAAGTATAGCCCTTCAGACAACTTTTTCTGCCCTGAAAACAGGGGAGGGGAAGGGGGGTGGTGGCGTTATGCAACAGAAAAATTGACTTGAGGGGAAGTTCCAGTGATGTGCACATATTTTAAAGGGAATTAACAACAAAAATACGAAATAGTAAATTGTATTTTTTAGGTCCAAAAGTCATCAAATCGCCCGTTCTTTTATCAGGAATAGTCAACAATTATGTAAGCTGTCAATAGAATGTTTCAAACGTTTACTGAAACAATATATTTTACCAGGGCTGTTTATTTTAAGAGATTGCATCATTTCCGAGTGCAACATTTCAAGATAGGTAATTCCAAATAAAGTATTTAGTTCAGCGGTACCAACAATAATGACTAGCTAGGTTGATCCAGAATTAACTCTTCTCATTTTACCCGCATTCAATAATGGCATTCTTTTATTCAGCTAATGAATAAATTGTTATAAAATAATTATGTGTCCCAGTGTTTGGGTGTATTTAACTTTTCTCGCCTTTTCCGTTCTTCCAGAAAAGCCATGGTGTGAAGATAAAGCTTCTTGAGAAAGGCTGTGTACTTAATACCTGTCCTCTAGCTAAAGTTCATCTTTCAGTCCTATATGTAGCTCAGCCTGATATCGAACAAACAATAGGTCTTAAATCTGCTGATGACATTGATGACTGCATCTCTCTCTCTCTTTCATTTCAAATGCTGCAATCGATACAAAGAAGTCACAATATACATCATAACCATCATAACAGAAAAAGAAGACGGCTCCTCATGGATGGCTCCAACAATGCGAACAGTAAGTGGCATACTATACTTGCCTGAAAACTCAACAAACCACCGGAAGACCTACATTACAGGTAACAAAACCTTAAAAACATACATTTTTTTTTAACCAATACATGTTTTTTTTCTTTTTCAGAATGTTTATTTGTTGCAGAATCCTCAGACGGACAATAAAGAATTTCAATAAAATAGTACTATCACCACAGATGCACTTTTGAAATTAGAAATTTAACTCCAAAATGAGACAATTTTGACGATATTTGAAACAATCAACTGCGAAAATAAGGTGAATATATTTATGTGATAGTTTGAAATTTTGACGGGATGCCATTTAATCCAGGAGGGGTCATACTGAGTCATACTGACAGCTATATCTTTGTCAAGTATAGCCCGTCAAGTATATCCCTTCAGACAACTTTTTCTGCCCTGGAAACAGGGGAGGGGAAGGGGGATGGTGGTGTTATGCAACAACTGAGAGGGAAAAATTGACCTGAGGGGAAGTTCCAGTGATGTGCACATATTTTTCAGGGAATTAACAATAAAAATACGAAATAGTAAATTGTATTTTTTAGGTCCAAAAGTCATCAAATCGCCCCTTCTTTTATCAGGAAGAGTCAACAATTATGCAAGCTGTCAATAGAATGTTTCAAACGTTTACTGAAACAATATATTTTACCAGGGCTGTTTATTTTAAGAGATTGCATCATTTCCGAGTGCAACATTTCAAGATAGGTAATTCTAAATAAAGTATTTAGTTCAGCGGTACCAACAATAATGACTAGCTAGGTTGATCCAGAATTAACTCTTCTCATTTTACCCGCATTCAATAATGGCATTCTTTTATTCAGCTAATGAATAAATTGTTATAAAATAATTATGTGTCCCAGTGTTTGGGTGTATTTAACTTTTCTCGCCTTTTCCGTTCTTCCAGGAAAGCCATGGTGTGAAGATAAAGCTTCTTGAGAAAGGCTGTGTACTTAATACCTGTCCTCTAGCTAAAGTTCATCTTTCAGTCCTATATGTAGCTCAGCCTGATATCGAACAAACAATATGTCTTAAATCTGCTGATGACATTGATGACTGCATCTCTCTCTCTCTCTCTCTTTCATTTCAAATGCTGCAATCGATACAAAGAAGTCACAATATACATCATAACCATCATAACAGAAAAAGAAGACGGCTCCTCATGGATGGCTCCAACAATGCGAACAGTAAGTGGCATACTATACTTGCCTGAAAACTCAACAAACCACCAGAAGACCTACATAACAGGTAACAAAACCTTAAAAACATACATCTTTTTTAACCAATACATGTTTTTTTTCTTTTTCAGAATGTTTATTTGTTGCAGAATCCTCAGACGGACAATAAAGAATTTCAATAAAATAGTACTATCACCACAGATGCACTTTTGAAATTAGAACTTTAACTCCAAAATGAGACAATGTTGACGATATTTGAAGCAATCAACTGCGAAAATCAGGTGAATATATTTATGGGATAGTTTGAAATTTTGACGGTGTGCCATTCAATCCAGGAAGGATCGTACTGAGTGATACTGACAGCTAGATCTTTGTCAAGTATAGCCCTTCAGACAACTTTTTCTGCCCTGAAAACAGGGGAGGTGGAAGGGGGGAGGGGGGCGTCATGCAACAACCCAGCGAGAAAAATTCACCTGAGGGGAAGTTCCAGTGATGTGCACATATTTTTCAGGGAATTAACAACAAAAATACGAAATAGTAAATTGTATTTTTTAGGTCCAAAAGTCATCAAATCACCCCCCTCTTTTATCAGGAATAGTCAACAATTATGCAAGCTGTCAATAGAATGTTTCAAACGTTTATTGAAACAATATATTTTCCCAGGGCTGTTTATTTTAAGAGATTGCATCATTTCCGAGTGCAACATTTCAAGATAGGTAATTCTAAATCAAGTATTTACTTCAGCGATACCAACAATAACGACTAGCTAGGTTGATCCAGAATTCACTCTTCTCATTTTACCCGCATTAAATAATGGCATTCTTTTATTCAGCTAAAGAATAAATTGTTATAAAATAACTATGTGTCCCAGTGTTTGGGTGTATTTAATTTTTCTAGCCTTTTCCGTTCTTCCAGAAAAGCCATGGTGTGAAGATAAAACTTTTTGAGAAAGGCTGTGTACTTAATACCTGTCCTCTAGCTAAAGTTCATCTTTCAGTCCTATATGTAGCACAGCCTGATATCGAACAAACTATAGGTCATAAATTGTGCTGAAGACATTGATGACTGCATCTCTCTCTCTCTCTTTCATTTCAGATGCTGCAATCGATACAAAGAAGGCACAATATACATCATAACCATCATAACAGAAAAAGAAGACGACTCCTCATGGATGGCTCCAACAATGTGAACAGTAAGTGGCATACTATTCTTGCCTGAAAACTCAACAAACCACCAGAAGACCTACATGACAGGTAACAAAACCTTAAAAACATACATATTTTTATACTGTACCAATGACCCAGACTTAGCTGGTGCTAACTCCAACAAAACCAGGGCCAAACACAAATTTTGCCCCCCAATCCCCAAAATTTGCATCCAAAACAAAAAGAAATCATGTCCTAAAGGACCTCCATAGTACGCCTCTACTGCGCATGCGCAGTGACGCTGTCGTCCCGAAATTGGCGCCAATTATCATTCTCTGTTTGGCCCTTCATCAGTCAACATCTCACTGATCTTTGTGCTTGTAAATCTCAGTTTAAAGGATGCCAGACACGTAATTTTTGGAGAAAATGTGATTCTAAGGAGCATAGAAGGAGGAGAGGAAAAAGAAGTGGCAAAAAATAATCAGGGCTGTACTTAAAATTTTTTGATGAAATTATGTTAAGTTGCCTATTTTCGAGGCATGGGCCTCTTGTTGTCATTCTTGCTAATTGTTGCACTGCTTATTCAGTGTTTCCTCTCCCCTAGCCTTCTAAAGTCCCCCCTGGCAATTCTCCCATGCTTTTGGCATATTTTTGAGAAGTTTCATTTCTAAAATTTCCTGGGAGAGTTGCTTGGTTACAGAATGTTTTCTGTTATTTTCCCCATAGTTACGTTTTCACCCATGGGTGTATAACGTTTGTGTTCTGCATCTTCCATCTGATGTTCTACAGATTCTCCCCTGGGAGTCTCTGTTTTGCATCAGATAGAGTGTAATTGATGACTGATTCCGGGCCAGTTTTTTCAGTGCCTGGAGTCATGTTTTCTAGTGTGTTTACACTGTTTGTTTTCATTGGCAACAGCCTTTTTTGAGGGGGGCTGTTTGCCTTTGTGGTAGTTTATCTCATTATAAGATACATTTATATTATCCGAAAGTGTCTCATTAATTATTTTATATAATTTTAAAATTTTTGACCACACTTTGCCATCGGATCCATCGGGGCTCAACGTTACTTTTCAGCAACTTGGGCTTTCTGAAAAAATATTTTTTTCAAAATTATTTTGTTTTGCAATTGTTTTTTCATTTATTAATGGATCATGTTATTATGTATCTTTGTGTCAGGGGATTTTGCGAGTAACTAGGACTTATTGTTGTTCTTTCACAATGAAGGGACATTGTTCAAATTGTAATAGGAAGAAATCTTCCTCTGACTTTCATGATCATTGTATTAATTGTAGTCAGTGTTCTCGCATTAATCCCTGTCCTATATGTGAACATTGGGATGAGAAACATTGGAAACGTGTGTCACGATATGTTGTTTCTGGAGAAAGAGCGATGCCGGCTCTTTCTCCACAAGGTCACTCTACTCTCTCAGTTTCTATTTCAGAGGAACCAGAACAGGGTGATGTTTCCATGTTATCTTCTTCAAGTGTGCGTCCGTCGTCACAAATGAATTCAGAGCTAGCGGCAAAAGTGCTCATGGAGATTAGACAAATGTCGTCCGCTAGCTCGCCCGGTGTAGCGTCCATTCACCGAATGGTTCGGCAGCCGGGTTCGTCCGATGCGGTCCAAGAGGAAATTTTGGGTGATGCGAGCACTATAAACATAATAGATGCACACCCAGTGACGGCGGATAGTAAACGAGAACGGAGGAAGCCTTTTAGTCCGGTTCCTAGCTCGTCCAGGTCCAGCCGGGCCGCGAGCGAGAGAGGTCCCTCTCTCGTACAACAACATCTGGGACCAGATGTTGTGGTACAAAATGTGTCTTTAGCGGAGCATACGTCCGTCGCTCGGGACGCTCCGTTGTATAAGCAGTCCGCAGAGACTGTTAAGGCTTCCTCTTCTCGTCAGCGCACACGACCGCACCTTGGCTGCGTGACCGCCGATATTTTACCAGCTTCGCCGATGAAGGATTCTTCGGCGACCAGGTCACACCATCCGGCAGCCAGGGATTCGAGACCGATGGACTCCGGACGTTCGCATTGGAAAAGTATGCGGAAGCCATCTGATGCGGAGCTGCCCTCGGCGAAGCAGCGAAAGACTGCGCCTCCGCAGGTCTCGACGTCGGACATTCTTGTGCAGATAGCACAGCTTATCGCAGCATCCCAGCAGCCGACAGGAACGGTGTCGGATCGAGATTTATCCGACGGCGCTGGGTCGGTACGCTCCGCCGAAGCATCGGGGGCGGACGACCGGGAACATCGGGAGGTCCGACCGGATGGTGAAAGGGATACGGATGAATTGGAGCTATCCCTTTCGGAACAACATAAAGCTGCCGTGGACTTCATCCGGCACTTTCTTCCTCAAGTTGTTCCGTCGGGCCAGACTGCTGCGCTTCCGGACAAGAGAATTATAGCGTCATTGGACTCTGAATTTTTTGAGCGGTTCAGGGACATCGCTCCCGAGTTTCCGTCGCAGTCCAATAATGTTGCAAGAACATTTGAATTATTGAACGACGCTATTTTTAAACTTGCTTCCAGGACGGGGAAAGCAGGTTTCTTGTCCGCTAATACTCTTAACCTGCCTTTCATTAATGCAAGGAATAAATTCGATACGGCAGGACAGGGTATACCGAGAGTTCCTCTGCGTATGGACGACGAGGCGGAAGACTTAGAGCTATCATTACCGTCGTCAGCTTCTATTCCGACCGCGGTGTTGGAAACAGCTATTGCGTCTAACAGAGCCAATTTAGATGCCTTATCTTACGCAGATCACCTTACTAAGGCGTTATCACTGCGCCTTCAAGGGGAAGAGTTTCAGGATACACAATCCTCTTTAAGACTTCTTTCAAGGGCAGTAGCTTATTCCACGTGTAACTCCGCCCTTTCAGTGGCAAATCTGGAGTTGGTTAGACGTGACGCAGCCCTAGCTACATCCACACTAGTGGATTCTAAGGTGAAGAACTCTCTTAGAGTCGCTTCGGTCTCAGGAGAACTTCTCTTTGACGGCAAGCTTTCCGCTATTTATGATAAAATTAAAAAGAAAGCTAATGATTCTCTGTTGTTCAGATCGGCTCCTAAAAAGTCGGATACAGCAGACACGAATAAGACAGGCACTTCTGGGTCTAATGCGCCCAAGAGAGGTTCCTATAGAGGTTCCGGTGCGTCCTCTTGGTCTTATTCGAGAGACCGTCAGGATAACGACTCTCGTTCGGGACGTCCTTCAGGCCGGGACAATCGGTTGGACGCCCCGAGGTCGACGAGGCGAGGTGCGGGTCGTGGAAGACCTGGTTTCTCCTACCGCAGGCCTCGCAGGTCCAGGAGGTGATGGCTTAAACCTCTATCGCGTTCCGGTTGGCGGAAGGTTGTCGAGTTTTTCACAAGAGTGGGCGTCGATTACGGACGACCCTTGGGTGAGAGGAGTGACTTCGGAAGGTCTAAAGATATCCTTCAAACGAAAGCCTCCATTAACTCGAAGTCCAAAGTGTACTCATCTTCCGTCAAATCCACAGAAAAGAGACGCTCTGTTATCAGAGGTGCAGTCTCTTTTAATGAAGAACGCGGTAGAGGTCGTAGAAAACCAGGAATCTCTGGGATTCTACAGCCATCTGTTTCTGGTTCCGAAACCAGACGGCTCGTTCCGTCCAGTCATAGATTTGAGCTGGATAAACAAGCTGATCGTCGCTCCGAAGTTTTATATGGAGACGATTCGATCGGTCAGAGCGAGTATTCGGGTGAACGATTATGCAACGAGCATAGATCTCAAAGATGCGTACTTTCACGTCATGGTACATCCGACATTCCGAAAGTATCTACGCTTCGCAGTCCTAGGAGTGGTGTATCAGTTCCGGGCCATGTGCTTCGGATTGAATCTAGCACCCTGGGCTTTCACTCGGGTAATGAACTCGGTAATGATCTACTTCCGAGCTCATTCGTCTGCGGTAACGTCGGCCTACCTGGACGACATTCTTCAGAGGTACGGCAACGAGTTAACGCTTCAGAACGATGTTCAGAATCTTCTTCTATTGCTCCGACGTCTCGGTTTTATAGTAAACGAGGAGAAGTCGGATCTGGTGCCGTCCAAGTCATTCACTCATCTGGGAATGAGCTTCGAGACGCACAACAATCTCGTTCGTCTGCCGTTAACCAGAGCGAAATTAGTCAGTTGTTACGCTCGCTATTGTCTGCACGCAGACAAAGTCACGGCGAGAGAATTTATGAGACTGATAGGTCTGTGCGGAGCCGCCGCGGATCTCATTCCGATGGGGCGGCTACGCACACGTCCTCTTCAAATTTTCCTGACTCAGAATTGGAGTGTGAAAATTCATTCGCTCGATGTAGACGTTCTCTTGTCAGATCAAGTGAAACAAGAGATTCAGACTTGGGCAAACATTCAGTGGTTAACTCAAGGAGTTCCGCTGCAGTTGCCGGATCCGAGTTTTACCGTTATGACGGATGCCAGTCAAACAGGTTGGGGTGCATCATTAATCCCAACGGATTCGAGATGCCAGGGTCTTTGGGATCCGCAATTCCTGTGCAAGCACATAAACATCAAGGAAATGATGTCAATTTGGCTTGCGTTACGTCACTGGATGGACATTATTCACGATGCTCATGTCCAAATCCTATCCGACAATACGACAGTAGTGGCGTATATACGGAATCAGGGAGGCACTCATTCAGTTCCGTTGTTCAATCTAACGGAAAGAATCCTTCTGTTTGCGTTAGAACATCACGTTCTTCTTTCGGTCCGTCACATACCGGGTCGTCTGAATGTGCTAGCAGACTCCCTTTCACGAAAGGGTCGCTTGTTGCCGTCGGAGTGGACTCTCAACAAACAAGTATTCAATCAGATTTGCTACCAATGGGAACGGCCAATGATAGACTTATTTGCGACACATCTCAACAATCAGTTGCAGACGTATGTGTCTCCGTGTCCGGATCCAAGAGCATTTGCAGTAGACGCTCTGTCGATCCCTTGGGACGGAATGATAGGATATGCGTATCCTCCAGCGCCGTTAATTCAACAAGTATTGCTAAAGATAAAACAATCTCAATGCAAGATTCTGTTGGTAGCATCTCTGTCGCCACAGAGACCGTGGATAAATCTACTCAGGTGTCTGTTGTGGGACCTACCGCGGAAGCTTCCTCCACGAGAGGATCTTCTTTCGCGGGGGAAATCGCGCCAACTCCATCACAACCCGCAAGGTCTCAACCTTCACGTTTTTCCGTTGTGCGGTCCTTCTTGCATGGCAAGCACTTTACAGGACGAGCAGTGGACGCGATTTCTAACTGTAGGAGGACCTCCTCTTCGCTAAACTATGCGGCTAAGTGGAAGGTTTTTCGTCGTTGGTGTAGGGATCATTCTGTAGATATATTTGATCCCTCTATACCAGACATTGCAAACTTTCTAGTATACTTGTTTGACGAAATCAAACTGCAGCCTGTTACTATAAAGGGTTATAGATCTATGTTATCTGATACCTATGCACATCATGATAGTTTACAAATTGGATCTAATGTCTCTTTATCGAAATTGGTTAGAAACTTTTCGATAAATAGACCCAGAACTCTTAGATTAATTCCTCAGTGGAATTTAGCTTGGGTTCTCCTTAAATTGAAGGAAAAGCCATTTGAACCTCTTGGGACAGTAGATTTCAAATTCTTATCTTATAAGACAGCTTTTCTCTTAGCTTTCTCTTCTGCCAGAAGAGTCAGTGAGCTTCATGCACTATCGGTGGATGATTCTCATTATCGTAGTGTTGGGAACACTATCACCTTCACTACTAATGTGGGTTTTTTAGCTAAGAATCAGGCTCCTAATAAATATCCGGAACCTATTGTTATTAAGGCTCTTCCGTCTTCAGACGGGCGTAGGCCTTTACTCTGTCCTGTTAGAGCACTACGTATCTATAAACAGAGATCTCAGTTTATCAGAAAGGGACGAAAACGTTTCTTTCTGTCTTTGATGCCTAATAGAAAGGACATTTCAGTCCATTCTATTGCTAGATGGATTCAGTTAACTATCCGTACTGCTTATGAAGATTTATCTTCTTCTCAGCAGTCTGTGCTTAAGATTTCTGCTCATGAAGTAAGAGCTCTTTCTACTTCCTGGACTTATGCTAATAGTGTTGCTATTACAGATTTAATGAAGGCTGCTTATTGGTCTCAGCCATCCACATTTACGAATTTTTATCTCAGAAATATTGAGTCCATTTCTGGAGACCTGCATTGTTTAGGTCCGTTATCTGTTGCTCAGAATGTCGTCCACTAAACAGTTGCAACTATAGTTATGCAGGCTTTCTGTTCCGGCAGTGACTCCGTCCGGCTGCCCTCTTCGCTCTGGGCTATTTGACCCAGGGCAAGGGGAAGGGGGGGGGGGGGGCGGGTGTTCCCTTAGGTCACCTGCTTTATAGTGAAAAGCAAGGGAATGCCTCCTCCAAGTCAGTATTTCTGAGTCGCTTCCGGGATGGTTTTAAAGTGTAATATTAATGTTTAAATTCATTCATGTCTTATTTTTAAAGTGTAGCTCGGTGTGAAGCATTTGTATATGTCAAGTGTCAAACAGGCTTTAATATACAATACTCGGACACTTTTAAATGATTATAAAGAGTCTCAATTCTCTGGACTACTTTATTTATTGGCTTGCTTTAAAAATAATTAGTATAAGGGTTATACTGGATGTTAATAGAGAACATGAATGTTATTGTGCTCAATTATCAAGGGTAGTGTATCTTTCTAATTTAATATTAAATAAGAAAGATACATGTAAAGCCTAATACTCCTTTTCTCCTTAAGGGGTTACCTCTTTACTATATAATTGAGCTTATTTGATTTTCCTCTATGTCCTAGGCCCTCCAGCCTGTTTACTATTCAGCTAAGTCTGGGTCATTGGTACAGTATAAAAATGTTAAAAAATTTATAGTAATTTATATATTTTTTATACTTACCAATGACCCAGACGGGGATGGCCCTCCCTGGAGTTGGGAACTCTTGCCTCCCCGCTGAGTACATAGCGCTGACCAGGCACTGCCAGTAAGAATGATAATTGGCGCCAATTTCGGGACGACTGCGTCACTGCGCATGCGCAGTAGAGGCGTACTATGGAGGTCCTTTAGGACATGATTTCTTTTTGTTTTGGATGCAAATTTTGGGGATTGGGGGGCAAAATTTGTGTTTGGCCCTGGTTTTGTTGGAGTTAGCACCAGCTAAGTCTGGGTCATTGGTAAGTATAAAAAATATATCAATTACTATAAATTTTTTAACTTTTTTTAACCAATAAATGTTTTTTTTTTCTTTTTCAGAATGTTTATTTGTTGCAGAATCCTCAGACGGACAATAAAGAATTTCAATAAAATAGTACTATCACCACAGATGCACTTTTGAAATTAGAAATTTAACTCCAAAATGAGACAATTTTGACGATATTTGAAGCAATCAACTGCGAAAATAAGGTGAATATATTTATGTGATAGTTTGAAATTTTGACGGGATGCCATTTAATCCAGGAGGGGTCATACTGAGTCATACTGACAGCTATATCTTTGTCAAGTATAGCCCGTCAAGTATAGCCCTTCAGACAACTTTTTCTGCCCTGGAAACAGGGGAGGGGAAGGGGGATGGTGGCGTTATGCAACAACTGAGAGAGAAAAATTGACCTGAGGGGACGTTCCAGTGATGTGCACATATTTTTCAGGGAATTAACAACAAAAATACGAAATAGTAAATTGTATTTTTTAGGTCCAAAAGTCATCAAATCGCCCCTTCTTTTATCAGGAATAGTCAACAATTATGCAAGCTGTCAATAGAATGTTTCAAACGTTTATTGAAACAATATATTTTCCCAGGGATGTTTATTTTAAGAGATTGCATCATTTCCGAGTGCAACATTTCAAGATAGGTAATTCCAAATAAAGTATTTAGTTCAGCGGTACCAACAATAATGACTAGCTAGGTTGATCCAGAATTAACTCTTCTCATTTTACCCGCATTCAATAATGGCATTCTTTTATTCAGCTAATGAATAAATTGTTATAAAATAATTATGTGTCCCAGTGTTTGGGTGTATTTAAATTTTCTCGCCTTTTCCGTTCTTCCAGAAAAGCCATGGTGTGAAGATAAAGCTTCTTGAGAAAGGCTGTGTACTTAATACCTGTCCTCTAGCTAAAGTTCATCTTTCAGTCCTATATGTAGCTCAGCCTGATATCGAACAAACAATAGGTCTTAAATCTGCTGAAGACATTGATTACTGCATCTCTCTCTCTCTCTCTTTCATTTCAGATGCTGCAATCGATACAAAAAACTCACAATATTCATCATAACCATCATAACAGAAAAAGAAGATGGCTCCTCATGGATGGCTCCAACAATGCGAACAGTAAGTGGCATACTATACTTGCTTGAAAACTCAACAAACCACCGGAAGACCTACATGACAGGTAACAAAACCTTAAAAACATACATATTTTTATACTGTACCAATGACCCAGACATAGCTGGTGCTAACTCTTAAAATATAGGGCCAAACACAAATTTTGCCCCCCAATCCCCAAAATTTGCATCTAAAACTAAAGAAAACATGTCCTGAAAGGCCCTCCACACTTCGCCCCTACTGCGCATGCGCAGTGTCAAGGACGTTCCGAAATTGGCGCCATTAATCATTCTAAGTTTGGCCCTTCATCAGTTAACATCTGACTGATCTTTGTGCTTATAAATCTCAGTTTAAATGATGCCAGACACATAACTATTAGTGAAATGGTGATTCTAAGGAGGATAGAGAAGGAGGAGAGGAAACGAATGTGTGACAGAATATTATCAGGGCTGTAACTTTAAATTTTTTAATGAAATTATGTTAAGTTACCTATTTTCAAGGCAGCAGCCATTTTATTGTCATTCTGATTATTTAGTTACACTGTTTTTTAAGTGTTTTCCTCTCTCCCTGTCCTTTAAGTTCCCCCTTGCTATTCTCCCATGCTTTTGGCATAGTTTTTGTAATTATTATTACTAAATTTTCTTGGGAGTTTTAGCTGAATAACAGAATGAATTCTGTTCTTTCCCCATGTTTACGTCTTCACCTACGGGTGGTTAGGCGTTGTGTTCTGCATCTACCATCTGATGTTCTGCAGTTTCTTCCCTGGAAGTCTCTGTTTTGCATCAGATAGTGTATTTTTGGTAACTGATTTCGGGCCTGGGTGCCTGGAGTCTTATTTTAGTGTTTTTACACTCATTGTTTACATTTACAACAGCCCTCTGTGTGAGGGGGGGATTTCTAAAAAATTATATCTTGATGTTATTTTAATCATAACTAGATACATTATTATTGTTCGTAAGTGTTGAATAAATTGTTTAAAATATTTTTAAAATTTTTGTCCACACTTAGGCTTGGGATCCATTGGGGCTCAACGTTACTTTTCAGAAACTTGGGCTGTTCTGAAAAAATATTTTTTCAAAATATTTTGATTTCAATTATTTTTTCTATATTAATGGATCATATTATTATTATGTATTTTGATTGCCAGGGGTTAGTGCGAGTACCAGGACTTGTTTTCTTTTCACATTGAAAGGATATTGATCAATTGTTTTAAGAGGAAGTCTTCCTCTGACTTTATTATCATTCTATATGTGGTCAGTGTACTCGCGTTAACTCCTGTTCTGTATCGTATGATTTCGATGACAATATGGGAAGCGTATGTCACGGTATGTTGTTGGGGATTTGGACACTCCGGTCCTTTCCCCGCAGGGTCACTCTACTTTATCAATTTCTATTTCAGACGATCAAGATTAGGGTGATGTATCTGTGATGTCTTCCAACAGTGTGCCTCCGTCGTCACAATTAATGAAGGGCTAGCGGAAAAGTGCTCATGTAAATACGCCAATTGCCTAGGAGGACCCTAGTAGGTTCGACGGCCTTTGACGTCCGCTAGCTCGCCCGGTGTAGCGTCCATTCACCGAATGGTTCGGCAGCCGGGTTCGTCCGTTGCGGTCTAGAAGGAATTTTGGGGTGATGCGAGCACTATAAATTAACCTAATGCACACCCAGTAACGGCGGATCGGAGGGAGAACGCAGGAAGCCTTTTAGTCCGGTTCACAGCTCGTTCCGGTCCATCCGGACGGCAAGCGAGAGAGGCCCCTCTCTCGTTCAACAACATCTGGCCCCAGATGTTGTGGTACAAAATGTGTCGCAAGCGGAGCATACGTCCGTCGCTCGGGACGCTCCGTTGTATAGGCAGTCCGCTGAGACTGCTAAGGCTTCCTCTTCTCGTCAGCGCACACGACCGCACCTTGGCTGCGTGACCGCCGATATATTACCAGCTTCGCCGATCAAGGATTCTTCGTCGACCTGGTCACACCATCCGGTAGCCAGGGACACGAGGCCTGCAGACTCCGGACGTTCACATAGGAAGTGTGCGGGAGTCAACGTACACGGAGCTTCCGGCGGCAATGCATCGTAAGACCGCTACTGCACAGGCCTCGGGAACGGACGTGCTTTCCTTAATAGCACAGTTTATCGCAGCATCCCAGCATCAACTGAATCTGTCGCATATATTTTATCCGACGATGCTGGGTCGGGACGCTCCGCGGAAGCGGGTACGGACGTCCGAAAGTTTCATCCGGTCCGACGGGATACCGAAAGGGATTCGGAGGATTTCGAGCTTTCCCTTTCGGAACAACATATGCTGTTGTGTATGTCATCTGACTTGGTCTTCTACAGCTTCTTTCATCGGACCAGAATGCTGCGATGCCGGATAAGAAACGGATAGCGTCGGTGGACTTAGAAATTTTTGGTTCGGTTCAGGGACATCGTCCCTCAGTTCCGACATAGTCCAATAATGTCACACAAACTTTCGAATTATTGAACGACGCTATATATATTATTATTTTATGCTTGCTAACCAAGCATTTCTGGTTTCTTGTTCGAAGAGTTATGGAGATGTCTTTCAAAAGTGTGCCTCTGTCGTCATAGTTAATGAAGAGTTAGCGGCAATAAGTGCTCATGGAATATGTCTATCGCCTACGGAGTGACATTCGCTAGCTCACCTGGTGTAGCGTACATTCATCGAATGTTTCGGCTGCCGGGTTCGTCCGTTGCGGTCTAGGAAGGAGATTTGGGTGATGCGAGCACTTTAATTACTTTAGTACTCACCCAGTGACGGCAGATTGAGGACAGATCGGAGGAAGCCTGTTAGTCCGGTTCCTGGCTTGTCCAGGTCCGTCCGGGCTGTGAGCGAGAGAGGTTCCTCTCTCGCCCAACAACATAGGGGACCGCATGTTGTGGTTCAGATATTTTACATTCGGAGCATATGTCCGTTGGTCGGGACGCTCCGTTATATTGACAGTCCGAGAGACTGTCTTTAATGCTTCCTCATCCTCACAGCAGGGCACACGACCGCACATTGGCTACGTGACCTCGAGTATCCGATCAGTTTCGGCATTCAGTGATTCCACGGCGAATAGGTCGCGCCATCCGGTAGCCAAGGGACACGAGGCCTATACACTCCATTCGCTCGCATATTGGTAGTATGCACGGGGTAACGATCACGGAGCTTCCAGCGGCAATGCATCGTAAGACCGCTTCTCCTCAGGCCTCAGTGACGGACGTGCTATCCGAGTTAGCACAGTTGTTTCGCAGCATCCCAGCAATTGACAGTTTCTCGGTCGAATCGGGAATTATCTGACGGCGCTGGGTCGGTGTGGTCCGCGGTTGCATCAGGTACGGACGACCGAACGCTTTATAGGGTCCGACAGGATGGCGAAAGGGATTCGAAAGATTTCGAGTTTTCCCTTTAGTAGTATCGGAAGATGCCTTTCATATCTTCTGGCATTATCTTCCAGTGATTATTATTTCGTACTTCATTGCTGCGATCTTGGATAAGAGACTTATAGCGTCATTGGACTCGGATTTTTCGATCGGTTCAGGGACATTGTCCCTGACTTACCGACGCAGTCCAATATTGTCATTACAACATGTGTTTTATTTTTCGACGCTATATATATATATACAAGCCTGCTACTAAGCATGATACTTTAGTTTCTTGTCCGCGTTGCTCATTTCTGCCATTTTATCATTTATACAAATAGTTTATTTTGGCAGAGCAGGGCATACCGAGAGTTCATATGCGTCTAGACGGTGTGATTAAAGACTGCATATATTCTTTTTCGCCGTTTATGTCTTTTCCAATTTCAATGTTGGGAACGACATTATGTATAGTAGACTTAACTTAGACGCTTTATTATACGTAATCCGCCTTACTGAGGCGTTATCATTACGTCTTCAAGAAAAGATTTACGGGATATTATTCTCAATGTAATTTCTTTTGAGGGCAGTAGTTTGTTCACGTATAACTCCGCCCTTCAGTGGCTGATTGGAGTTAGTTAGACGTGACGCAGCCCTAGCTACATCCACACGCGTGGATAGTAAGGTTAAGAACTCTCTCAGAGTCGCTTCGTTCTCGGAGGAGCTTCTCTTCGACGGCAACTTTTCGGCAATCCATGAATTGCTCGATTTACACGTTCTCTTGTCTATCTAGTGTTACAAGAGATTCAGACTGGGGCAAACATTCGGTGGTTGACTCAGAGAGTGCCGCCGCAGTTGCCGGACCCGAGTGTGGCTGTTATGACGGTTGCCAGTCAAACAGATTGGGATATAATACTGATCCCTACGGATTCGAAGTGCCACGGTCTTTGGGTTCCGCAGTCTTTTAGCAATCAGTTTTCTTCCGCGGAATAATGTTTTTTAGGCTTGCTTTATGTCATTGAATGAACATTATTCAGAAACGCATGACCAAATTCCTGTCCTTTAATTCGACAGTAGTGGCGTATCTCCGGAACCAGGGAGGCACTCTTTCATTTCCGTTATTCAATTTAATGGAAAGAATCCGTCTGTTGGTTATAGTACACCAAGTTCAGTTTTGGTCCGTCATATTCCGGGTCGTCTGATTGTTTTATCAGACTTCCGTTCTCTTACGGGTCGCTTGTTGCTGTCAGAATGGACCCTCAACAAACAAGTATTCAATCAGATTTGCTATCTATGGGAGCGCCCAATGATGATTTATTTATGACACAGCTTGCTAATCAATTGCAGACGTATGTGTTGGCTTGTCCAGATCTCTGAGCTAATATTGTTAACGCTCTATTGATCTATAGGACGGAATGGTAGGATACGCGTATCCTCCGGCGCTGTTGTTTTAGCAGGTATTGCTAAGATAAACAACCACAATACATTTCTGTTGATAGCATCTCTGTCTTCACAGAGATCATGAGTAATTTACTCTCTTGTCTACTGTGGGTTTTAACGTGAAATCTTCCTCTATGTGAGGATCTTTTTCACTGGGTAAATCGTGTCATCTTTATCACAACCAGCAAGGTCGCAACCTTCATGTATTCCGTTGTGTGGTCCGTATTGCATTGTAAGCACTGTACTGGACGAGCTTTGGACGCGATTTCTTACTATAGGAGATCCTCTTCTTCGCTATTCTATGCGGCTAAAGTGGAGGCTCTTCCGTCGTGGTGTAGGGATCATTATGTTCATATTGTTGATCCCTCCATACTACTCATTGCTATTTTTTAGTATACTTGTTTCACAAGATCTACTGCAGCCTGTTATTATTTAGGTTATAGGTTTATGTTACCTCATACCTATGCACTCTACGATAGTTTACAATTGAGTCTTTTGTCTCTTTATCTAAGTCAGTTAGTAACTTTTTGATAAATAGACTTAGAATCTTTAGATTAAATTCCTATACGGATTTTAACTTCGGTTCTTATTTAGCTAAGTAATCATTTGAGCCTCTGGAAACAGTAGTTTTCAAATTCTGACCTTTTAGACAGTAATTCTGTTGGTTTCTCTTTTACTGTAGAGTCAGTGAGTTTCATGCACTATCGATGGATGATTTTCACTTTCATAGTTTCGGAATCAATACTTCCGTTACTATTTAGGTTGGATTGTTGCATAAGAGTTAGGCTCCTATTATCCGGAACCTATTATTTTAAGGTCCTTCCGTCTTCGTATGGGCATAGGCCTTTACTCTTTCCGGGTACAGTTTATGTATTTATAAACAGATATCTGTTTATTACAAAGGGCGTAAGCTTCTTCTGTCTTTGATGTCTAGTAGAAGGACGTTACGCTCCATTTTATTGTTAATGGATTCTATTAACTATCGGTACTGCTTATGGTATAGCAGTTGTGCTTAAGATTTCGGCTCATGAAGTAAGAGTTCTCCTACTTCTTGGGCTTACATTAATAGTGTCGCTATTATAGATTTTTGAAGGCCGCTCATTGCGCTCAGCCATCCACATTCATGAATTTTATCTCAGAAATATCGAGTCCATTTCTGGAGGCCTCTATTGTTAGGTCTATTATCTACTGCTCAGAATGTCATTCACTTAACAGTTGCTACTATAGCTAGGTAGGCTGTCTGTTTCGGCAGTGTCTCCGTTCGGCTGCCCTCTTCGCTCTGGGCTATTTGACCCAGGGCAAGAAAAAGGGGGGGGGGTGTTCCCTTGGGTCACCTGTTTTACTATGAAAACAAGGGGATACCTCCTCCGGAGTTAGTAATTCTGAGCTGTTATTGGGATGGTTGTTTAGTGAGAAGTTTAGGTTTTTAAAATTCATTCAAGTCTTAGTTTTTAAAGTATAGCTTTTGAATATTGCATATGTCAACGGACATGATTATGCAATCCTCAGACACTTTTAGGAGTATAAGAGTCTCTATTCTAGACTTACTTTATTTATTGGCTTACTTTAAAAATTATTAGTATAAGGATTATATTGGATATTAATAGAGTACATGGATGTATGAAGCTCAATTTTGGAAGGTGTTGTATCTTTCTAATTTATCATAAATAAGAAAGATACATGTAAGGCCTATTACTTCTTTTTCCCTACAGGGGATGACTCTATTTTATTTTATTGAGCGTATTCCATTTTGCTCTATGTCCTTGGCCCTCCAGCCTTTTTACTATTCAGCTATGTCTGGGTCATTGGTACAGTATAAAAATGTTAAAAAATTTATAGTAATTTATATACTTTTTATACTTACCAATGACCCAGACGGGGATGGCCCTCCCAGGAGTTGGGAACTCTTGCCTCCCCGCTGAGTACATAGCGCTTACCAGGCACTGGTTATTAGAATGATTAATGGCGCCAATTTCGGAACGTCCTTGACACTGCGCATGCGCAGTAGGGGCGAAGTGTGGAGGGCCTTTCAGGACATGTTTTCTTTAGTTTTAGATGCAAATTTTGGGGATTGGGGGGCAAAATTTGTGTTTGGCCCTATATTTTAAGAGTTAGCACCAGCTATGTCTGGGTCATTGGTAAGTATAAAAAATATATAAATTACTATAAATTTTTTAACTTTTTTTAACCAATACATGTTTTTTTTTCTTTTTCAGAATGTTTTTTTGTTGCAGAATCCTCAGACGGACAATAAAGAATTTCAATAAAATAGTACTATCACCACAGATGCACTTTGGAAATTAGAAATTTAACTCCAAAATGAGACAATGTTGACGATATTTGAAGCAATCAACTGCGAAAATCAGGTGAATATATTTGTGATAGTTTGAAATTTTGACGGTGTGCCATTTAATCCAGGAAGGATCGTACTGAGTCAAACTGACAGCTAGATCTTTGTCAAGTATAGCCCTCCAGACAACTTTTTCTGCCCTGAAAACAGGGGAGGTGGAAGGGGGGAGGGGGGCGTCATGCAACAACCCAGCGAGAAAAATTCACCTGAGGGGAAGTTCCAGTGATGTGCACATATATTTTTATACTGTACCAATGACCCAGACATAGCTGGTGCTAATTCTTAAAATATAGGGCCAAACACAAATTTTGCCCCCCAATCCCCAAAATTTGCATCTAAAACTAAAGAAAACATGTCCTGAAAGGCCCTCCACACTTCGCCCCTACTGCGCATGCGCAGTGTCAAGGACGTTCCGAAATTGGCGCCATTAATCATTCTAATAACCAGTGCCTGGTAAGCGCTATGTACTCAGCGGGGAGGCAAGAGTTCCCAACTCCTGGGAGGGCCATCCCCGTCTGGGTCATTGGTAAGTATAAAAAGTATATAAATTACTATAAATTTTTTAACATTTTTATACTGTACCAATGACCCAGACATAGCTGAATAGTAAAAAGGCTGGAGGGCCAAGGACATAGAGCAAAATGGAATACGCTCAATAAAATAAAATAGAGTCATCCCCTGTAGGGAAAAAGAAGTAATAGGCCTTACATGTATCTTTCTTATTTATGATAAATTAGAAAGATACAACACCTTCCAAAATTGAGCTTCATACATCCATGTACTCTATTAATATCCAATATAATCCTTATACTAATAATTTTTAAAGTAAGCCAATAAATAAAGTAAGTCTAGAATAGAGACTCTTATACTCCTAAAAGTGTCTGAGGATTGCATAATCATGTCCGTTGACATATGCAATATTCAAAAGCTATACTTTAAAAACTAAGACTTGAATGAATTTTAAAAACCTAAACTTCTCACTAAACAACCATCCCAATAACAGCTCAGAATTACTAACTAGCGTCGGTGGACTTAGAAATTTTTGGTTCGGTTCAGGGACATCGTCCCTCAGTTCCGACATAGTCCAATAATGTCACACAAACTTTCGAATTATTGAACGACGCTATATATATTATTATTTTATGCTTGCTATCCAAGCATTTCTGGTTTCTTGTTCGAAGAGTTATGGAGATGTCTTTCAAAAGTGTGCCTCTGTCGTCATAGTTAATGAAGAGTTAGCGGCAATAAGTGCTCATGGAATATGTCTATCGCTTACGGAGTGACATTCGCTAGCTCACCCGGTGTAGCGTACGTTCATCGAATGGTTCGGCTGCCGGGTTCGTACGTTGCGGTCTAGGAAGGAGATTTGGGTGATGCGAGCACTTTAATTACTTTAGTACTCACCCAGTGACGGCAGATTGAGGACAGATCGGAGGAAGCCAACAACATAGGGGACCGCATGTTGTGGTTCAGATATTTTACATTCGGAGCATATGTCCGTTGCTCGGGACGCTCCGTTATATTGACAGTCCGAGAGACTGTCTTTAATGCTTCCTCATCCTCACAGCAGGGCACACGACCGCACATTGGCTACGTGACCTCGAGTATCCGATCAGTTTCGGCATTCAGTGATTCCACGGCGAATAGGTCGCGCCATCCGGTAGCCAAGGGACACGAGGTCTATACACTCCGGTCGCTCGCATATTGGAAGTATGCACGGGGTAACGATCACGGAGCTTCCAGCGGCAATGCATCGTAAGACCGCTTCTCCTCAGGCCTCAGTGACGGACGTGCTATCCGAGTTAGCACAGTTTTTTCGCAGCATCCCAGCAATTGACAGTTTCTCGGTCGAATCAGGAATTATCCGACGGCGCTGGGTCGGTGCGGTCCGCGGTTGCATCAGCTACGGACGACCGAACGCTTTATAGGGTCCGACAGGATGGCGAAAGGGATTCGAATGATTTCGAGTTTTCCCTTTAGTAGTATCGGAAGATGCCTTTCATATCTTCTGGCATTTCTTCCAGTGATTATTTTTCGGACTTCATTGCTGCGATCTTGGATAAGAGACTTATAGCGTCATTGGACTCGGATTTTTCGATCGGTACAGGAACATTGTCCCTGACTTACCGACGCAGTCCAATATTGTCATTACAACATGTGTTTTATTTTTCGACGCTATATATTTATATATATATACAAGCCTGCTACTAAGCATGATAGTTTAGTTTCTTGTCCGCGTTGCTCATTTCTGCCATTTTATCATTTTTACAAATAGTTTATTTTGGCAGAGCAGGGCATACCGAGAGTTCATATGCGTCTAGACGGTGTGTTTAAAGACTGCATATATTCTTTTTAGCCGTTTATGTCTTTTCCAATTTCAATGTTGGGAACGACATTATGTATAGTAGACTTAACTTAGACGCTTTATTATACGTAATCCGCCTTACTGAGGCGTTATCATTACGTCTTCAAGATTTACGGGATATTATTCTCAATGTAATTTCTTTTGAGGGCAGTAGTTTGTTCACGTATAACTCCGCCCTTCAGTGGCTGATTGGAGTTGGTTAGACGTGACGCAGCCCTAGCTACATCCACACGCGTGGATAGTAAGGTTAAGAACTCTCTCAGAGACGCCTCGTTCTCGGAGGAGCTTCTCTTCGACGGCAACTTTCCGGCAATCCATGAATTGCTCGATTTATACATTCTCTTGTCTATCTAGTGTTACAAGAGATTCAGACTGGGGTAAACATTCGGTGGTTGACTCAGAGAGTGCCGCCGCAGTTGCCGGACCCGAGTGTGGCTGTTATGACGGTTGCCAGTCAAACAGATTGGGATATTTACTGATCCCTACGTATTCGAAGTGCCAGGGTCTTTGGGTTCCGCAGTCTTTTAGCTATCAGTTTAACTTCCGCGGAATAATGTTTTTTAGGCTTGCTTTATGTCATTGCATGAACATTATTCAGAAACGCATGCCCAAATTCCTGTCCTTTAATTCGACAGTAGTGGCGTATCTCCGGAACCAGGGAGGCACTCTTTCGTTTCCGTTATTCAATCTAATGGAAAGAATCCGTCTGTTGGTTATAGTACACCAAGTTCAGTTTTGGTCCGTCATATTCCGGGTCGTCTGATTGTTTTATCGGACTCCCGTTCTCTTACGGGTCGCTTGTTGCTGTCAGAATGGACTCTCAACAAACAAGTTTTCAATCAGATTTGCTATCTATGGGAGCGCCCAATGATGATTTATTTATGACACAGCTTGCTAATCAATTGCAGACGTATGTGTTGGCTTGTCCAGATCTCTGAGCTAATAGTGTTAACGCTCTATTGATCTATAGGACGGAATGATAGGATACGCGTATCCTCCGGCGCTGTTGTTTTAGCAGGTATTGCTAAGATAACAACCACAATACATTTCTGTTGATAGCATCTCTATCTTCACAGAGATCATGAGTAATTTACCCTCTTGTCTACTGTGGGTCTTAACGTGAAATCTTCCTCTATGTGAGGATCTTTTTTCACTGGGTAAATCGTGTCATCTTTATCACAACCAGCAAGGTCGCAACCTTCATGTATTCCGTTGTGTGGTCCGTATTGCATTGTAAGCACTGTACTGGACGAGCTTTGGACGCGATTTCTTACTATAGGAGATCCTCTTCCTCGCTATTCTATGCGACTAAAGTGGAGGCTCTTCCATCGTGGTGTAGGGATCATTATGTTTATATTGTTGATCCCTCCATACTACTTATTGCTATTTTTTAGTATACTTGTTTCACAAGATCTACTGCAGCCTGTTATTATTTAGGTTATAGGTTTATGTTACCTCATACCTATGCACTCTACGATAGTTTACAATTGAGTATTTTGTCTCTTTATCTAAGTCAGTTAGTAACTTTTTGATAAATAGACTTAGAATCTTTAGATTAAATTCCTATACGGATTTTAACTTCGGTTCTTATTTAGCTAAGTAATCATTTGAGCCTCTGGAAACAGTAGTTTTCAAATTCTGACCTTTTAGACAGTAATTCTGTTGGTTTCTCTTTTACTGTAGAGTCAGTGAGTTTCATGCACTATCGATGGATGATTTTCACTTTCATAGTTTCGGAATCAATACTTCCGTTACTATTTAGGTTGGATTGTTGCATAAGAGTTAGGCTCCTATTATCCGGAACCTATTATTTTAAGGTCCTTCCGTCTTCGTATGGGCATAGGCCTTTACTCTTTCCGGGTACAGTTTATGTATTTATAAACAGATATCTGTTTATTACAAGGGCGTAAGCTTCTTCTGTCTTTGATGTCTAGTAGAAGGACGTTACGCTCCATTTTATTGTTAATGGATTCTATTAACTATCGGTACTGCTTATGGTATATCATTGACTTAGCAGTTGTGCTTAAGATTTCGGCTCATGAAGTAAGAGTTCTTCTACTTCTTGGGCTTACTTTAATAGTGTCGCTATTATAGATTTTTGAAGGCCGCTCATTGCGCTCAGCCATCCACATTCATGAATTTTATCTTAGAAATATCGAGTCAATTTCTTGAGGCCTCTTTTGTCAGGTCTATTATCTACTGCTCAGAATGTCATTCTCTTAACAGTTGCTACTATAGCTAGGTAGGCTGTCTGTTTCGGCAGTGTCTCCGTTCGGCTGCCCTCTTCGCTCTGGGCTATTTGACCCAGGGCAAGAAAAGGGGGGGGGGGAGGGTGTTCCCTTGGGTCACCTGTTTTACTATGAAAACAAGGGGATACCTCCTCCGGAGTTAGTAATTCTGAGCTGTTATTGGGATGGTTGTTTAGTGAGAAGTTTAAGTTTATAAAATTCATTCAAGTCTTAGTTTTTAAAGTATAGCTTTTGAATATTGCATATGTCAACGGACATGATTATGCAATTCTCAGACACTTTTAGGAGTATAAGAGTCTCTATTCTCTAGACTTACTTTATTATTGGCTTACTTTAAAATTTATTAGTATAAGGATTATATTGGATATTAATAGAGTACATGGATGTATGAAGCTCAATTTTGGAAGGTGTTGTATCTTTCTAATTTATCATAAATAAGAAAGATACATGTAAGGCCTATTACTTCTTTTCCCTACAGGGGATGACTCTATTTTATTTTATTGAGCGTATTCCATTTTGCTCTATGTCCTTGGCCCTCCAGCCTTTTTACTATTCAGCTATGTCTGGGTCATTGGTACAGTATAAAAATGTTAAAAAATTTATAGTAATTTATATATTTTTTATACTTACCAATGACCCAGACGGGGATGGCCCTCCCAGGAGTTGGGAACTCTTGCCTCCCCGCTGAGTACATAGCGCTTACCGGGCACTGGTTATTAGAATGATAAATGGCGCCAATTTCGGAACGTTCTTGACACTGCGCATGCGCAGTAGGGGCGAAGTGTGGAGGGCCTTTCAGGACATGTTTTCTTTAGTTTTAGATGCAAATTTTGGGGATTGGGGGGCAAAATTTGTGTTTGGCCCTATATTTTAAGAGTTAGCACCAGCTATGTCTGGGTCATTGGTAAGTATAAAAAATATATAAATTACTATAAATTTTTTAACTTTTCAGGGAATTAACAACAAAAATACGAAATAGTAAATTGTATTTTTTAGGTCCAAAAGTCATCAAATCACCCCCCTCTTTTATCAGGAATAGTCAACAATTATGCAAGCTGTCAATAGAATGTTTCAAACGTTTATTGAAACAATATATTTTCCCAGGGCTGTTTATTTTAAGAGATTGCATCATTTCCGAGTGCAACATTTCAAGATAGGTAATTCTAAATCAAGTATTTAGTTCAGCGATACCAACAATAACGACTGGCTAGGTTGATCCAGAATTAACTCTTCTCATTTTACCCGCATTCAATAATGGCATTCTTTTATTCAGCTAAAGAATAAATTGTTATAAAATAATTATGTGTCCCAGTGTTTGGGTGTATTTAACTTTTCTAGCCTTTTCCGTTCTTCCAGAAAAGCCATGGTGTGAAGATAAAACTTTTTGAGAAAGGCTGTGTACTTAATACCTGTCCTCTAGCTAAAGTTCATCTTTCAGTCCTATATGTAGCACAGCCTGATATCGAACAAACTATAGGTCATAAATTGTGCTGAAGACATTGATGACTGCATCTCTCTCTCTTTCATTTCAGATGCTGCAGTCGATACAAAGAAGTCACAATATACATCATAACCATCATAACAGAAAAAGAAGACGACTCCTCATGGATGGCTCCAACAATGTGAACAGTAAGTGGCATACTATACTTGCCTGAAAACTCAACAAACCACCAGAAGACCTACATGACAGGTAAGAAAACCTTAAAAACATACATTTTTTTAACCAATAAATGTTTTTTTTTTCTTTTTCAGAATGTTTATTTGTTGCAGAATCCTCAGACGGACAATAAAGAATTTCAATAAAATAGTACTATCACCACAGATGCACTTTGGAAATTAGAAATTTAACTCCAAAATGAGACAATTTTGACGATATTTGAAGCAATCAACTGCGAAAATAAGGTGAATATATTTATGTGATAGTTTGAAATTTTCACGGGATGCCATTTAATCCAGGAAGGATCATACTGAGTCATACTGACAGCTATATCTTTGTCAAGTATAACCCTTCAGACAACTTTTTCTGCCCTGAAAACAGAGGAGGGGAAGGGGGATGGTGGCGTTATGCAACAACCGAGAGAGAAAAATTGACCTGAGGGGAAGTTCCAGTGATGTGCACATATTTTTCAGGGAATTAACAACAAAAATACGAAATAGTAAATTGTATTTTTTAGGTCCAAAAGTCATCAAATCGCCCCTTCTTTTATCAGGAATAGTCAACAGTTATGCAAGCTGTCAATAGAATGTTTCAAACGTTTATTGAAACAATATATTTTCCCAGGGCTGTTTATTTTAAGAGATTGCATCATTTCCGAGTGCAACATTTCAAGATAGGCAATTCTAAATAAAGTATTTAGTTCAGCGGTACTAACAATAATTACTAGCTAGGTTGATCCAGAATTAACTCATCTCATTTTACCCGCATTCAATAATGGCATTCTTTTATTCAGCTAATGAATAAATTGTTATAAAATAATTATGTGTCCCAGTGTTTGGGTGTATTTAAATTTTCTCGCCTTTTCCGTTCTTCCAGAAAAGCCATGGTGTGAAGATAAAGCTTCTTGAGAAAGGCTGTGTACTTAATATCTGTCCTCTAGCTAAAGTTCATCTTTCAGTCCTATATGTAGCTCAGCCTGATATCGAACAAACAATAGGTCTTAAATCTGCTGAAGACATTGATGACTGCATCTCTCTCTCTCTCTTTCATTTCAGATGCTGCAATCGATACAAAGAACTCACAATATACATCATAACCATCATAACAGAAAAAGAAGACGGCTCCTCATGGATGGCTCCAACAATGCGAACAGTAAGTGGCATACTATACTTGCCTGAAAACTCAACAAACCACCGGAAGACCTACATGACAGGTAACAAAACCTTAAAAACATACATTTTTTTTAACCAATACATGCTTTTTTTCTTTTTCAGAATGTTTATTTGTTGCAGAATCCTCAGACGGACAATAAAGAATTTCAATAAAATAGTACTATCACCACAGACGCACTTTGGAAATTAGAAATTTAACTCCAAAATGAGACAATTTTGACGATATTTGAAGCAAACAACTGCGAAAATCAGGTGAATATATTTATGTGATAGTTTGAAATTTTGACAGTGTGCCATATAATCCAGGAAGGATCATACTGAGTCATACTGGCAGCTATATCTTTGTCAAGTATAGCCCTTCTGACAACTTTTTCTGCCCTGAAAACAGGGGAGGTGGAAGGGGGAGGGGGGCGTCATGCAACAACCCAGAGAGCAAAATTGACCTGAGGGGAAGTTCCAGTGATGTGCACATATTTTTCAGGGAATTAACAACAAAAATACGAAATAGTAAATTGTATTTTTTAGGTCCAAAAGTCATCAAATCACCCCCTCTTTTATCAGGAACAGTCAACAATTATGCAAGCTGTCAATAGAATGTTTCAAACGTTTATTGAAACAATATATTTTCCCAGGGCTGTTTATTTTAAGAGATTGCATCATTTCCGAGTGCAACATTTCAAGATAGGTAATTCTAAATCAAGTATTTAGTTCAGCGATACCAACAATAACGACTAGCTAGATTGATCCAGAATTAACACTTCTCATTTTACCCGCATTAAATAATGGCATTCTTTTATTCAGCTAAAGAATAAATTGTTATAAAATAATTATGTGTCCCAGTGTTTGGGTGTATTTAACTTTTTTAGCCTTTTCCGTTCTTCCAGAAAAGCCATGGTGTGAAGATAAAACTTTTTGAGAAAGGCTGTGTACTTAATACCTGTCCTCTAGCTAAAGTTCATCTTTCAGTCCTATATGTAGCACAGCCTGATATCGAACAAACTATAGGTCATAAATTGTGCTGAAGACATTGATGACTGCATCTCTCTCTCTTTCATTTCAGATGCTGCAATCGATACAAAGAAGTCACAATATACATCATAACCATCATAGCAGAAAAAGAAGACGACTCCTCATGGATGGCTCCAACAATGTGAACAGTAAGTGGCATACTATACTTTCCTGGAAACTCAACAAACCACCAGAAGACCTACATGACAGGTAAGAAAACCTTAAAAACATACATTTTTTTAACCAATAAATGTTTTTTTTTCTTTTTCAGAATGTTTATTTGTTGCAGAATCCTCAGACGGACAATAAAGAATTTCAATAAAATAGTACTCTCACCACAGATGCACTTTTGAAATTAGAAATTTAACTCCAAAATGAGACAATTTTGACGATATTTGAAGCAATCAACTGCGAAAATAAGGTGAATATATTTATGTGATAGTTTGAAATTTTGACGGTGTGCCATTTAATCCAGAGGGGTCATACTGAGTCATACTGACAGCTATATATTTGTCAATTATAGCCCGTCAAGTATAGCCCTTCAGACAACTTTTTCTGCCCTGAAAACAGGGGAGGGGAAGGGGATGGTGGCGTTATGCAACAACCGAGAGAGAAAAATTGACCTGAGGGGAAGTTCCAGTGATGTGCACATATTTTTCAGGGAATTAACAACAAAAATACGAAATAGTAAATTGTAATTTTTAGGTCCAAAAGTCATCAAATCGCCCCTTCTTTTATCAGGAATAGTCAACAATTATGCAAGCTGTCAATAGAATGTTTCAAACGTTTATTGAAACAATATATTTTCCCAGGGCTGTTTATTTTAAGAGATTGCATCATTTCCGTGTTCAACATTTCAAGATAGGTAATTCTAAGTAAAGTATTTAGTTCAGCGGTATCAACAATAATGACTAGCTAGGTTGATCCAGCATTAACACTTCTTATTTTACCCGCATTCAATAATGGCATTCTTTTATTCAGCTAATGAATAAATTGTTATAAAATAATTATGTGTCCCAGTGTTTGGGTGTATTTAACTTTTCTCGCCTTTTCCGTTCTTCCAGAAAAGCCATGGTGTGAAGATAAAGCTTCTTGAGAAAGGCTGTGTACTTAATACCTGTCCTCTAGCTAAAGTTCATCTTTCAGTCCTATATGTAGCTCAGCCTGATATCGAACAAACAATAGGTCTTAAATCTGCTGAAGACATTGATGACTGCATCTCTCTCTCTCTTTCATTTCAGATGCTGCAATCGATACAAAGAAGTCACAATATACATCATAACCATCATAACAGAAAAAGAAGACGGCTCCTCATGGATGGCTCCAACAATGCGAACAGTAAGTGGCATACTATACTTGCCTGAAAACTCAACAAACCACCGGAAGACCTACATGACAGGTAACAAAACCTTAAAAACATACATTTTTTTTAACCAATACATGTTTTTTTTTTCTTTTTCAGAATGTTTATTTGTTGCAGAATCCTCAGACGGACAATAAAGAATTTCAATAAAATAGTACTATCACCACAGACGCACTTTGGAAATTAGAAATTTAACTCCAAAATGAGACAATTTTGACGATATTTGAAGCAAACAACTGCGAAAATCAGGTGAATATATTTATGTGATAGTTTGAAATTTTGACGGTGTGCCATATAATCCAGGAAGGATCATACTGAGTCATACTGACAGCTATATCTTTGTCAAGTACAGCCCTTCAGACAACTTTTTGTGCCCTCAAAAAAGGGGAAGTGGAAGGGGGAGGGGGGCGTCATGCAACAACCCAGAGAGAACAATTGACCTGAGGGGAAGTTCCAGTGATGTGCACATATTTTTCAGGGAATTAACAACAGAAATACGAAATTGTAAATTGTATTTTTTAGGTCCAAAAGTCATCAAATCACCCCCTCTTTTATCAGGAATAGTCAACAATTATGCAAGCTGTCAATAGAATGTTTCAAACGTTTATTGAAACAATATATTTTCCCAGGGCTGTTTATTTTGAGAGATTGCATCATTTCCGAGTGCAACATTTCAAGATAGGTAATTCTAAATCAAGTATTTAGTTCAGCGATACCAACAATAACGACTAGCTAGATTGATCCAGAATTAACACTTCTCATTTTACCCGCATTAAATAATGGCATTCTTTTATTCAGCTAAAGAATAAATTGTTATAAAATAATTATGTGTCCCAGTGTTTGGGTGTATTTAACTTTTTTAGCCTTTTCCGTTCTTCCAGAAAAGCCATGGTGTGAAGATAAAACTTTTTGAGAAAGGCTGTGTACTTAATACCTGTCCTCTAGCTAAAGTTCATCTTTCAGTCCGATATGTAGCACAGCCTGATATCGAACAAACTATAGGTCATAAATTGTGCTGAAGACATTGATGACTGCATCTCTCTCTCTTTCATTTCAGATGCTGCAATCGATACAAAGAAGTCACAATATACACAATAACCATCATAACAGAAAAGAAGAGGACTCCTCATGGATGGCTCCAACAATGTGAACAGTAAGTGGCATACTATACTTTCCTGAAAACTCAACAAACCACCAGAAGACCTACATGACAGGTAAGAAAACCTTAAAAACATACATTTTTTTAACCAATAAATGTTTTTCTTTCTTTTTCAGAATGTTTATTTGTTGCAGAATCCTCAGACGGACAATAAAGAATTTCAATAAAATAGTACTCTCACCACAGATGCACTTTTGAGATTAGAAATTTAACTCCAAAATCAGACAATTTTGGCGATATTTGAAGCAATCAGCTGCGAAAATAAGGTGAATATATTTATGTGATAGTTTGAAATTTTGACGGTGTGCCATTTAATCCAGGAGGGGTCATACTGAGTCATACTGACAGCTATATCTTTGTCAATTATAGCCCATCAAGTATAGCCCTTCAGACAACTTTTTCTGCCCTGACAACAGGGGAGGGGAAGGGGGATGGTGGCGTTATGCAACAACCGAGAGAGAAAAATTGACCTGAGGGGAAGTTCCAGTGATGTGCACATATTTTTCAGGGAATTAACAACAAAAATACGAAATAGTAAATTGTAATTTTTAGGTCCAAAAGTCATCAAATCGCCCCTTCTTTTATCAGGAATAGTCAACAATTATGCAAGCTGTCAATAGAATGTTTCAAACGTTTATTGAAACAATATATTTTCCCAGGGCTGTTTATTTTGAGAGATTGCATCATTTCCGAGTTCAACATTTCAAGATAGGTAATTCTAAGTAAAGTATTTAGTTCAGCGGTACCAACAATAATGACTAGCTAGGTTGATCCAGAATTAACTCTTCTCATTTTACCCGCATTCAATAATGGCATTCTTTTATTCAGCTAATGAATAAATTGTTATAAAATAATTATGTGTTCCAGTGTTTGGGTGTATTTAACTTTTCTCGCCTTTTCCGTTCTTCCAGAAAAGCCATGGTGTGAAGATAAAGCTTCTTGAGAAAGGCTGTGTACTTAATACCTGTCCTCTAGCTAAAGTTCATCTTTCAGTCCTATATGTAGCTCAGCCTGATATCGAACAAACAATAGGTCTTAAATCTGCTGAAGACATTGATGACTGCATCTCTCTCTCTCTTTCATTTCAGATGCTGCAGTCGATACAAAGAAGTCACAATATACATCATAACCATCATAACAGAAAAAGAAGACGGCTCCTCATCGATGGCTCCAACAATGCGAACACTAAGTGGCATACTATACTTGCCTGAAAACTCAACAAACCACCGGAAGACCTACATGACAGGTAACAAAACCTTAAAAACATACATTTTTTTTAACCAATACATGTTTTTTTTCTTTTTCAGAATGTTTATTTGTTGCAGAATCCTCAGACGGACAATAAAGAATTTCAATAAAATAGTACTATCACCACAGATGCACTTGGGAAATTAGAAATTTAACTCCAAAATGAGACAATTTTGACGATATTTGAAGCAATCAACTGCGAAAATCAGGTGAATATATTTATGTGATAGTTTGAAATTTTGACGGTGTGCCATATAATCCAGGAAGGATCATACTGAGTCATACTGACAGCTATATCTTTGTCAAGTATAGCCCTTCAGACAACTTTTTCTTCCCTGAAAACAGGGGAGGTGGAAGGGGGTGGGGGACGTCATGCAACAACCCAGAGAGAAAAATTGACCTGAGGGGAAGTTCCAGTGATGTACACATATTTTTCAGGGAATTAACAACAAAAATACGAAATAGTAAATTGTATTTTTTAGGTCCAAAAGTCATCAAATCACCCCCTCTTTTATCAGGAATAGTCAACAATTATGCAAGCTGTCAATAGAATGTTTCAAACGTTTATTGAAACAATATATTTTCCCAGGGCTGTTTATTTTAAGAGATTGCATCATTTCCGAGTGCAACATTTCAAGGTAGGTAATTCTAAATCAAGTATTTAGTTCAGCGATACCAACAATAATGACTAGCTAGATTGATCCAGAATTAACACTTCTCATTTTACCCGCATTAAATAATGGCATTCTTTTATTCAGCTAAAGAATAAATTGTTATAAAATAATTATGTGTCCCAGTGTTTGGGTGTATTTAACTTTTTTAGCCTTTTCCGTTCTTCCAGAAAAGCCATGGTGTGAAGATAAAACTTTTTGAGAAAGGCTGTGTACTTAATACCTGTCCTCTAGCTAAAGTTCATCTTTCAGTCCTATATGTAGCACAGCCTGATATCGAACAAACTATAGGTCATAAATTGTGCTGAAGACATTGATGACTGCATCTCTCTCTCTTTCATTTCAGATGCTGCAATCGATACAAAGAAGTCACAATATACATCATAACCATCATAACAGAAAAAGAAGACGACTCCTCATGGATGGCTCCAACAATGTGAACAGTAAGTGGCATACTATACTTGCCTGAAAACTCAACAAACCACCAGAAGACCTACATGACAGGTAAGAAAACCTTAAAAACATACATTTTTTTTAACCAATAAATGTTTTTTTTTCTTTTTCAGAATGTTTATTTGTTGCAGAATCCTCAGACGGACAATAAAGAATTTCAATAAAATAGTACTCTCACCACAGATGCACTTTTGAAATTAGAAATTTAACTCCAAAATGAGACAATTTTGACGATATTTGAAGCAATCAACTGCGAAAATAAGGTGAATATATTTATGTGAGAGTTTGAAATTTTGACGGTGTGCCATTTACTCCAGGAGGGGTCATACTGAGTCATACTGACAGCTATATCTTTGTCAAGTATAGCCCGTCAAGTATAGCCCTTCAGACAACTTTTTCTGCCCTGAAAACATGGGAGGGGAAGGGGGATGGTGGCGTTATGCAACAACCGAGAGAGCAAAATTGACCTGAGGGGAAGTTCCAGTGATGTGCACATATTTTTCAGGGAATTAACAACAAAAATACGAAATAGTAAATTGTATTTTTTAGGTCCAAAAGTCATCAAATCGCCCCTTCTTTTATCAGGAATAGTCAACAATTATGCAAGCTGTCAATAGAATGTTTCAAACGTTTATTGAAACAATATATTTTCCCAGGGCTGTTTATTTTAAGAGATTGCATCATTTCCGAGTGCAACATTTCAAGATAGGTAATTCTAAATAAAGTATTTAGTTCAGCAGTACCAACAATAATGACTAGCTAGGTTGATCCAGAATTAACTCTTCTCATTTTACCCGAATTCAATAATGGCATTCTTTTATTCAGCTAATGAAAAAATTGTTATAAAATAATTATGTGTCCCAGTGTTTGGGTGTATTTAACTTTTCTCGCCTTTTCCGTTCTTCCAGAAAAGCCATGGTGTGAAGATAAAGCTTCTTGAGAAAGGCTGTGTACTTAATACCTGTCCTCTAGCTAAAGTTCATCTTTCAGTCCTATATGTAGCTCAGCCTGATATCGAACAAACAATAGGTCTTAAATCTGCTGAAGACATTGATGACTGCATCTCTCTCTCTCTTTCATTTCAGATGCTGCAATCGATACAAAGAAGTCACAATATACATCATAACCATCATAACAGAAAAAGAAGACGGCTCCTCATGGATGGCTCCAACAATGCGAACAGTAAGTGGCATACTATACTTGCCTGAAAACTCAACAAACCACCGGAAGACCTACATGACAGGTAACAAAACCTTAAAAACATACATTTTTTTTAACCAATACATGTTTTTTTTTTCTTTTTCAGAATGTTTATTTGTTGCAGAATCCTCAGACGGACAATAAAGAATTTCAATAAAATAGTACTATCACCACAGATGCACTTGGGAAATTAGAAATTTAACTCCAAAATGAGACAATTTTGACGATATTTGAAGCAATCAACTGCGAAAATCAGGTGAATATATTTATGTGATAGTTTGAAATTTTGACGGTGTGCCATATAATCCAGGAAGGATCATACTGTGTCATACTGACAGCTATATCTTTGTCAAGTATAGCCCTTCAGACAACTTTTTCTGCCCTGAAAACAGGGGAGGTGGAAGGGGGAGGGGGGCGTCATGCAACAACCCAGAGAGAAAAATTGAACTGAGGGGAAGTTCCAGTGATGTGCACATATTTTTCAGGGAATTAACAACAAAAATACGAAATAGTAAATAGTATTTTTTAGGTCCAAAAGTCATCAAATCACCCCCCTCTTTTATCAGGAATAGTCAACAATTATGCAAGCTGTCAATAGAATGTTTCAAACGTTTATTGAAACAATATATTTTCCCAGGGCTGTTTATTTTAAGACATTGCGTCATTTCCGAGTGCAACATTTCAAGATAGGTAATTCTAAATCAAGTATTTAGTTCAGCGATACCAACAATGACGACTAGCTAGGTTGATCCAGAATTCACTCTTCTCATTTTACCCGCATTAAATAATGGCATTCTTTTATTCAGCTAAAGAATAAATTGTTATAAAATAACTATGTGTCCCAGTGTTTGGGTGTATTTAATTTTTCTAGCCTTTTCCGTTCTTCCAGAAAAGCCATGGTGTGAAGATAAATCTTTTTGAGAAAGTCTGTGTACTTAATACCTGTCCTCTAGCTAAAGTTCATCTTTCAGTCCTATATGTAGCACAGCCAGATATCGAGCAAACTATAGGTCATAAATTGTGCTGAAGACATTGATGACTGCATCTCTCTCTCTCTCTCTTTCATTTCAGATGCTGCAATCGATACAAAGAAGTCACAATATACATCATAACCATCATAACAGAAAAAGAAGACGACTCCTCATGGATGGCTCCAAAAATGTGAACAGTAAGTGGCATACTATACTTGCCTGAAAACTCAACAAACCACCAGAAGACCTACATGACAGGTAACAAAACCTTAAAAACATACATTTTTCTTAACCAACAAATGTTTTTTTTTTCTTTTTCAGAATGTTTATTTGTTGCAGAATCCTCAGACGGACAATAAAAAATTTCAATAAAATAGTACTATCACCACAGATGCACTTTTGAAATTAGAAATTTAACTTCAAAATGAGACAATTTTGATGATATTTGAAGCAATCAACTGCGAAAATAAGGTGAATATAATTATGTGATAGTTTGAAATTTTGACGGTGTGCCATTTAATCCAGGAGGGGTCATACTGAGTCATACTGACAGCTATATCTTTGTCAAGTATAGCCCGTCAAGTATAGCCCTTCAGACAACTTTTTCTGCCCTGAAAACAGGGGAGGGGAAGGGGGATGGTGGCGTTATGCAACAACCGAGAGAGAAAAATTGACCTGAGAGGAAGTTCCAGTGATGTGCACATATTTTTCAGGGAATTAACAACAAAAATACGAAATAGTAAATTGTATTTTTTAGGTCCAAAAGTCATCAAATCGCCCCTTCTTTTATCAGGAATAGTCAACAATTATGCAAGCTGTCAATAGAATGTTTCAAACGTTTACTGAAACAATATATTTTACCAGGGCTGTTTATTTTAAGAGATTGCATCATTTCCGAGTGCAACATTTCAAGATAGGTAATTCTAAATAAAGTATTTAGTTCAGCGGTACCAACAATAATGACTAGCTAGGTTGATCCAGAATTAACTTTTCTCATTTTACCCGCATTCAATAATGGCATTCTTTTATTCAGCTAATGAATAAATTGTTATAAAATAATTATGTGTCCCAGTGTTTGGGTGTATTTAACTTTTCTCGCCTTTTCCGTTCTTCCAGAAAAGCCATGGTGTGAAGATAAAGCTTCTTGAGAAAGGCTGTGTACTTAATACCTGTCCTCTAGCTAAAGTTCATCTTTCAGTCCTATATGTAGCTCAGCCTGATATCGAACAAACAATAGGTCTTAAATCTGCTGATGACATTGATGACTGCATCTCTCTCTCTCTCTCTCTTTCATTTCAAATGCTGCAATCGATACAAAGAAGTCACAATATACATCATAACCATCATAACAGAAAAAGAAGACGGCTCCTCATGGATGGCTCCAACAATGCGAACAGAAAGTGGCATACTATACTTGCCTGAACACTCAACAAACCACCGGAAGACCTACATTACAGGTAACAAAACCTTAAAAACATACATTTTTTTTAACCAATACATGTTTTTTTTTCTTTTTCAGAATGTTTATTTGTTGCAGAATCCTCAGACGGACAATAAAGAATTTCAATAAAATAGTACTATCACCACAGATGCGCTTTGGAAATTAGAAATTTAACTCCAAAATGAGACAATTTTGACGATATTTGAAGCAATCAACTGCGAAAATCAGGTGAATATATTTATGTGATAGTTTGAAATTTTGACGGTGTGCCATATAATCCAGGAAGGATCATACTGAGTCATACTGACAGCTATATCTTTGTCAAGTATAGCCCTTCAGACAACTTTTTCTGCCCTGAAAACAGGGGAGGTGGAAGGGGGAGGGGGGCGTCATGCAACAACCCAGAGTGAAAAATTGACCTGAGGGGAAGTTCCAGTGATGTGCACATATTTTTCAGGGAATTAACAACAAAAATACGAAATAGTAAATTGTATTTTTTAGGTCCAAAAGTCATCAAATCACCCCCTCTTTATCAGGAATAGTCAACAATTATGCAAGCTGTCAATAGAATGTTTCAAACGTTTATTGAAACAATATATTTTCCCAGGGCTGTTTATTTTAAGAGATTGCATCACAACTGAGTGCAACATTTCAAGATAGGTAATTCTAAATCAAGTATTTAGTTCAGCGATACCAACAATAACGACTAGCTAGATTGATCCAGAATTAACACTTCTCATTTTACCCGCATTTAATAATGGCATTCTTTTATTCAGCTAAAGAATAAATTGTTATAAAATAATTATTTGTCCCAGTGTTTGGGTGTATTTAACTTTTCTAGCCTTTTCCGTTCTTCCAGAAAAGCCATGGTGTGAAGATAAAGCTTCTTGAGAAAGGCTGTGTACTTAATACCTGTCCTCTAGCTAAAGTTCATCTTTCAGTCCTATATTTAGCTCAGCCTGATATCGAACAAACAATAGGTCTTAAATCTGCTGAAGACATTGATGACTGCATCTCTCTCTCTCTTTCATTTCAGATGCTGCAATCGATACAAAGAAGTCACAATGTACATCATAACCATCATAACAGAAAAAGAAGACGGCTCCTCATGGATGGCTCCAACAATGCGAACAGTAAGTGGCATACTATACTTGACTGCAAACTCAACAAACCACCGGAAGACCTACATGACAGGTAACAAAACCTTAAAAACATACATTTTTTTTAACCAATACATGTTTTTTTTCTTTTTCAGAATGTTTATTTGTTGCAGAATCCTCAGACGGACAATCAAGAATTTCAATAAAATAGTACTATCACCACAGATGCACTTTGGAAATTAGAAATTTAACTCCAAAATGAGACAATTTTCACGATATTTGAAGCAATCAACTGCGAAAATCAGGTGAATATATTTATGTGATAGTTTGAAATTTTGACGGTGTGCCATATAATCCAGGAAGGATCATACTGAGTCATACTGACAGCTATATCTTTGTCAAGTATAGCCCTTCAGACAACTTTTTCTGCCCTGAAAACAGGGGAGGTGGAAGGGGGAGGGGGGCGTCATGCAACAACCCAGAGAGAAAAATTGACCTGAGGGGAAGTTCCAGTGATGTGCACATATTTTTCAGGGAATTAACAACAAAAATACGAAATAGTAAATTGTATTTTTTAGGTCCAAAAGTCATCAAATCACCCCCCTCTTTTATCAGGAATAGTCAACAATTATGCAAGCTGTCAATAGAATGTTTCAAACGTTTATTGAAACAATATATTTTCCCAGGGCTGTTTATTTTAAGAGATTGCATCATTTCCGAGTGCAACATTTCAAGATAGGTAATTCTAAATCAAGTATTTAGTTCAGCGATACCAACAATAACGACTAGCAAGGTTGATCCAGAATTCACTCTTCTCATTTTTCCCGCATTAAATAATGGCATTCTTTTATTCAGCCAAAGAATAAATTGTTATAAAATAACTATGTGTCCCAGTGTTTGGGTGTATTTAATTTTTCTAGCCTTTTCCGTTCTTCCAGAAAAGCCATGGTGTGAAGATAAAACTTTTTGAGAAAGGCTGTGTACTTAATACCTGTCCTCTAGCTAAAGTTCATCTTTCAGTCCTATATGTAGCACAGCCTGATATCGAACAAACTATAGGTCATAAATTGTGCTGAAGACATTGATGACTGCATCTCTCTCTCTCTTTCATTTCAGATGCTGCAATCGATACAAAGAAGTCACAATATACATCATAACCATCATAACAGAAAAAGAAGACGACGACTCATGGATGGCTCCAACAATGTGAACAGAAAGTGGCATACTATACTTGCCTGAAAACTCAACAAACCACCAGAAGACCTACATGGCAGGTAACAAAACCTTAAAAACATACATTTTTTTAACCAATAAATGTTTTTTTTTTCTTCTTCAGAATGTTTATTTGTTGCAGAATCCTCAGACGGACAATAAAGAATTTCAAAAAAATAGTACTATCACCACAGATGCACTTTTGAAATTAGAAATTTAACTCCAAAATGAGACAATTTTGACGATATTTGAAGCAATCAACTGCGAAAATAAGGTGAATATATTTATGTGATAGTTTGAAATTTTGACGGTGTGCCATTTAATCCAGGAGGGGTCATACTGAGTCATACTGACAGCTATATCTTTGTCAAGTATAGCCCGTCAAGTATAGCCCTTCAGACAACTTTTTCTGTTCTGAAAACAGGGGAGGGGAAGGGGGATGGTTGCGTTATGCAACAACTGAGAGAGGAAAATTGACCTGAGGGGAAGTTCCAGTGATGTGCACATATTTTTCAGGGAATTAACAACAAAAATACGAAATAGTAAATTGTATTTTTTAGGTCCAAAAGTCATCAAATCGCCCCTTCTTTTATCAGGAAGAGTCAACAATTATGCAAGCTGTCAATAGAATGTTTCAAACGTTTATTGAAACAATATATTTTCCCAGGGCTGTTTATTTTAAGAGATTGCATCATTTCCGAGTGCAACATTTCAAGATAGGTAATTCCAAATAAAGTATTTAGTTCAGCGGTACCAACAATAATGACTAGCTAGGTTGATCCAGAATTAACTCTTCTCATTTTACCCGCATTCAATAATGGCATTCTTTTATTCAGCTAATGAATAAATTGTTATAAAATAATTATGTGTCCCAGTGTTTGGGTGTATTTAAATTTTCTCGCCTTTTCCGTTCTTCTAGAAAAGCCATGGTGTGAAGATAAAGCTTCTTGAGAAAGGCTGTGTACTTAATACCTGTCCTCTAGCTAAAGTTCATCTTTCAGTCCTATATGTAGCTCAGCCTGATATCGAACAAACAATAGATCTTAAATCTGCTGAAGACATTGATTACTGCATCTCTCTCTCTCTCTTTCATTTCAGATGCTGCAATCGATACAAAAAAGTCACAATATACATCATAACCATCATAACAGAAAAGGAAGACGGCTCCTCATGGATGGCTCCAACAATGCGAACAGTAAGTGGCATACTATACTTGCCTGAAAACTCAACAAACCACCGGAAGACCTACATGACAGGTAAGAAAACCTTAAAAACATACATTTTTTTTAACTAATACATGTTTTTTTTCTTTTTCAGAATGTTTATTTGTTGCAGAATCCTCAGACGGACAATAAAGAATTTCAATAAAATAGTACTATCACCACAGATGCACTTGGGAAATTAGAAATTTAATTCCAAAATGAGACAATGTTGACGATATTTGAAGCAATCAACTGCGAAAATCAGGTGAATATATTTATGTGATAGTTTGAAATTTTGACGGTGTGCCATATAATCCAGGAAGGATCATACTGAGTCATACTGACAGCTATATCTTTGTCAAGTATAGCCCTTCAGACAACTTTTTCTGCCCTGAAAACAGGGGAGGTGGAAGGGGGAGGGGGACGTCATGCAACAACCCAGAGAGAAAAATTGACCTGAGGGGAAGTTCCAGTGATGTGCACATATTTTTCAGGGAATTAACAACAAAAATACGAAATAGTAAATTGTATTTTTTAGGTCCAAAAGTCATCAAATCACCCCCTCTTTTATCAGGAATAGTCAACAATTATGCAAGCTGTCAATAGAATGTTTCAAACGTTTATTGAAACAATATATTTTCCCAGGGCTGTTTATTCTAAGAGATTGCATCATTTCCGAGTGCAACATTTCAAGATAGGTAATTCTAAATCAAGTAATTAGTTCAGCGATACCAAAAATAACGACTAGCTAGATTGATCCAGAATTAACACTTCTCATTTTACCCGCATTAAATAATGGCATTCTTTTATTCAACTAAAGAATAAATTGTTATAAAATAATTATGTGTCCCAGTGTTTGGGTGTATTCAATTTTTCTAGCCTTTTCCGTTCTTCCAGAAAAGCCATGGTGTGAAGATAAAACTTTTTGAGAAAGGCTGTGTACTTAATACCTTTCCTCTAGCTAAAGTTCATCTTTCAGTCCTATATGTAGCACAGCCTGATATCGAACAAACTATAGGTCATAAATTGTGCTGAAGACATTGATGACTGCATCTCTGTCTCTTTCATTTCAGATGCTGGAATCGATACAAAGAAGTCACAATATACATCATAACCATCATAACAGAAAAAGAAGACGACTCCTTATGGATGGCTCCAACAATGTGAACAGTAAGTGGCATCCTATACTTGCCTGAAAACTCAACAAACCACCAGAAGACCTACATGACAGGTAACAAAACCTTAAAAACATATATTTTTTTTAACCAATAAATGTTTTTTTTTTCTTTTTCAGAATGTTTATTTGTTGCAGAATCGTCAGACGGACAATAAAGAATTTCAATAAAATAGTACTATCACCACAGATGCACTTTTGAAATAGGAAATTTTACTCCAAAATGAGACAATTTTGACGATATTTGAAGCAATCAACTGCGAAAATAAGGTGAATATATTTATGTGATAGTTTGACATTTTGACGGTGTGCCATTTAATCCAGGAGGGGTCATACTGAGTCATACTGACAGCTATATCTTTGTCAAGTATAGCCCGTCAAGTATAGCCCTTCAGACAACTTTTTCTGCCCTGAAAACAGGGGAGGGGAAGGGGGATGGTGGCGTTATGCAACAACCGAGAGAGAAAAAATGACCTGAGGGGAAGATCCAGTGATGTGCACATATTTTTCAGGGAATTAACAACAAAAATACGAAATAGTAAATAGTATTTTTCAGGTCCAAAAGTCATCAAATCGCCCCTTCTTTTATCAGGAATAGTCAACAATTATGCAAGCTGTCAATAGAATGTTTCAAACGTTTATTGAAACAATATACTTTCCCAGGGCTGTTTATTTTAAGAGATTGCATCATTTCCGAGTGCAACATTTCAAGATATGTAATTCTAAATCAAGTATTTAGTTCAGCGATACCAACAATAACGACTAGCTAGATTGATCCAGAATTAACACTTCTTATTTTACCCGCATTCAATAATGGCATTCTTTTATTCAGCTAATGAATAAATTGTTATAAAATAATTATGTGTCCCAGTGTTTGGGTGTATTTAACTTTTCTCGCCTTTTCCGTTCTTCCAGAAAAGCCATGGTGTGAAGATAAAGCTTCTTGAGAAAGGCTGTGTACTTAATACCTGTCCTCTAGCTAAAGTTCATCTTTCAGTCCTATATGTAGCTCAGCCTGATATCGAACAAACAATAGGTCTTAAATCTGCTGAAGACATTGATGACTGCATCTCTCTCTCTCTTTCATTTCAGATGCTGCAATCGATACAAAGAAGTCACAATATACATCATAACCATCATAACAGAAAAAGAAGACGGCTCCTCATGGATGGCTCCAACAATGCGAACAGTAAGTGGCATACTATACTTGCCTGAAAACTCAACAAACCACCGGAAGACCTACATGACAGGTAACAAAACCTTAAAAACATACATTTTTTTTAACCAATACATGTTTTTTTTTTCTTTTTCAGAATGTTTATTTGTTGCAGAATCCTCAGACGGACAATAAAGAATTTCAATAAAATAGTACTATCACCACAGACGCACTTTGGAAATTAGAAATTTAACTCCAAAATGAGACAATTTTGACGATATTTGAAGCAAACAACTGCGAAAATCAGGTGAATATATTTATGTGATAGTTTGAAATTTTGACGGTGTGCCATATAATCCAGGAAGGATCATACTGAGTCATACTGACAGCTATATCTTTGTCAAGTACAGCCCTTCAGACAACTTTTTGTGCCCTCAAAAAAGGGGAAGTGGAAGGGGGAGGGGGGCGTCATGCAACAACCCAGAGAGAACAATTGACCTGAGGGGAAGTTCCAGTGATGTGCACATATTTTTCAGGGAATTAACAACAGAAATACGAAATAGTAAATTGTATTTTTTAGGTCCAAAAGTCATCAAATCACCCCCTCTTTTATCAGGAATAGTCAACAATTATGCAAGCTGTCAATAGAATGTTTCAAACGTTTATTGAAACAATATATTTTCCCAGGGCTGTTTATTTTGAGAGATTGCATCATTTCCGAGTGCAACATTTCAAGATAGGTAATTCTAAATCAAGTATTTAGTTCAGCGATACCAACAATAACGACTAGCTAGATTGATCCAGAATTAACACTTCTCATTTTACCCGCATTAAATAATGGCATTCTTTTATTCAGCTAAAGAATAAATTGTTATAAAATAATTATGTGTCCCAGTGTTTGGGTGTATTTAACTTTTTTAGCCTTTTCCGTTCTTCCAGAAAAGCCATGGTGTGAAGATAAAACTTTTTGAGAAAGGCTGTGTACTTAATACCTGTCCTCTAGCTAAAGTTCATCTTTCAGTCCGATATGTAGCACAGCCTGATATCGAACAAACTATAGGTCATAAATTGTGCTGAAGACATTGATGACTGCATCTCTCTCTCTTTCATTTCAGATGCTGCAATCGATACAAAGAAGTCACAATATACACAATAACCATCATAACAGAAAAGAAGAGGACTCCTCATGGATGGCTCCAACAATGTGAACAGTAAGTGGCATACTATACTTTCCTGAAAACTCAACAAACCACCAGAAGACCTACATGACAGGTAAGAAAACCTTAAAAACATACATTTTTTTAACCAATAAATGTTTTTCTTTCTTTTTCAGAATGTTTATTTGTTGCAGAATCCTCAGACGGACAATAAAGAATTTCAATAAAATAGTACTCTCACCACAGATGCACTTTTGAGATTAGAAATTTAACTCCAAAATCAGACAATTTTGGCGATATTTGAAGCAATCAGCTGCGAAAATAAGGTGAATATATTTATGTGATAGTTTGAAATTTTGACGGTGTGCCATTTAATCCAGGAGGGGTCATACTGAGTCATACTGACAGCTATATCTTTGTCAATTATAGCCCATCAAGTATAGCCCTTCAGACAACTTTTTCTGCCCTGACTACAGGGGAGGGGAAGGGGGATGGTGGCGTTATGCAACAACCGAGAGAGAAAAATTGACCTGAGGGGAAGTTCCAGTGATGTGCACATATTTTTCAGGGAATTAACAACAAAAATACGAAATAGTAAATTGTAATTTTTAGGTCCAAAAGTCATCAAATCGCCCCTTCTTTTATCAGGAATAGTCAACAATTATGCAAGCTGTCAATAGAATGTTTCAAACGTTTATTGAAACAATATATTTTCCCAGGGCTGTTTATTTTGAGAGATTGCATCATTTCCGAGTTCAACATTTCAAGATAGGTAATTCTAAGTAAAGTATTTAGTTCAGCGGTACCAACAATAATGACTAGCTAGGTTGATCCAGAATTAACTCTTCTCATTTTACCCGCATTCAATAATGGCATTCTTTTATTCAGCTAATGAATAAATTGTTATAAAATAATTATGTGTTCCAGTGTTTGGGTGTATTTAACTTTTCTCGCCTTTTCCGTTCTTCCAGAAAAGCCATGGTGTGAAGATAAAGCTTCTTGAGAAAGGCTGTGTACTTAATACCTGTCCTCTAGCTAAAGTTCATCTTTCAGTCCTATATGTAGCTCAGCCTGATATCGAACAAACAATAGGTCTTAAATCTGCTGAAGACATTGATGACTGCATCTCTCTCTCTCTTTCATTTCAGATGCTGCAGTCGATACAAAGAAGTCACAATATACATCATAACCATCATAACAGAAAAAGAAGACGGCTCCTCATCGATGGCTCCAACAATGCGAACACTAAGTGGCATACTATACTTGCCTGAAAACTCAACAAACCACCGGAAGACCTACATGACAGGTAACAAAACCTTAAAAACATACATTTTTTTTAACCAATACATGTTTTTTTTCTTTTTCAGAATGTTTATTTGTTGCAGAATCCTCAGACGGACAATAAAGAATTTCAATAAAATAGTACTATCACCACAGATGCACTTGGGAAATTAGAAATTTAACTCCAAAATGAGACAATTTTGACGATATTTGAAGCAATCAACTGCGAAAATCAGGTGAATATATTTATGTGATAGTTTGAAATTTTGACGGTGTGCCATATAATCCAGGAAGGATCATACTGAGTCATACTGACAGCTATATCTTTGTCAAGTATAGCCCTTCAGACAACTTTTTCTTCCCTGAAAACAGGGGAGGTGGAAGGGGGTGGGGGACGTCATGCAACAACCCAGAGAGAAAAATTGACCTGAGGGGAAGTTCCAGTGATGTACACATATTTTTCAGGGAATTAACAACAAAAATACGAAATAGTAAATTGTATTTTTTAGGTCCAAAAGTCATCAAATCACCCCCTCTTTTATCAGGAATAGTCAACAATTATGCAAGCTGTCAATAGAATGTTTCAAACGTTTATTGAAACAATATATTTTCCCAGGGCTGTTTATTTTAAGAGATTGCATCATTTCCGAGTGCAACATTTCAAGGTAGGTAATTCTAAATCAAGTATTTAGTTCAGCGATACCAGCAATAATGACTAGCTAGATTGATCCAGAATTAACACTTCTCATTTTACCCGCATTAAATAATGGCATTCTTTTATTCAGCTAAAGAATAAATTGTTATAAAATAATTATGTGTCCCAGTGTTTGGGTGTATTTAACTTTTTTAGCCTTTTCCGTTCTTCCAGAAAAGCCATGGTGTGAAGATAAAACTTTTTGAGAAAGGCTGTGTACTTAATACCTGTCCTCTAGCTAAAGTTCATCTTTCAGTCCTATATGTAGCACAGCCTGATATCGAACAAACTATAGGTCATAAATTGTGCTGAAGACATTGATGACTGCATCTCTCTCTCTTTCATTTCAGATGCTGCAATCGATACAAAGAAGTCACAATATACATCATAACCATCATAACAGAAAAAGAAGACGACTCCTCATGGATGGCTCCAACAATGTGAACAGTAAGTGGCATACTATACTTGCCTGAAAACTCAACAAACCACCAGAAGACCTACATGACAGGTAAGAAAACCTTAAAAACATACATTTTTTTTAACCAATAAATGTTTTTTTTTCTTTTTCAGAATGTTTATTTGTTGCAGAATCCTCAGACGGACAATAAAGAATTTCAATAAAATAGTACTCTCACCACAGATGCACTTTTGAAATTAGAAATTTAACTCCAAAATGAGACAATTTTGACGATATTTGAAGCAATCAACTGCGAAAATAAGGTGAATATATTTATGTGAGAGTTTGAAATTTTGACGGTGTGCCATTTACTCCAGGAGGGGTCATACTGAGTCATACTGACAGCTATATCTTTGTCAAGTATAGCCCGTCAAGTATAGCCCTTCAGACAACTTTTTCTGCCCTGAAAACAGGGGAGGGGAAGGGGGATGGTGGCGTTATGCAACAACCGAGAGAGCAAAATTGACCTGAGGGGAAGTTCCAGTGATGTGCACATATTTTTCAGGGAATTAACAACAAAAATACGAAATAGTAAATTGTATTTTTTAGGTCCAAAAGTCATCAAATCGCCCCTTCTTTTATCAGGAATAGTCAACAATTATGCAAGCTGTCAATAGAATGTTTCAAACGTTTATTGAAACAATATATTTTCCCAGGGCTGTTTATTTTAAGAGATTGCATCATTTCCGAGTGCAACATTTCAAGATAGGTAATTCTAAATAAAGTATTTAGTTCAGCAGTACCAACAATAATGACTAGCTAGGTTGATCCAGAATTAACTCTTCTCATTTTACCCGAATTCAATAATGGCATTCTTTTATTCAGCTAATGAAAAAATTGTTATAAAATAATTATGTGTCCCAGTGTTTGGGTGTATTTAACTTTTCTCGCCTTTTCCGTTCTTCCAGAAAAGCCATGGTGTGAAGATAAAGCTTCTTGAGAAAGGCTGTGTACTTAATACCTGTCCTCTAGCTAAAGTTCATCTTTCAGTCCTATATGTAGCTCAGCCTGATATCGAACAAACAATAGGTCTTAAATCTGCTGAAGACATTGATGACTGCATCTCTCTCTCTCTTTCATTTCAGATGCTGCAATCGATACAAAGAAGTCACAATATACATCATAACCATCATAACAGAAAAAGAAGACGGCTCCTCATGGATGGCTCCAACAATGCGAACAGTAAGTGGCATACTATACTTGCCTGAAAACTCAACAAACCACCGGAAGACCTACATGACAGGTAACAAAACCTTAAAAACATACATTTTTTTTAACCAATACATGTTTTTTTTTTCTTTTTCAGAATGTTTATTTGTTGCAGAATCCTCAGACGGACAATAAAGAATTTCAATAAAATAGTACTATCACCACAGATGCACTTGGGAAATTAGAAATTTAACTCCAAAATGAGACAATTTTGACGATATTTGAAGCAATCAACTGCGAAAATCAGGTGAATATATTTATGTGATAGTTTGAAATTTTGACGGTGTGCCATATAATCCAGGAAGGATCATACTGTGTCATACTGACAGCTATATCTTTGTCAAGTATAGCCCTTCAGACAACTTTTTCTGCCCTGAAAACAGGGGAGGTGGAAGGGGGAGGGGGGCGTCATGCAACAACCCAGAGAGAAAAATTGAACTGAGGGGAAGTTCCAGTGATGTGCACATATTTTTCAGGGAATTAACAACAAAAATACGAAATAGTAAATAGTATTTTTTAGGTCCAAAAGTCATCAAATCACCCCCCTCTTTTATCAGGAATAGTCAACAATTATGCAAGCTGTCAATAGAATGTTTCAAACGTTTATTGAAACAATATATTTTCCCAGGGCTGTTTATTTTAAGACATTGCGTCATTTCCGAGTGCAACATTTCAAGATAGGTAATTCTAAATCAAGTATTTAGTTCAGCGATACCAACAATGACGACTAGCTAGGTTGATCCAGAATTCACTCTTCTCATTTTACCCGCATTAAATAATGGCATTCTTTTATTCAGCTAAAGAATAAATTGTTATAAAATAACTATGTGTCCCAGTGTTTGGGTGTATTTAATTTTTCTAGCCTTTTCCGTTCTTCCAGAAAAGCCATGGTGTGAAGATAAATCTTTTTGAGAAAGTCTGTGTACTTAATACCTGTCCTCTAGCTAAAGTTCATCTTTCAGTCCTATATGTAGCACAGCCTGATATCGAGCAAACTATAGGTCATAAATTGTGCTGAAGACATTGATGACTGCATCTCTCTCTCTCTCTCTTTCATTTCAGATGCTGCAATCGATACAAAGAAGTCACAATATACATCATAACCATCATAACAGAAAAAGAAGACGACTCCTCATGGATGGCTCCAAAAATGTGAACAGTAAGTGGCATACTATACTTGCCTGAAAACTCAACAAACCACCAGAAGACCTACATGACAGGTAACAAAACCTTAAAAACATACATTTTTCTTAACCAACAAATGTTTTTTTTTTCTTTTTCAGAATGTTTATTTGTTGCAGAATCCTCAGACGGACAATAAAAAATTTCAATAAAATAGTACTATCACCACAGATGCACTTTTGAAATTAGAAATTTAACTTCAAAATGAGACAATTTTGATGATATTTGAAGCAATCAACTGCGAAAATAAGGTGAATATAATTATGTGATAGTTTGAAATTTTGACGGTGTGCCATTTAATCCAGGAGGGGTCATACTGAGTCATACTGACAGCTATATCTTTGTCAAGTATAGCCCGTCAAGTATAGCCCTTCAGACAACTTTTTCTGCCCTGAAAACAGGGGAGGGGAAGGGGGATGGTGGCGTTATGCAACAACCGAGAGAGAAAAATTGACCTGAGAGGAAGTTCCAGTGATGTGCACATATTTTTCAGGGAATTAACAACAAAAATACGAAATAGTAAATTGTATTTTTTAGGTCCAAAAGTCATCAAATCGCCCCTTCTTTTATCAGGAATAGTCAACAATTATGCAAGCTGTCAATAGAATGTTTCAAACGTTTACTGAAACAATATATTTTACCAGGGCTGTTTATTTTAAGAGATTGCATCATTTCCGAGTGCAACATTTCAAGATAGGTAATTCTAAATAAAGTATTTAGTTCAGCGGTACCAACAATAATGACTAGCTAGGTTGATCCAGAATTAACTTTTCTCATTTTACCCGCATTCAATAATGGCATTCTTTTATTCAGCTAATGAATAAATTGTTATAAAATAATTATGTGTCCCAGTGTTTGGGTGTATTTAACTTTTCTCGCCTTTTCCGTTCTTCCAGAAAAGCCATGGTGTGAAGATAAAGCTTCTTGAGAAAGGCTGTGTACTTAATACCTGTCCTCTATCTAAAGTTCATCTTTCAGTCCTATATGTAGCTCAGCCTGATATCGAACAAACAATAGGTCTTAAATCTGCTGATGACATTGATGACTGCATCTCTCTCTCTCTCTCTCTTTCATTTCAAATGCTGCAATCGATACAAAGAAGTCACAATATACATCATAACCATCATAACAGAAAAAGAAGACGGCTCCTCATGGATGGCTCCAACAATGCGAACAGAAAGTGGCATACTATACTTGCCTGAACACTCAACAAACCACCGGAAGACCTACATTACAGGTAACAAAACCTTAAAAACATACATTTTTTTTAACCAATACATGTTTTTTTTTCTTTTTCAGAATGTTTATTTGTTGCAGAATCCTCAGACGGACAATAAAGAATTTCAATAAAATAGTACTATCTCCACAGATGCACTTTGGAAATTAGAAATTTAACTCCAAAATGAGACAATTTTGACGATATTTGAAGCAATCAACTGCGAAAATCAGGTGAATATATTTATGTGATAGTTTGAAATTTTGATGGTGTGCCATTTAATCCAGGAAGGATTGTACTGAGTCATACTGACAGCTAGATCTTTGTCAAGTATAGCCCTTCAGACAACTTTTTCTACCCTGAAAACAGGGGAGGTGGAAGGGGGGAGGGGGGCGTCATGCAACAACCCAGCGAGAGAAATTGACCTGAGGGGAAGTTCCAGTGATGTGCACATATTTTTCAGGGAATTAACAACAAAAATACGAAATAGTAAATTGTATTTTTTAGGTCCAAAAGTCGTCAAATCACCCCCCTCTTTTATCAGGAATAGTCAACAATTATGCAAGCTGTCAATGGAATGTTTCAAACGTTTATTGAAACAATATATTTTCCCAGGGCTGTTTATTTTAAGAGATTGCATCATTTCCGAGTGCAACATTTCAAGATAGGTAATTCTAAATCAAGTATTTAGTTCAGCGATACCAACAATAACGACTTGCTAGGTTGATCCAGAATTCACTCTTCTCATTAAACCCGCATTAAATAATGGCATTCTTTTATTCAGCTAATGAATAAATTGTTATAAAATAACTATGTGTCCCAGTGTTTGGGTGTATTTAATTTTTCTAGCCTTTTCCGTTCTTCCAGAAAAGCCATGGTGTGAAGATAAAACTTTTTGAGAAAGGCTGTGTACTTAATACCTGTCATCTAGCTAATGTTCATCTTTCAGTCCTATATGTAGCACAGCCTGATATCGAACAAACTATAGGTCATAAATTGCGCTGAAGACATTGATGACTGCATCTCTCTCTCTCTTTCATTTCAGATGCTGCAATCGAGACAAAGAAGTCACAATATACATCATAACCATCATAACAGAAAAAGAAGATGACTCCTCATGGATGGCTCCGACAATGTGAACAGTAAGTGGCATACTATGCTTGCCTGAAAACTCAACAAACCACCAGAAGACCTACATGACAGGTAACAAAACCTTAAAAACATACATTTTTTTAACCAATAAATGTTTTTTTTTTCTTTTTCAGAATGTTCATTTGTTGCAGAATCCTCAGACGGACAATAAAGAATTTCAATAAAATAGTACTATCACCACAGATGCACTTTTGAAATTAGAAATTTAACTCCAAAATGAGACAATTTTGACGATATTTGAAGCAATCAACTGCGAAAATAAGGTGAATATATTTATGTGATAGTTTGAAATTTTGACGGTGTGCCATTTAATCCAGAGGGGTCATACTGAGTCATACTGACAGCTATATCTTTGTCAAGTATAGCCCGTCAAGTATAGCCCTTCAGACAACTTTTTCTGCCCTGAAAACAGGGGTGGGGAAGGGGGGTGGTGGCGTTATGCAACAACTGAGAGATAAAAATTGACCTGAGGGGAAGTTCCAGTGATGTGCACATATTTTTCAGGGAATTAACAACAAAAATACGAAATAGTAAATTGTATTTTTTAGGTCCAAAAGTCATCAAATCGCCCCTTCTTTTATCAGGAATAGTCAACAATTATGCAAGCTGTCAGTAGAATGTTTCAAACGTTTATTGAAACAATATATTTTCCCAGGGCTGTTTATTTTAAGAGATTGCATCATTTCTGAGTGCAACATTTCAAGATAGGTAATTCTAAATAAAGTATTTAGTTCAGCGGTACCAACAATAATGACTAGCTAGGTTGATCCAGAATTAACTCTTCTCATTTTACCCGCATTCAATAATGGCATTCTTTTATTCAGCTAATGAATAAATTGTTATAGAATAATTATGTGTCCCAGTGTTTGGGTCTATTTAAATTTTCTCGCCTTTTCCGTTCTTCCAGAAAAGCCATGGTGTGAAGATAAAGCTTCTTGAGAAAGGCTGTGTACTTAATACCTGTCCTCTAGCTAAAGTTCATTTTTAAGTCCTATATGTAGCTCAGCCTGATATCGAACAAACAATAGGTCTTAAATCTGCTGAAGACATTGATTACTGCATCTCTCTCTCTCTCGTTCATTTCAGATGCTGCAATCGATACAAAGAAATCACAATATACATCATAACCATCATAACAGAAAAAGAAGACGGCTCCTCATTGATGGCTCCAACAATGCGAACAGTAAGTGGCATACTATACTTGCCTGAAAACTCAACAAACCACCGGAAGACCTACATGACAGGTAACAAAACCTTAAAAACATACATTTTCTTTAACCAATACATGTTTTTTTTCTTTTTCAGAATGTTTATTTGTTGCAGAATCCTCAGACGGACAATAAAGAATTTCAATAAAATAGTACTATCACCACAGATGCGCTTTGGAAATTAGAAATTTAACTCCAAAATGAGACAATTTTGACGATATTTGAAGCAATCAACTGCGAAAATCAGGTGAATATATTTATGTGATAGTTTGAAATTTTGACGGTGTGCCATATAATCCAGGAAGGATCATACTGAGTCATACTGACAGCTATATCTTTGTCAAGTATAGCCCTTCAGACAACTTTTTCTGCCCTGAAAACAGGGGAGGTGGAAGGGGGAGGGGGGCGTCATGCAACAACCCAGAGTGAAAAATTGACCTGAGGGGAAGTTCCAGTGATGTGCACATATTTTTCAGGGAATTAACAACAAAAATACGAAATAGTAAATTGTATTTTTTAGGTCCAAAAGTCATCAAATCACCCCCTCTTTATCAGGAATAGTCAACAATTATGCAAGCTGTCAATAGAATGTTTCAAACGTTTATTGAAACAATATATTTTCCCAGGGCTGTTTATTTTAAGAGATTGCATCACAACTGAGTGCAACATTTCAAGATAGGTAATTCTAAATCAAGTATTTAGTTCAGCGATACCAACAATAACGACTAGCTAGATTGATCCAGAATTAACACTTCTCATTTTACCCGCATTTAATAATGGCATTCTTTTATTCAGCTAAAGAATAAATTGTTATAAAATAATTATTTGTCCCAGTGTTTGGGTGTATTTAACTTTTCTAGCCTTTTCCGTTCTTCCAGAAAAGCCATGGTGTGAAGATAAAGCTTCTTGAGAAAGGCTGTGTACTTAATACCTGTCCTCTAGCTAAAGTTCATCTTTCAGTCCTATATTTAGCTCAGCCTGATATCGAACAAACAATAGGTCTTAAATCTGCTGAAGACATTGATGACTGCATCTCTCTCTCTCTTTCATTTCAGATGCTGCAATCGATACAAAGAAGTCACAATGTACATCATAACCATCATAACAGAAAAAGAAGACGGCTCCTCATGGATGGCTCCAACAATGCGAACAGTAAGTGGCATACTATACTTGACTGAAAACTCAACAAACCACCGGAAGACCTACATGACAGGTAACAAAACCTTAAAAACATACATTTTTTTTAACCAATACATGTTTTTTTTCTTTTTCAGAATGTTTATTTGTTGCAGAATCCTCAGACGGACAATCAAGAATTTCAATAAAATAGTACTATCACCACAGATGCACTTTGGAAATTAGAAATTTAACTCCAAAATGAGACAATTTTCACGATATTTGAAGCAATCAACTGCGAAAATCAGGTGAATATATTTATGTGATAGTTTGAAATTTTGACGGTGTGCCATATAATCCAGGAAGGATCATACTGAGTCATACTGACAGCTATATCTTTGTCAAGTATAGCCCTTCAGACAACTTTTTCTGCCCTGAAAACAGGGGAGGTGGAAGGGGGAGGGGGCGTCATGCAACAACCCAGAGAGAAAAATTGACCCGAGGGGAAGTTCCAGTGATGTGCACATATTTTTCAGGGAATTAACAACAAAAATACGAAATAGTAAATTGTATTTTTTAGGTCCAAAAGTCATCAAATCACCCCCCTCTTTTATCAGGAATAGTCAACAATTATGCAAGCTGTCAATAGAATGTTTCAAACGTTTATTGAAACAATATATTTTCCCAGGGCTGTTTATTTTAAGAGATTGCATCATTTCCGAGTGCAACATTTCAAGATAGGTAATTCTAAATCAAGTATTTAGTTCAGCGATACCAACAATAACGACTAGCAAGGTTGATCCAGAATTCACTCTTCTCATTTTTCCCGCATTAAATAATGGCATTCTTTTATTCAGCCAAAGAATAAATTGTTATAAAATAACTATGTGTCCCAGTGTTTGGGTGTATTTAATTTTTCTAGCCTTTTCCGTTCTTCCAGAAAAGCCATGGTGTGAAGATAAAACTTTTTGAGAAAGGCTGTGTACTTAATACCTGTCCTCTAGCTAAAGTTCATCTTTCAGTCCTATATGTAGCACAGCCTGATATCGAACAAACTATAGGTCATAAATTGTGCTGAAGACATTGATGACTGCATCTCTCTCTCTCTTTCATTTCAGATGCTGCAATCGATACAAAGAAGTCACAATATACATCATAACCATCATAACAGAAAAAGAAGACGACGACTCATGGATGGCTCCAACAATGTGAACAGAAAGTGGCATACTATACTTGCCTGAAAACTCAACAAACCACCAGAAGACCTACATGGCAGGTAACAAAACCTTAAAAACATACATTTTTTTAACCAATAAATGTTTTTTTTTTTCTTCTTCAGAATGTTTATTTGTTGCAGAATCCTCAGACGGACAATAAAGAATTTCAAAAAAATAGTACTATCACCACAGATGCACTTTTGAAATTAGAAATTTAACTCCAAAATGAGACAATTTTGACGATATTTGAAGCAATCAACTGCGAAAATAAGGTGAATATATTTATGTGATAGTTTGAAATTTTGACGGTGTGCCATTTAATCCAGGAGGGGTCATACTGAGTCATACTGACAGCTATATCTTTGTCAAGTATAGCCCGTCAAGTATAGCCCTTCAGACAACTTTTTCTGTTCTGAAAACAGGGGAGGGGAAGGGGGATGGTTGCGTTATGCAACAACTGAGAGAGGAAAATTGACCTGAGGGGAAGTTCCAGTGATGTGCACATATTTTTCAGGGAATTAACAACAAAAATACGAAATAGTAAATTGTATTTTTTAGGTCCAAAAGTCATCAAATCGCCCCTTCTTTTATCAGGAAGAGTCAACAATTATGCAAGCTGTCAATAGAATGTTTCAAACGTTTATTGAAACAATATATTTTCCCAGGGCTGTTTATTTTAAGAGATTGCATCATTTCCGAGTGCAACATTTCAAGATAGGTAATTCCAAATAAAGTATTTAGTTCAGCGGTACCAACAATAATGACTAGCTAGGTTGATCCAGAATTAACTCTTCTCATTTTACCCGCATTCAATAATGGCATTCTTTTATTCAGCTAATGAATAAATTGTTATAAAATAATTATGTGTCCCAGTGTTTGGGTGTATTTAAATTTTCTCGCCTTTTCCGTTCTTCTAGAAAAGCCATGGTGTGAAGATAAAGCTTCTTGAGAAAGGCTGTGTACTTAATACCTGTCCTCTAGCTAAAGTTCATCTTTCAGTCCTATATGTAGCTCAGCCTGATATCGAACAAACAATAGATCTTAAATCTGCTGAAGACATTGATTACTGCATCTCTCTCTCTCTCTTTCATTTCAGATGCTGCAATCGATACAAAAAAGTCACAATATACATCATAACCATCATAACAGAAAAGGAAGACGGCTCCTCATGGATGGCTCCAACAATGCGAACAGTAAGTGGCATACTATACTTGCCTGAAAACTCAACAAACCACCGGAAGACCTACATGACAGGTAAGAAAACCTTAAAAACATACATTTTTTTTAACTAATACATGTTTTTTTTCTTTTTCAGAATGTTTATTTGTTGCAGAATCCTCAGACGGACAATAAAGAATTTCAATAAAATAGTACTATCACCACAGATGCACTTGGGAAATTAGAAATTTAATTCCAAAATGAGACAATGTTGACGATATTTGAAGCAATCAACTGCGAAAATCAGGTGAATATATTTATGTGATAGTTTGAAATTTTGACGGTGTGCCATATAATCCAGGAAGGATCATACTGAGTCATACTGACAGCTATATCTTTGTCAAGTATAGCCCTTCAGACAACTTTTTCTGCCCTGAAAACAGGGGAGGTGGAAGGGGGAGGGGGACGTCATGCAACAACCCAGAGAGAAAAATTGACCTGAGGGGAAGTTCCAGTGATGTGCACATATTTTTCAGGGAATTAACAACAAAAATACGAAATAGTAAATTGTATTTTTTAGGTCCAAAAGTCATCAAATCACCCCCTCTTTTATCAGGAATAGTCAACAATTATGCAAGCTGTCAATAGAATGTTTCAAACGTTTATTGAAACAATATATTTTCCCAGGGCTGTTTATTCTAAGAGATTGCATCATTTCCGAGTGCAACATTTCAAGATAGGTAATTCTAAATCAAGTAATTAGTTCAGCGATACCAAAAATAACGACTAGCTAGATTGATCCAGAATTAACACTTCTCATTTTACCCGCATTAAATAATGGCATTCTTTTATTCAACTAAAGAATAAATTGTTATAAAATAATTATGTGTCCCAGTGTTTGGGTGTATTCAATTTTTCTAGCCTTTTCCGTTCTTCCAGAAAAGCCATGGTGTGAAGATAAAACTTTTTGAGAAAGGCTGTGTACTTAATACCTTTCCTCTAGCTAAAGTTCATCTTTCAGTCCTATATGTAGCACAGCCTGATATCGAACAAACTATAGGTCATAAATTGTGCTGAAGACATTGATGACTGCATCTCTGTCTCTTTCATTTCAGATGCTGGAATCGATACAAAGAAGTCACAATATACATCATAACCATCATAACAGAAAAAGAAGACGACTCCTTATGGATGGCTCCAACAATGTGAACAGTAAGTGGCATCCTATACTTGCCTGAAAACTCAACAAACCACCAGAAGACCTACATGACAGGTAACAAAACCTTAAAAACATATATTTTTTTTAACCAATAAATGTTTTTTTTTTCTTTTTCAGAATGTTTATTTGTTGCAGAATCGTCAGACGGACAATAAAGAATTTCAATAAAATAGTACTATCACCACAGATGCACTTTTGAAATAAGAAATTTTACTCCAAAATGAGACAATTTTGACGATATTTGAAGCAATCAACTGCGAAAATAAGGTGAATATATTTATGTGATAGTTTGACATTTTGACGGTGTGCCATTTAATCCAGGAGGGGTCATACTGAGTCATACTGACAGCTATATCTTTGTCAAGTATAGCCCGTCAAGTATAGCCCTTCAGACAACTTTTTCTGCCCTGAAAACAGGGGAGGGGAAGGGGGATGGTGGCGTTATGCAACAACCGAGAGAGAAAAAATGACCTGAGGGGAAGATCCAGTGATGTGCACATATTTTTCAGGGAATTAACAACAAAAATACGAAATAGTAAATAGTATTTTTCAGGTCCAAAAGTCATCAAATCGCCCCTTCTTTTATCAGGAATAGTCAACAATTATGCAAGCTGTCAATAGAATGTTTCAAACGTTTATTGAAACAATATACTTTCCCAGGGCTGTTTATTTTAAGAGATTGCATCATTTCCGAGTGCAACATTTCAAGATATGTAATTCTAAATCAAGTATTTAGTTCAGCGATACCAACAATAACGACTAGCTAGATTGATCCAGAATTAACACTTCTCATTTTACCCGCATTAAATAATGGCATTCTTTTATTCAGCTAAAGAATAAATTGTTATACAATAATTATGTGTCCCAGTGTTTGGGTGTATTTAACTTTTCTCGCCTTTTCCGTTCTTCCAGAAAGCCATGGTGTGAAGATAAAGCTTCTTGGGAAAGGCTGTGTACTTAATACCTGTCCTCTAGCAAAAGTTCATCTTTCAGTCCTATATGTAGCTCAGCCTGATATCGAACAAACAATAGGTCTTAAATCTGCTGAAGACATTGATGACTGCATCTCTCTCTCTCTTTCATTTCAGATGCTGCAATTGATACAAAGAAGTCACAATATACATCATAACCATCATAACAGAAAAAGATGACGGCTCTTCATGGATGGCGCCAACAATGCGAACAGTAAGTGCCATACTATACTTGCCTGAAAACTCAACAAACCACCGGAAGACCTACATGACAGGTAACAAAACCTTAAAAACATAAATTTTTTTTAACCAATACATGTTTTTTTTCTTTTTCAGAAAGTTGATTTGTTGCAGAACCCTCAGACGGACAATAAACAATTTCAATAAAATAGTACTATCACCACAGATGCACTTGGGAAATTAGAAATTTAACTCCAAAATGAGACAATTTTGACGATATTTGAAGCAATCAACTGCGAAAATCAGGTGAATATATTTATGTGATAGTTTGAAATTTTGACGGTGTGCCATATAATCCAGGAAGGATCATACTGAGTCATACTGACAGCTATATCTTTGTCAAGTATAGCCCTTCAGACAACTTTTTCTGCCCTGAAAACAGGGGAGGTGGAAGGGGGAGGGGGGCGTCATGCAACAACCCAGAGAGAAAAATTGACCTGAGGGGAAGTTCCAGTGATGTGCACATATTTTTCAGGGAATTAACAACAAAAATACGAAATAGTAAATTGTATTTTTTAGGTTCAAAAGTCATCAAATCACCCCCTCTTTTATCAGGAATGGTCAACAAATATGCAAGCTGTCAATAGAATGTTTCAAACGTTTATTGAAACAATATATTTTCCCAGGGCTGTTTATTTTAAGAGATTGCATCATTTCCGAGTGCAACATTTCAAGATAGGTAATTCTAAATCAAGTATTTAGTTCAGCGATACCAACAATAACGACTAGCAAGACTGATCCAGAATTAACACTTCTCATTTTACCCGCATTAAATAATGGCATTCTTTTATTCAGCTAAAGAATAAATTGTTATAAAATAATTATGTGTCCCAGTGTTTGGGTGTATTTAATTTTTCTAGCCTTTTCTGTTCTTTCAGAAATGCCATGGTGTGAAGATAAAACTTTTTGAGAAAGGCTCTGTACTTAATACCTGTCCTCTAGCTAAAGTTCATCTTTCAGTCCTATATGTAGCACAGCCTGATATCGAACAAACTATAGGTCATAAATTGTGCTGAAGACATTGATGACTGTATCTCTCTCTCTTTCATTTCAGATGCTGCAATCGATACAAAGAAGTCACAATATACATCATAACCATCATAACAGAAAAAGAAGACGGCTCCTCATGGATGGCTCCAACAATGTGAACAGTAAGTGGCATACTATCCTTGCCTGAGAACTCAACAAACCACCAGAAGACCTACATGACAGGTAACAAAACCTTAAAAACATACATTTTTTTTAACCAATAAATGTTTTTTTTTTCTTTTTCAGAATGTTTATTTGTTGCAGAATCCTCAGACGGACAATAAAGAATTTCAATAAAATAGTACTATCACCACAGATGCACTTTTGAAATTAGAAATTTAACTCCAAAATGAAACAATTTTGACGATATTTGAAGCAATCAACTGCGAAAATAAGGTGAATATATTTATGTGATAGTTTGAAATTTTGACAGTGTGCCATTTAATCCAGGAGGGGCCATACTGAGTCATACTGACAGCTATATCTTTGTCAAGTATAACCCGTCAAGTATAGCCCTTCAGACAACTTTTTCTGCCCTGAAAACAGGGGAGGGGAAGGGGGATGGTGGCGTTATGCAACAACCGAGAGAGAAAAATTGACCTGAGGGGAAGTTCCAGTGATGTGCACATATATTTTTATACTGTACCAATGACCCAGACATAGCTGGTGCTAACTCTTAAAATATAGGGCCAAACACAAATTTTGCCCCCCAATCCCCAAAATTTGCATCTAAAATCAAAGAAAACATGTCCTGAAAGGCCCTCCACACTTCGCCCCCACTGCGCATGCGCAGTGTCAAGGACGTTCCGAAATTGGCGCCATTAATCATTCTAAGTTTGGCCCTTCATCAGTTAACATCTGACTGATCTTTGTGCTTATAAATCTCAGTTTAAATGATGCCAGACACATAAATATTAGTGAAATGGTGATTCTAAGGAGGATAGAGAAGGAGGAGAGGAAAAAATGTGTGACAGAATATTATCAGGGCTGTAACTTAAAATTTTTTAATGAAATTATGTTAAGTTACCTATTTTCGAGGCAGCAGCCATTTTGTTGTCATTCTGATTATTTAGTTACACTGTTTTTTAGTGTTTTCCTCCCTCCCGGTCCTTTAAGTCCCCCCTTGCTATTCTCCCATGCTTTTGGCATAGTTTTTGTAATTATTATTACTAAATTTTCTTGGGAGTTTTAGCTGAATAACAGAATGAATTCTGTTCTTTCCCCATGTTTACGTCTTCACCTACGGGTGGTTAGGCGTTGTGTTCTGCATCTACCATCTGATGTTCTGCAGTTTCTTCCCTGGAAGTCTCTGTTTTGCATCAGATAGTGTATTTTTGGTAACTGATTCCGGGCCTGCGTGCCTGGAGTCTTATTTTAGTGTTTTTACACTCATTGTTTACATTTTCAACAGCCCTCTGTGTGAGGGGGGATTTCTAAAAAATAATATCTTGATGTTATTTTAATCATAACTAGATACATTATTATTGTTCGTAAGTGTTGTATAAATTGTTTAAAATATTTTTAAAATTTTTGTCCACACTTAGGCTTGGGATCCATTGGGGCTCAACGTTACTTTTCAGAAACTTGGGCTGTTCTGAAAAAATATTTTTTCAAAATATTTTGATTTCAATTATTTTTTCTATATTAATGGATCATATTATTATTATGTATTTTGATGCCAGGGGTTAGTGCGAGTACCAGGACTTGTTTTCTTTTCACATTGAAAGGATATTGATCATTTGTTTTAAGAGGAAGTCTTCCTCTGACTTTATTATCATTCTATATGTGGTCAGTGTACTCGCATTAACTCCTGTTCTGTATCGTATGATTTCGATGACAATATGGGAAGCGTATGTCACGGTATGTTATTGGGGATTTGGACACTCCGGTCCTTTCCCCGCAGGGTCACTCTACTTTATCAATTTCTATTTCAGACGATCAAGATTAGGGTGATGTATCCGTGATGTCTTCCAACAGTGTGCCTCCGTCGTCACAATTAATGAAGGGCTAGCGGAAAAGTGCTCATGTAAATACGCCAATTGCCTAAGAGGACCATAGTAGGTTCGACGGCCTTTGACGTCCGCTAGATCGCCCGGTGTAGCGTCCATTCACCGAATGGTTCGGCAGCCGGGTTCGTCCGTTGCGGTCTAGAAGGAATTTTGGGGTGATGCGAGCACTATAAATTAACTTAATGCACACCCAGTGACGGCGGATCGGAGGGAGAACGGAGGAAGCCTTTTAGTCCGGTTCATAGCTCGTTCCGGTCCATCCGGACGGCAAGCGAGAGAGGCCCCTCTCTCGTTCAACAACATCTGGCCCCAGATGTTGTGGTACAAAATGTGTCGCAAGCGGAGCATACGTCCGTCGCTCGGGACGCTCCGTTGTATAGGCAGTCCGCGGAGACTGCTAAGGCTTCCTCTTCTCGTCAGCGCACACGACCGCACCTTGGCTGCGTGACCGCCGATATATTACCAGCTTCGCCGATCAAGGATTCTTCGGCGACCAGGTCACACCATCCGGTAGCCAGGGACACGAGGCCTGCAGACTCCGGACCTTCGCATAGGAAGTGTGCGGGAGTCAACGTACACGGAGCTTCCGGCGGCAATGCATCGTAAGACCGCTACTGCACAGGCCTCGGGAACGGACGTGCTTTCCTTAATAGCACAGTTTATCGCAGCATCCCAGCATCAACTGAATCTGTCGCATATATTTTATCCGACGATGCTGGGTCGGGACGCTCCGCGGAAGCGGGTACGGACGTCCGAAAGTTTCATCCGGTCCGACGGGATACCGAAAGGGATTCGGAGGATTTCGGGCTTTCCCTTTCGGAACAACATATGCTGTTGTGTATGTCATCTGACTTGGTCTTCTACAGCTTCTTTCGTCGGACCAGAATGCTGCGATGCCGGATAAGAAACTGATAGCGTCGGTGGACTTAGAAATTTTTGGTTCGGTTCAGGGACATCGTCCCTCAGTTCCGACATAGTCCAATAATGTCACACAAACTTTCGAATTATTGAACGACGCTATATATATTATTATTTTATGCTTGCTAACCAAGCATTTCTGGTTTCTTGTTCGAAGAGTTATGGAGATGTCTTTCAAAAGTGTGCCTCTGTCGTCATAGTTAATGAAGAGCTAGCGGCAATAAGTGCTCATGGAATATGTCTATTGCCTACGGAGTGACATTCCCTAGCTCACCCGGTGTAGCGTACATTCATCGAATGGTTCGGCTGCCGGGTTCGTCCATTGCGGTCTAGGATGGAGATTTGGGTGATGCGAGCACTTTAATTACTTTAGTACTCACCCAGTGACGGCAGATTGAGGACAGGTCGGAGGAAGCCTGTTAGTCCGGTTCCTGGCTTGTCCAGGTCCGTCCGGGCTGTGAGCGAGAGAGGTCCCTCTCTCGTCCAACAACATAGGGGACCGCATGTTGTGGTTCAGATATTTTACATTCGGAGCATATGTCCGTCGGTCGGGACGCTCCGTTATATTGACAGTCCGAGAGACTGTCCCTGATGCTTCCTGATCCTCACAGCAGGGCACACGACCGCACATTGGCTACGTGACCTCGAGTATCCGATCAGTTTCGGCATTCAGTGATTCCACGGCGAATAGGTCGCGCCATCCGGTAGCCAAGGGACACGAGGCCTATACACTCCGTTCGCTCGCATATTGGTAGTATGCACGGGGTAACGATCACGGAGCTTCCAGCGGCAATGCATCGTAAGACCGCTTCTCCTCAGGCCTCAGTGACGGACGTGCTATCCGAGTTAGCACAGTTGTTTCGCAGCATCCCAGCAATTGACTGTTTCTCGGTCGAATCAGGAATTATCCGACGGCGCTGGGTCGGTGCGGTCCGCGGTTGCATCAGGTACGGACGACCGAACGCTTTATAGGGTCCGACAGGATGGCGAAAGGGATTCGAAAGATTTCGAGTTTTCCCTTTAGTAGTATCGGAAGATGCCTTTCATATCTTCTGGCATTATCTTCCAGTGATTGTTATTCGGACTTCATTGCTGCGATCTTGGATAAGAGACTTATAGCGTCATTGGACTCGGATTTTTCGATCGGTTCAGGGACATTGTCCCTGACTTACCGACGCAGTCCAATATTGTCATTACAACATGTGTTTTATTTTTCGACGCTATATATATATATATACAAGCCTGCTACCAAGCATGATAGTTTAGTTTCTTGTCCGCGTTGCTCATTTCTGCCATTTTATCATTTATACGAATAGTTTATTTTGGCAGAGCAGGGCATACCGAGAGTTCATATGCGTCTAGACGGTGTGATTAAAGACTGCATATATTCTTTTTCGCCGTTTATGTCTTTTCCAATTTCAATGTTGGGAACGACATGATGTATAGTGGACTTAACTTAGACGCTTTATCATACGTAATCCGCCTTACTGAGGCGTTATCATTACGTCTTCAAGAAAAGATTTACGGGATATTATTCTCAATGTAATTTCTTTTGAGGGCAGTGGTTTGTTCACGTATAACTCCGCCCTTCAGTGGCTGATTGGAGTTGGTTAGACGTGACGCAGCCCTAGCTACATCCACACGCGTGGATAGTAAGGTTAAGAACTCTCTCAGAGTCGCTTCGTTCTCAGAGGAGCTTCTCTTCGACGGCAACTTTTCGGCAATCCATGAATTGCTCGATTTACACGTTCTCTTGTCTATCTAGTGTTACAAGAGATTCAGACTGGGGCAAACATTCGGTGGTTGACTCAGAGAGTGCCACCGCAGTTGCCGGACCCGAGTGTGGCTGTTATGACGGTTGCCAGTCAAACAGATTGGGATATAACACTGATCCCTACGGATTCGAAGTGCCAGGGTCTTTGGGTTCCGCAGTCTCTTAGCAATCAGTTTTCTTCCGCGGAATAATGTTTTTTAGGCTTGCTTTATGTCATTGCATGAACATTATTCAGAAACGCATGCCCAAATTCCTGTCCTTTAATTCGGCAGTAGTGGCGTATCTCCGGAACCAGAGAGGCACTCTTTCGTTTCCGTTATTCAATTTAATGGAAAGAATCCGTCTGTTGGTTATAGTACACCAAGTTCAGTTTTGGTCCGTCATATTCCGGGTCGTCTGATTGTTTTATCGGACTCCCGTTCTCTTACGGGTCGCTTGTTGCTGTCAGAATGGACTCTCAACAAACAAGTATTCAATCAGATTTGCTATCTATGGGAGCGCCCAATGATGATTTATTTATGACACAGCTTGCTAATCAATTGCAGACGTATGTGTTGGCTTGTCCAGATCTCTGAGCTAATGTTGTTAACGCTCTATTGATCTATAGGACGGAATGGTAGGATACGCGTATCCTCCGGCGCTGTTGTTTCAGCAGGTATTGCTAAGATAAACAACCACAATACATTTCTGTTGATAGCATTTCTATCTTCACAGAGATCATGGGTAATTTATTCTCTTGTCTACTGTGGGTCTTAACGTGAAATCTTCCTCTATGTGAGGATCTTTTTTCACTGGGTAAATCGTGTCATCTTTATCACAACCCGCAAGGTCGCAACCTTCATGTATTTCGTTGTGTGGTCCGTATTGCATTGTAAGCACTGTACTGGACGAGCTTTGGACGCGATTTCTTACAATAGGAGATCCTCTTCTTCGCTATTCTATGCGGCTAAAGTAGAGGCTCTTCCGTCATGGTGTAGGGATCATTATGTTCATATTGTGGATCCCTCCATACTACTCATTGCTATTTTTTAGTATACTTGTTTCACAAGATCTACTGCAGCCTGTTATTATTTAGGTTATAGGTTTATGTTACCTCATACCTATGCACTCTACGATAGTTTACAATTGAGTCTTTTGTCTCTTTATCTAAGTCAGTTAGTAACTTTTTGACAAATAGACTTAGAATCTTTAGATTAAATTCCTATATGGATTTTAACTTCGGTTCTTATTTAGCTAAGTAATCATTTGAGCCTCTGGAAACAGTAGTTTTCAAATTCTGACCTTTTAGACAGTAATTCTGTTGGTTTCTCTTTTTCTGTAGAGTCAGTGAGTTTCATGCACTATCGATGGATGATTTTCACTTTCGTAGTTTCGGAATCACTACTTCCGTTACTATTTAGGTTGGATTGTTGCATAAGAGTTAGGCTCCTATTATCCGGAACCTATTATTTTAAGGTCCTTCCGTCTTCGTATGGGCATAGGCCTTTACTCTTTCCGGGTACAGTTTATGTATTTATAAACAGATATCTGTTTATTACTATGGGCGTAAACTTCTTCTGTCTTTGATGTCTAGTAGAAGGACGTTACGCTCCATTTTATTGTTAATAGATTCTATTAACTATCGGTACTGCTTATGGTATATCATTGACTTAGCAGTTGTGCTTAAGATTTCGGCTCATGAAGTAAGAGTTCTTCTACTTCTTGGGCTTACATTAATAGTGTCGCTATTATAGATTTTTGAAGGCTGCTCATTGCGCTCAGCCATCCACATTCATGAATTTTATCTCAGAAATATCGAGTCCATTTCCGGAGGCCTCTATTGTTAGGTCTATTATCTACTGCTCAGAATGTCATTCACTTAACAGTTGCTACTATAGCTAGGTAGGCTGTCTGTTTCGGCAGTGTCTCCGTTCGGCTGCCCTCTTCGCTCTGGGCTATTTGACCCAGGGCAAGAAAAAGGGGGGGGGGGGAGGGTGTTCCCTTGGGTCACCTGTTTTACTATGAAAACAAGGGGATACCTCCTCCGGAGTTAGTAATTCTGAGCTGTTATTGGGATGGTTGTTTAGTGAGAAGTTTAGGTTTTTAAAATTCATTCAAGTCTTAGTTTTCAAAGTATAGCTTTTGAATATTGCATATGTCAACGGACATGATTATGCAATCCTCAGACACTTTTAGGAGTATAAGAGTCTCTATTCTCTAGACTTACTTTATTTTTTTGGCTTACTTTAAAAATTATTAGTATAAGGATTATATTGGATATTAATAGAGTACATGGATGTATGAAGCTCAATTTTGGAAGGTGTTGTATCTTTCTAATTTATCATAAATAAGAAAGATACATGTAAGGCCTATTGCTTCTTTTTCCCTACAGGGGATGACTCTATTTTATTTTATTGAGCGTATTCCACTTTGCTCTATGTCCGTGGCCCTCCAGCCTTTTTACTATTCAGCTATGTCTGGGTCATTGGTACAGTATAAAAATGTTAAAAAATTTATAGTAATTTATATATTTTTTATACTTACCAATGACCCAGACGGGGATGGCCCTCCCAGGAGTTGGGAACTCCTGCCTCCCCGCTGAGTACATAGCGCTTACCAGGCACTGGTTATTAGAATGATTAATGGCGCCAATTTCGGAACGTCCTTGACACTGCGCATGCGCAGTGGGGGCGAAGTGTGGAGGGCCTTTCAGGACATGTTTTCTTTGATTTTAGATGCAAATTTTGGGGATTGGGGGGCAAAATTTGTGTTTGGCCCTATATTTTAAGAGTTAGCACCAGCTATGTCTGGGTCATTGGTAAGTATAAAAAATATATAAATTACTATAAATTTTTTAACTTTTCAGGGAATTAACAACAAAAATACGAAATAGTAAATTGTATTTTTTAGGTCCAAAAGTCATCAAATCGCCCCTTCTTTTATCAGGAATAGTCAACAATTATGCAAGCTGTCAATAGAATGTTTCAAACGTTTATTGAAACAATATATTTTCCCAGGGCTGTTTATTTTAAGAGATTGCATCATTTCCGAGTGCAACATTTCAAGATAGGTAATTCTAAATCAAGTATTTAGTTCAGCGATACCAACAATAACGACTAGCTAGATTGATCCAGAATTAACACTTCTCATTTTACCCGCATTAAATAATGGCATTCTTTTATTCAGCTAAAGAATAAATTGTTATAAAATAATTATGTGTCCCAGTGTTTGGGTGTATTTAATTTTTCTACCCTTTTCCATTCTTCCAGAAAAGCCATGGTGTGAAGATAAAACTTTTTGAGAAAGGCTCTGTACTTAATACCTGTCCTCTAGCTAAAGTTCATCTTTCAGTCCTATATGTAGCACAGCCTGATATCGAACAAACTATAGGTCATAAATTGTGCTGAAGAGATTGATGACTGCATCTCTCTCTCTTTCATTTCAGATGCTGCAATCGATACAAAGAAGTCACAATATACATCATAACCATCATAACAGAAAAAGAAGACGACTCCTCATGGATGGCTCCAACAATGTGAACAGTAAGTGGCATACTATACTTGCCTGAAAACTCAACAAACCACCAGAAGACCTACATGACAGGTAACAAAACCTTAAAAACATACATTTTTTTAACCAATAAATGTTTTTCTTTCTTTTTCAGAATGTTTATTTGTTGCAGAATCCTCAGACGGACAATAAAGAATTTCAATAAAATAGTACTCTCACCACAGATGCACTTTTGAAATTAGAAATTTAACTCCAAAATCAGACAATTTGGGCGATATTTGAAGCAATCAGCTGCGAAAATAAGGTGAATATATTTATGTGATAGTTTGAAATTTTGACGGTGTGCCATTTAATCCAGAAGGGGTCATACTGAGTCATACTGACAGCTATATCTTTGTCAATTATAGCCCATCAAGTATAGCCCTTCAGACAACTTTTTCTGCCCTGACAACAGGGGAGGGGAAGGGGGATGGTGGCGTTATGCAACAACCGAGAGAGAAAAATTGACCTGAGGGGAAGTTCCAGTGATGTACACATATTTTTCAGGGAATTAACAACAAAAATACGAAATAGTAAATTGTAATTTTTAGGTCCAAAAGTCATCAAATCGCCCCTTCTTTTATCAGGAATAGTCAACAATTATGCAAGCTGTCAATAGAATGTTTCAAACGTTTATTGAAACAATATATTTTCCCAGGGCTGTTTATTTTGAGAGATTGCATCATTTCCGAGTTCAACATTTCAAGATAGGTAATTCTAAGTAAAGTATTTAGTTCAGCGGTACCAACAATAATGACTAGCTAGGTTGATCCAGAATTAACTCTTCTCATTTTACCCGCATTCAATAATGGCATTCTTTTATTCAGCTAATGAATAAATTGTTATAAAATAATTATGTGTCCCAGTGTTTGGGTGTATTTAACTTTTCTCGCCTTTTCCGTTCTTCCAGAAAAGCCATGGTGTGAAGATAAAGCTTCTTGAGAAAGGCTGTGTACTTAATACCTGTCCTCTAGCTAAAGTTCATCTTTCAGTCCTATATGTAGCTCAGCCTGATATCGAACAAACAATAGGTCTTAAATCTGCTGAAGACATTGATTACTGCATCTCTCTCTCTCTTTCATTTCAGATGCTGCAGTCGATACAAAGAAGTCACAATATACATCATAACCATCATAACAGAAAAAGAAGACGGCTCCTCATCGATGGCTCCAACAATGCGAACACTAAGTGGCATACTATACTTGCCTGAAAACTCAACAAACCACCGGAAGACCTACATGACAGGTAACAAAACCTTAAAAACATACATTTTTTTTAACCAATACATGTTTTTTTTCTTTTTCAGAATGTTTATTTGTTGCAGAATCCTCAGACGGACAATAAAGAATTTCAATAAAATAGTACAATCACCACAGATGCACTTGGGAAATTAGAAATTTAACTCCAAAATGAGACAATTTTGACGATATTTGAAGCAATCAACTGCGAAAATCAGGTGAATATATTTATGTGATAGTTTGAAATTTTGACGGTGTGCCATATAATCCAGGAAGGATCATACTGAGTCATACTGACAGCTATATCTTTGTCAAGTATAGCCCTTCAGACAACTTTTTCTTCCCTGAAAACAGGGGAGGTGGAAGGGGGTGGGGGACGTCATGCAACAACCCAGAGAGAAAAATTGACCTGAGGGGAAGTTCCAGTGATGTACACATATTTTTCAGGGAATTAACAACAAAAATACGAAATAGTAAATTGTATTTTTTAGGTCCAAAAGTCATCAAATCACCCCCTCTTTTATCAGGAATAGTCAACAATTATGCAAGCTGTCAATAGAATGTTTCAAACGTTTGTTGAAACAATATATTTTCCCAGGGCTGTTTATTTTAAGAGATTGCATCATTTCCGAGTGCAACATTTCAAGGTAGGTAATTCTAAATCAAGTATTTAGTTCAGCGATACCAACAATAACGACTAGCTAGATTGATCCAGAATTAACACTTCTCATTTTACCCGCATTAAATAATGGCATTCTTTTATTCAGCTAAAGAATAAATTGTTATAAAATAATTATGTGTCCCAGTGTTTGGGTGTATTTAACTTTTTTAGCCTTTTCCGTTCTTCCAGAAAAGCCATGGTGTGAAGATAAAACTTTTTGAGAAAGTCTGTGTACTTAATACCTGTCCTCTAGCTAAAGTTCATCTTTCAGTCCTATATGTAGCATAGCCTGATATCGAACAAACTATAGGTCATAAATTGTGCTGAAGACATTGATGACTGCATCTCTCTCTCTCTCTCTTTCATTTCAGATGCTGCAATCGATACAAAGAAGTCACAATATACATCATAACCATCATAACAGAAAAAGAAGACGACTCCTCATGGATGGCTCCAACAATGTGAACAGTAAGTGGCATACTATACTTGCCTGAAAACTCAACAAACCACCAGAAGACCTACATGACAGGTAACAAAATCTTAAAAACATACATTTTTCTTAACCAACAAATGTTTTTTTTTCTTTTTCAGAATGTTTATTTGTTGCAGAATCCTCAGACGGACAATAAAAAATTTCAATAAAATAGTACTATCACCACAGATGCACTTTTGAAATTAGAAATTTAACTTCAAAATGAGACAATTTTGATGATATTTGAAGCAATCAACTGCGAAAATAAGGTGAATATAATTATGTGATAGTTTGAAATTTTGACGGTGTGCCATTTAATCCAGGAGGGGTCATACTGAGTCATACTGACAGCTATATCTTTGTCAAGTATAGCCCGTCAAGTATAGCCCTTCAGACAACTTTTTCTGCCCTGAAAACAGGGGAGGGGAATGGGGATGGTGGCGTTATGCAACAACCGAGAGAGAACAATTGACCTGAGAGGAAGTTCCAGTGATGTGCACATATTTTTCAGGGAATTAACAACAAAAATACGAAATAGTAAATTGTATTTTTTAGGTCCAAAAGTCATCAAATCGCCCCTTCTTTTATCAGGAATAGTCAACAATTATGCAAGCTGTCAATAGAATGTTTCAAACGTTTACTGAAACAATATATTTTACCAGGGCTGTTTATTTTAAGAGATTGCATCATTTCCGAGTGCAACATTTCAAGATAGGTAATTCTAAATAAAGTATTTAGTTCAGCGGTACCAACAATAATGACTAGCTAGGTTGATCCAGAATTAACTCTTCTCATTTTACCCGCATTCAATAATGGCATTCTTTTATTCAGCTAATGAATAAATTGTTATAAAATAATTATGTGTCCCAGTGTTTGGGTGTATTTAACTTTTCTCGCCTTTTCCGTTCTTCCAGAAAAGCCATGGTGTGAAGATAAAGCTTCTTGAGAAAGGCTGTGTACTTAATACCTGTCCTCTAGCTAAAGTTCATCTTTCAGTCCTATATGTAGCTCAGCCTGATATCGAACAAACAATAGGTCTTAAATCTGCTGATGACATTGATGACTGCATCTCTCTCTCTCTCTCTCTCTTTCATTTCAAATGCTGCAATCGATACAAAGAAGTCACAATATACATCATAACCATCATAACAGAAAAAGAAGACGGCTCCTCATGGATGGCTCCAACAATGCAAACAGAAAGTGGCATACTATACTTGCCTGAACACTCAACAAACCACCGGAAGACCTACATTACAGGTAACAAAACCTTAAAAACATACATTTTTTTTAACCAATACATGGTTTTTTTTCTTTTTCAGAATGTTTATTTGTTGCAGAATCCTCAGACGGACAATAAAGAATTTCAATAAAATAGTACTATCACCACAGATGCACTTTGGAAATTAGAAATTTAACTCCAAAATGAGACAATTTTGACGATATTTGAAGCAATCAACTGCGAAAATCAGGTGAATATATTTATGTGATAGTTTGAAATTTTGATGGTGTGCCATTTAATCCAGGAAGGATCGTACTGAGTCATACTGACAGCTAGATCTTTGTCAAGTATAGCCCTTCAGACAACTTTTTCTGCCCTGAAAACAGGGGAGGTGGAAGGGGGGAGGGGGGCGTCATGAAACAACCCAGCGAGAGAAATTCACCTGAGGGGAAGTTCCAGTGATGTGCACATATTTTTCAGGGAATTAACAACAAAAATACGAAATAGTAAATTGTATTTTTTAGGTCCAAAAGTCGTCAAATCACCCCCCTCTTTTATCAGGAATAGTCAACAATTATGCAAGCTGTCAATGGAATGTTTCAAACGTTTATTGAAAAAATATATTTTCCCAGGGCTGTTTATTTTAAGAGATTGCATCATTTCCGAGTGCAACATTTCAAGATAGGTAATTCTAAATCAAGTATTTAGTTCAGCGATACCAACAATAACGACTAGCTAGGTTGATCCAGAATTCACTCTTCTCATTTTACCCGCATTAAATAATGGCATTCTTTTATTCAGCTAATGAATAAATTGTTATAAAATAACTATGTGTCCCAGTGTTTGGGTGTATTTAATTTTTCTAGCCTTTTCCGTTCTTCCAGAAAAGCCATGGTGTGAAGATAAAACTTTTTGAGAAAGGCTGTGTACTTAATACCTGTCCTCTAGCTAAAGTTCATCTTTCAGTCCTATATGTAGCACAGCCTGATATCGAACAAACTATAGGTCATAAATTGTGCTGAAGACATTGATGACTGCATCTCTCTCTCTCTCTTTCATTTCAGATGCTGCAATCGATACAAAGAAGTCACAATATACATCATAACCATCATAACAGAAAAAGAAGACGACTCCTCATGGATGGCTCCAACAATGTGAACAGTAAGTGGCATACTATGCTTGCCTGAAAACTCAACAAACCACCAGAAGACCTACATGACAGGTAACAAAACCTTAAAAACATACATTTTTTTTAACCAATAAATGGGTTTTTTTTCTTTTTCAGAATGTTCATTTGTTGCAGAATCCTCAGACGGACAATAAAGAATTTCAATAAAATAGTACTATCACCACAGATGCACTTTTGAAATTAGAAATTTAACTCCAAAATGAGACAATTTTGACGATATTTGAAGCAATCAACTGCGAAAATAAGGTGAATATATTTATGTGATAGTTTGAAATTTTGACAGTGTGCCATTTAATCCAGGAGGGGTCATACTGAGTCATACTGACAGCTATATCTTTGTCAAGTATAGCCCGTCAAGTATAGCCCTTCAGACAACTTTTTCTGCCCTGAAAACAGGGGTGGGGAAGGGGAGTGGTGGCGTTATGCAACAACTGAGAGATAAAAATTGACCTGAGGGGAAGTTCCAGTGATGTGCACATATTTTTCAGGGAATTAACAACAAAAATACGAAATAGTAAATTGTATTTTTTAGGTCCAAAAGTCATCAAATCGCCCCTTCTTTTATCAGGAATAGTCAACAATTACGCAAGCTGTCAGTAGAATGTTTCAAACGTTTATTGAAACAATATATTTTCCCAGGGCTGTTTATTTTAAGAGATTGCATCATTTCCGAGTGCAACATTTCAAGATAGGTAATTCCAAATAAAGTATTTAGTTCAGCGGTACCAACAATAATGACTAGCTAGGTTGATCCAGAATTAACTCTTCTCATTTTACCCGCATTCAATAATGGCATTCTTTTATTCAGCTAATGAATAAATTGTTATAGAATAATTATGTGTCCCAGTGTTTGGGTGTATTTAAATTTTCTCGCCTTTTCCGTTCTTCCAGAAAAGCCATGGTGTGAAGATAAAGCTTCTTGAGAAAGGCTGTGTACTTAATACCTGTCCTCTAGCTAAAGTTCATCTTTAAGTCCTATATGTAGCTCAGCCTGATATCGAACAAACAATAGGTCTTAAATCTGCTGAAGACAGTGATTACTGCATCTCTCTCTCTCTCTCGTTCATTTCAGATGCTGCAATCGATACAAAGAAATCACAATATACATCATAACCATCATAACAGAAAAAGAAGACGGCTCCTCATGGATGGCTCCAACAATGCGAACAGTAAGTGGCATACTATACTTGCCTGAAAACTCAACAAACCACCGGAAGACCTACATGACAGGTAACAAAACCTTAAAAACATACATTTTCTTTAACCAATACATGTTTTTTTTCTTTTTCAGAATGTTTATTTGTTGCAGAATCCTCAGACGGACAATAAAGAATTTCAATAAAATAGTACTATCACCACAGATGCACTTTGGAAATTAGAAATTTAACTCCAAAATGAGACAATTTTGACGATATTTGAAGCAATCAACTGCGAAAATCAGGTGAATATATTTATGTGATAGTTTGAAATTTTGACGGTGTGCCATATAATCCAGGAAGGATCATACTGAGTCATACTGACAGCTATATCTTTGTCAAGTATAGCCCTTCAGACAACTTTTTCTGCCCTGAAAACAGGGGAGGTGGAAGGGGGAGGGGGGCGTCATGCAACAACCCAGAGAGAAAAATTGACCTGAGGGGAAGTTCCAGTGATGTGCACATATTTTTCAGGGAATTAACAACAAAAATACGAAATAGTAAATTGTATTTTTTAGGTCCAAAAGTCATCAAATCACCCCCTCTTTATCAGGAATAGTCAACAATTATGCAAGCTGTCAATAGAATGTTTCAAACGTTTATTGAAACAATATATTTTCCCAGGGCTGTTTATTTTAAGAGACTGCATCACAACTGAGTGCAACATTTCAAGATAGGTAATTCTAAATCAAGTATTTAGTTCAGCGATACCAACAATAACGACTAGCTAGATTGATCCAGAATTAACACTTCTCATTTTACCCGCATTTAATAATGGCATTCTTTTATTCAGCTAAAGAATAAATTGTTATAAAATAATTATGTGTCCCAGTGTTTGGGTGTATTTAACTTTTCTAGCCTTTTCCGTTCTTCCAGAAAAGCCATGGTGTGAAGATAAAGCTTCTTGAGAAAGGCTGTGTACTTAATACCTGTCCTCTAGCTAAAGTTCATCTTTCAGTCCTATATTTAGCTCAGCCTGATATCGAACAAACAATAGGTCTTAAATCTGCTGAAGACATTGATGACTGCATCTCTCTCTCTCTCTTTCATTTCAGATGCTGCAATCGATACAAAGAAGTCACAATGTACATCGTAACCATCATAACAGAAAAAGAAGACGGCTCCTCATGGATGGCTCCAACAATGCGAACAGTAAGTGGCATACTATACTTGACTGAAAACTCAACAAACCACCGGAAGACCTACATGACAGGTAACAAAACCTTAAAAACATACATTTTTTTTAACCAATACATGTTTTTTTTCTTTTTCAGAATGTTTATTTGTTGCAGAATCCTCAGACGGACAATCAAGAATTTCAATAAAATAGTACTATCACCGCAGATGCACTTTGGAAATTAGAAATTTAACTCCAAAATGAGACAATTTTGACGATATTTGAAGCAATCAACTGCGAAAATCAGGTGAATATATTTATGTGATAGTTTGAAATTTTGACGGTGTGCCATATAATCCAGGAAGGATCATACTGAGTCATACTGACAGCTATATCTTTGTCAAGTATAGCCCTTCAGACAACTTTTTCTGCCCTGAAAACAGGGGAGGTGGAAGGGGGAGGGGGGCGTCATGCAACAACCCAGAGAGAAAAATTGACCTGAGGGGAAGTTCCAGTGATGTGCACATATTTTTCAGGGAATTAACAACAAAAATACGAAATAGTAAATTGTATTTTTTAGGTCCAAAAGTCATCAAATCACCCCCCTCTTTTATCAGGAATAGTCAACAATTATGCATGCTGTCAATAGAATGTTTCAAACGTTTATTGAAACAATATATTTTCCCAGGGCTGTTTATTTTAAGAGATTGCATCATTTCCGAGTGCAACATTTCAAGATAGGTAATTCTAAATCAAGTATTTAGTTCAGCGATACCAACAATAACGACTAGCAAGGTTGATCCAGAATTCACTCTTCTCATTTTTCCCGCATTAAATAATGGCATTCTTTTATTCAGCCAAAGAATAAATTGTTATAAAATAACTATGTGTCCCAGTGTTTGGGTGTATTTAATTTTTCTAGCCTTTTCCGTTCTTCCAGAAAAGCCATGGTGTGAAGATAAAACTTTTTGAGAAAGGCTGTGTACTTAATACCTGTCCTCTAGCTAAAGTTCATCTTTCAGTCCTATATGTAGCACAGCCTGATATCGAACAAACTATAGGTCATAAATTGTGCTGAAGACATTGATGACTGCATCTCTCTCTCTCTTTCATTTCAGATGCTGCAATCGATACAAAGAAGTCACAATATACATCATAACCATCATAACAGAAAAAGAAGACGACGACTCATGGATGGCTCCAACAATGTGAACAGTAAGTGGCATACTATACTTGCCTGAAAACTCAACAAACCACCAGAAGACCTACATGGCAGGTAACAAAACCTTAAAAACATACATTTTTTTAACCAATAAATGTTTTTTTTTTCTTTTTCAGAATGTTTATTTGTTGCAGAATCCTCAGACGGACAATAAAGAATTTCAATAAAATAGTACTATCACCACAGATGCACTTTTGAAATTAGAAATTTAACTCCAAAATGAGACAATTTTGACGATATTTGAAGCAATCAACTGCGAAAATAAGGTGAATATATTTATGTGATAGTTTGAAATTTTGACGGTGTGCCATTTAATCCAGGAGGGGTCATACTGAGTCATACTGACAGCTATATCTTTGTCAAGTTTTGCCCGTCAAGTATAGCCCTTCAGACAACTTTTTCTGCCCTGAAAACAGGGGAGGGGAAGGGGGATGGTTGCGTTATGCAACAACTGAGAGAGGAAAATTGACCTGAGGGGAAGTTCCAGTGATGTGCACATATTTTTCAGGGAATTAACAACAAAAATACGAAATAGTAAATTGTATTTTTTAGGTCCAAAAGTCATCAAATCGCCCCTTCTTTTATCAGGAAGAGTCAACAATTATGCAAGCTGTCAATAGAATGTTTCAAACGTTTATTGAAACAATATATTTTCCCAGGGCTGTTTATTTTAAGAGATTGCATCATTTCCGAGTGCAACATTTCAAGATAGGTAATTCCAAATAAAGTATTTAGTTCAGCGGTACCAACAATAATGACTAGCTAGGTTGATCCAGAATTAACTCTTCTCATTTTACCCGCATTCAATAATGGCATTCTTTTATTCAGCTAATGAATAAATTGTTATAAAATAATTATGTGTCCCAGTGTTTGGGTGTATTTAAATTTTCTCGCCTTTTCCGTTCTTCTAGAAAAGCCATGGTGTGAAGATAAAGCTTCTTGAGAAAGGCTGTGTACTTAATACCTGTCCTCTAGCTAAAGTTCATCTTTCAGTCCTATATGTAGCTCAGCCTGATATCGAACAAACAATAGATCTTAAATCTGCTGAAGACATTGATTACTGCATCTCTCTCTCTCTCTTTCATTTCAGATGCTGCAATCGATACAAAAAAGTCACAATATACATCATAACCATCATAACAGAAAAAGACGATGGCTCCTCATGGATGGCTCCAACAATGCGAACAGTAAGTGGCATACTATACTTGCCTGAAAACTCAACAAACCACCGGAAGACCTACATGACAGGTAAGAAAACCTTAAAAACATACATTTTTTTTAACTAATACATGTTTTTTTTCTTTTTCAGAATGTTTATTTGTTGCAGAATCCTCAGACGGACAATAAAGAATTTCAATAAAATAGTACTATCACCACAAATGCACTTTGGAAATTAGAAATTTAATTCCAAAATGAGTCAATGTTGACGATATTTGAAGCAATCAACTGCGAAAATCAGGTGAATATATTTATGTGATAGTTTGAAATTTTGACGGTGTGCCATATAATCCAGGAAGGATCATACTGTGTCATACTGACAGCTATATCTTTGTCAAGTATAGCCCTTCAGACAACTTTTTCTGCCCTGAAAACAGGGGAGGTGGAAGGGGGAGGGGGGCGTCATGCAACAACTGAGAGAGAAAAATTGACCTGAGGGGAAGTTCCAGTGATGTGCACATATTTTTCAGGGAATTAACAACAAAAATACGAAATAGTAAATTGTATTTTTTAGGTCCAAAAGTCATCAAATCACCCCCTCTTTTATCAGGAATAGTCAACAATTATGCAAGCTGTCAATAGAATGTTTCAAACGTTTATTGAAACAATATATTTTCCCAGGGCTGTTTATTCTAAGAGATTGCATCATTTCCGAGTGCAACATTTCAAGATAGGTAATTCTAAATCAAGTAATTAGTTCAGCGATACCAACAATAACGACTAGCTAGATTGATCCAGAATTAACACTTCTCATTTTACCCGCATCAAATAATGGCATTCTCTTATTCAACTAAAGAATAAATTGTTATAAAATAATTATGTGTCCCAGTGTTTGGGTGTATTCAATTTTTCTAGCCTTTTCCGTTCTTCCAGAAAAGCCATGGTGTGAAGATAAAACTTTTTGAGAAAGGCTGTGTACTTAATACCTGTCCTCTAGCTAAAGTTCATCTTTCAGTCCTATATGTAGCACAGCCTGATATCGAACAAACTATAGGTCATAAATTGTGCTGAAGACATTGATGACTGCATCTCTGTCTCTTTCATTTCAGATGCTGGAATCGATACAAAGAAGTCACAATATACTTCATAACCATCATAACAGAAAAAGAAGACGACTCCTTATGGATGGCTCCAACAATGTGAACAGTAAGTGGCATACTATACTTGCCTGAAAACTCAACAAACCACCAGAAGACCTACATGACAGGTAACAAAACCTTAAAAACGTATATTTTTTTTAACCAATAAATGTTTTTTTTTTCTTTTTCAGAATGTTTATTTGTTGCAGAATCGTCAGACGGACAATAACGAATTTCAATAAAATAGTACTATCACCACAGATGCACTTTTGAAATAAGAAATTTTACTCCAAAATGAGACAATTTTGACGATATTTGAAGCAATCAACTGCGAAAATAAGGTGAATATATTTATGTGATAGTTTGACATTTTGACGGTGTGCCATTTAATCCAGGAGGGGTCATACTGAGTCATACTGACAGCTATATCTTTGTCAAGTATAGCCCGTCAAGTATAGCCCTTCAGACAACTTTTTCTGCCCTGAAAACAGGGGAGGGGAAGGGGGATGGTGGCGTTATGCAACAACCGAGAGAGAAAAAATGACCTGAGGTGAAGATCCAGTGATGTGCACATATTTTTCAGGGAATTAACAACAAAAATACGAAATAGTAAATTGTATTTTTTAGGTTCAAAAGTCATCAAATCACCCCCTCTTTTATCAGGAATGGTCAACAATTATGCAAGCTGTCAATAGAATGTTTCAAACGTTTATTGAAACAATATATTTTCCCAGGGCTGTTTATTTTAAGAGATTGCATCATTTCCGAGTGCAACATTTCAAGATAGGTAATTCTAAATCAAGTATTTAGTTCAGCGATACCAACAATAACGACTAGCAAGATTGATCCAGAATTAACACTTCTCATTTTACCCGCATTAAATAATGGCATTCTTTTATTCAGCTAAAGAATAAATTGTTATAAAATAATTATGTGTCCCAGTGTTTGGGTGTATTTAATTTTTCTAGCCTTTTCCGTTCTTTCAGAAATGCCATGGTGTGAAGATAAAACTTTTTGAGAAAGGCTCTGTACTTAATACCTGTCCTCTAGCTAAAGTTCATCTTTCAGTCCTATATGTAGCACAGCCTGATATCGAACAAACTATAGGTCATAAATTGTGCTGAAGACATTGATGACTGCATCTCTCTCTCTTTCATTTCAGATGCTGCAATCGATACAAAGAAGTCACAATATACATCATAACCATCATAACAGAAAAAGAAGACGACTCCTCATGGATGGCTCCAACAATGTGAACAGTAAGTGGCATACTATCCTTGCCTGAGAACTCAACAAACCACCAGAAGACCTACATGACAGGTAACAAAACCTTAAAAACATACATTTTTTTTAACCAATAAATGTTTTTTTTTTCTTTCTCAGAATGTTTATTTGTTGCAGAATCCTCAGACGGACAATAAAGAATTTCAATAAAATAGTACTATCACCACAGATGCACTTTTGAAATTAGAAATTTAACTCCAAAATGAAACAATTTTGATGATATTTGAAGCAATCAACTGCGAAAATGAGGTGAATATATTTATGTGATAGTTTGAAATTTTGACGGTGTGCCATTTAATCCAGGAGGGGTCATACTGAGTCATACTGACAGCTATATCTTTGTCAAGTATAGCCCGTCAAGTATAGCCTTTCAGACAACTTTTTCTGCCCTGAAAACAGGGGAGGGGAAGGGGGATGGTGGCGTTATGCAACAACCGAGAGAGAAAAATTGACCTGAGGGGAAGTTCCAGTGATGTGCACATATATTTTTATACTGTACCAATGACCCAGACATAGCTGGTGCTAACTCTTAAAATATAGGGCCAAACACAAATTTTGCCCCCAATCCCCAAAATTTGCATCTAAAATCAAAGAAAACATGTCCTGAAAGGCCCTCCACACTTCGCCCCCACTGCGCATGCGCAGTGTCAAGGACGTTCCGAAATTGGCGCCATTAATCATTCTGTTTGGCCCTTCATCAGTTAACATCTGACTGTTCTTTGTGCTTATAAATCTCAGTTTAAATGATGCCAGACACATAAATATTAGTGAAATGGTGATTCTAAGGAGGATAGAGAAGGAGGAGAGGAAAAAATGTGTGACAGAATATTATCAGGGCTGTAACTTAAAATTTTTTAATGAAATTATGTTAAGTTACCTATTTTCGAGGCAGCAGCCATTTTGTTGTCATTCTGATTATTTAGTTACACTGTTTTTTAGTGTTTTCCTCTCTCCCGGTCCTTCAAGTCCCCCCTTGCTATTCTCCCATGCTTTTGGCATAGTTTTTGTAATTATTATTACTAAATTTTCTTGGGAGTTTTAGCTGAATAACAGAATGAATTCTGTTCTTTCCCCATGTTTACGTCTTCACCTACGGGTGGTTAGGCGTTGTGTTCTGCATCTACCATCTGATGTTCTGCAGTTTCTTCCCTGGAAGTCTCTGTTTTGCATCAGATAGTGTATTTTTGGTAACTGATTCCGGGCCTGCGTGCCTGGAGTCTTATTTTAGTGTTTTTACACTCATTGTTTACATTTTCAACAGCCCTCTGTGTGAGGGGGGATTTCTAAAAAATAATATCTTGATGTTATTTTAATCATAACTAGATACATTATTATTGTTCGTAAGTGTTGTATAAATTGTTTAAAATATTTTTAAAATGTTTGTCCACACTTAGGCTTGGGATCCATTGGGGCTCAACGTTACTTTTCAGAAACTTGGGCTGTTCTGAAAAAATATTTTTTCAAAATATTTTGATTTCAATTATTTTTTCTATATTAATGGATCATATTATTATTATGTATTATGTATTTTGATGCCAGGGGTTAGTGCGAGTACCAGGACTTGTTTTCTTTTCACATTGAAAGGATATTGATCATTTGTTTTAAGAGGAAGTCTTCCTCTGACTTTATTATCATTCTATATGTGGTCAGTGTACTCGCATTAACTCCTGTTCTGTATCGTATGATTTCGATGACAATATGGGAAGCGTATGTCACGGTATGTTATTGGGGATTTGGACACTCCGGTCCTTTCCCCGCAGGGTCACTCTACTTTATCAATTTCTATTTCAGACGATCAAGATTAGGGTGATGTATCCGTGATGTCTTCCAACAGTGTGCCTCCGTCGTCACAATTAATGAAGGGCTAGCGGAAAAGTGCTCATGTAAATACGCCAATTGCCTAAGAGGACCCTAGTAGGTTCGACGGCCTTTGACGTCCGCTAGCTCGCCCGGTGTAGCGTCCATTCACCGAATGGTTCGGCAGCCGGGTTCGTCCGTTGCGGTCTAGAAGGAATTTTGGGGTGATGCGAGCACTATAAATTAACTTAATGCACACCCAGTGACGGCGGATCGGAGGGAGAACGGAGGAAGCCTTTTAGTCCGGTTCATAGCTCGTTCCGGTCCATCCGGACGGCAAGCGAGAGAGGCCCCTCTCTCGTTCAACAACATCTGGCCCCAGATGTTGTGGTACAAAATGTGTCGCAAGCGGAGCATACGTCCGTCGCTCGGGACGCTCCGTTGTATAGGCAGTCCGCGGAGACTGCTAAGGCTTCCTCTTCTCGTCAACGCACACGACCGCACCTTGGCTGCGTGACCGCCGATATATTACCAGCTTCGCCGATCAAGGATTCTTCGGCGACCAGGTCACACCATCCGGTAGCCAGGGACACGAGGCCTGCAGACTCCGGACGTTCGCATAGGAAGTGTGCGGGAGTCAACGTACACGGAGCTTCCGGCGGCAATGCATCGTAAGACCGCTACTGCACAGGCCTCGGGAACGGACGTGCTTTCCTTAATAGCACAGTTTATCGCAGCATCCCAGCATCAACTGAATCTGTCGCATATATTTTATCCGACGATGCTGGGTCGGGACGCTCCGCGGAAGCGGGTACGGACGTCCGAAAGTTTCATCCGGTCCGACGGGATACCGAAAGGGATTCGGAGGATTTCGGGCTTTCCCTTTCGGAACAACATATGCTGTTGTGTATGTCATCTGACTTGGTCTTCTACAGCTTCTTTCGTCGGACCAGAATGCTGCGATGCCGGATAAGAAACTGATAGCGTCGGTGGACTTAGAAATTTTTGGTTCGGTTCAGGGACATCGTCCCTCAGTTCCGACATAGACCAATAATGTCACACAAACTTTCGAATTATTGAACGACGCTATATATATTATTATTTTATGCTTGCTAACCAAGCATTTCTGGTTTCTTGTTCGAAGAGTTATGGAGATGTCTTTCAAAAGTGTGCCTCTGTCGTCATAGTTAATGAAGAGCTAGCGGCAATAAGTGCTCATGGAATATGTCTATTGCCTACGGAGTGACATTCGCTAGCTCACCCGGTGTAGCGTACATTCATCGAATGGTTCGGCTGCCGGGTTCGTCCGTTGCGGTCTAGGATGGAGATTTGGGTGATGCGAGCACTTTAATTACTTTAGTACTCACCCAGTGACGGCAGATTGAGGACAGATCGGAGGAAGCCTGTTAGTCCGGTTCCTGGCTTGTCCAGGTCCGTCCGGGCTGTGAGCGAGAGAGGTCCCTCTCTCGTCCAACAACATAGGGGACCGCATGTTGTGGTTCAGATATTTTACATTCGGAGCATATGTCCGTCGGTCGGGACGCTCCGTTATATTGACAGTCCGAGAGACTGTCCTTGATGCTTCCTCATCCTCACAGCAGGGCACACGACCGCACATTGGCTACGTGACCTCGAGTATCCGATCAGTTTCGGCATTCAGTGATTCCACGGCGAATAGGTCGCGCCATCCGGTAGCCAAGGGACACGAGGCCTATACACTCCGTTCGCTCGCATATTGGTAGTATGCACGGGGTAACGATCACGGAGCTTCCAGCGGCAATGCATCGTAAGACCGCTTCTCCTCAGGCCTCAGTGACGGACGTGCTATCCGAGTTAGCACAGTTGTTTCGCAGCATCCCAGCAATTGACTGTTTCTCGGTCGAATCAGGAATTATCCGACGGCGCTGGGTCGGTGCGGTCCGCGGTTGCATCAGGTACGGACGACCGAACGCTTTATAGGGTCCGACAGGATGGCGAAAGGGATTCGAAAGATTTCGAGTTTTCCCTTTAGTAGTATCGGAAGATGCCTTTCATATCTTCTGGCATTATCTTCCAGTGATTGTTATTCGGACTTCATTGCTGCGATCTTGGATAAGAGACTTATAGCGTCATTGGACTCGGATTTTTCGATCGGTTCAGGGACATTGTCCCTGACTTACCGACGCAGTCCAATATTGTCATTACAACATGTGTTTTATTTTTCGACGCTATATATATATATATACAAGCCTGCTACCAAGCATGATAGTTTAGTTTCTTGTCCGCGTTGCTCATTTCTGCCATTTTATCATTTATACGAATAGTTTATTTTGGCAGAGCAGGGCATACCGAGAGTTCATATGCGTCTAGACGGTGTGATTAAAGACTGCATATATTCTTTTTCGCCGTTTATGTCTTTTCCAATTTCAATGTTGGGAACGACATGATGTATAGTGGACTTAACTTAGACGCTTTATCATACGTAATCCGCCTTACTGAGGCGTTATCATTACGTCTTCAAGAAAAGATTTACGGGATATTATTCTCAATGTAATTTCTTTTGAGGGCAGTGGTTTGTTCACGTATAACTCCGCCCTTCAATGGCTGATTGGAGTTGGTTAGACGTGACGCAGCCCTAGCTACATCCACACGCGTGGATAGTAAGGTTAAGAACTCTCTCAGAGTCGCTTCGTTCTCAGAGGAGCTTCTCTTCGACGGCAACTTTTCGGCAATCCATGACGTTCTCTTGTCTATCTAGTGTTACAAGAGATTCAGACTGGGGCAAACATTCGGTGGTTGACTCAGAGAGTGCCACCGCAGTTGCCGGACCCGAGTGTGGCTGTTATGACGGTTGCCAGTCAAACAGATTGGGATATAATACTGATCCCTACGGATTCGAAGTGCCAGAGTCTTTGGGTTCCGCAGTCTCTTAGCAATCAGTTTTCTTCCGCGGAATAATGTTTTTTAGGCTTACTTTATGTCATTGCATGAACATTATTCAGAAACGCATGCCCAAATTCCTGTCCTTTAATTCGACAGTAGTGGCGTATCTCCGGAACCAGAGAGGCACTCTTTCGTTTCCGTTATTCAATTTAATGGAAAGAATCCGTCTGTTGGTTATAGTACACCAAGTTCAGTTTTGGTCCGTCATATTCCGGGTCGTCTGATTGTTTTATCGGACTCCCGTTCTCTTACGGGTCGCTTGTTGCTGTCAGAATGGACTCTCAACAAACAAGTATTCAATCAGATTTGCTATCTATGGGAGCGCCCAATGATGATTTATTTATGACACAGCTTGCTAATCAATTGCAGACGTATGTGTTGGCTTGTCCAGATCTCAGAGCTAATGTTGTTAACGCTCTATTGATCTATAGGACGGAATGATAGGATACGCGTATCCTCCGGCGCTGTTGTTTCAGCAGGTATTGCTAAGATAAACAACCACAATACATTTCTGTTGATAGCATTTCTATCTTCACAGAGATCATGGGTAATTTACTCTCTTGTCTACTGTGGGTCTTAACGTGAAATCTTCCTCTATGTGAGGATCTTTTTTCACTGGGTAAATCGTGTCATCTTTATCACAACCCGCAAGGTCGCAACCTTCATGTATTCCGTTGTGTGGTCCGTATTGCATTGTAAGCACTGTACTGGACGAGCTTTGGACGCGATTTCTTACAATAGGAGATCCTCTTCTTCGCTATTCTATGCGGCTAAAGTAGAGGCTCTTCCGTCATGGTGTAGGGATCATTATGTTCATATTGTGGATCCCTCCATACTACTCATTGCTATTTTTTAGTATACTTGTTTCACAAGATCTACTGCAGCCTGTTATTATTTAGGTTATAGGTTTATGTTACCTCATACCTATGCACTCTACGATAGTTTACAATTGAGTCTTTTGTCTCTTTATCTAAGTCAGTTAGTAACTTTTTGACAAATAGACTTAGAATCTTTAGATTAAATTCCTATATGGATTTTAACTTCGGTTCTTATTTAGCTAAGTAATCATTTGAGCCTCTGGAAACAGTAGTTTTCAAATTCTGACCTTTTAGACAGTAATTCTGTTGGTTTCTCTTTTTCTGTAGAGTCAGTGAGTTTCATGCACTATCGATGGATGATTTTCACTTTCGTAGTTTCGGAATCACTACTTCCGTTACTATTTAGGTTGGATTGTTGCATAAGAGTTAGGCTCCTATTATCCGGAACCTATTATTTTAAGGTCCTTCCGTCTTCGTATGGGCATAGGCCTTTACTGTTTCCGGGTACAGTTTATTTATTTATAAACAGATATCTGTTTATTACTATGGGCGTAAACTTCTTCTGTCTTTGATGTCTAGTAGAAGGACGTTACGCTCCATTTTATTGTTAATAGATTCTATTAACTATCGGTACTGCTTATGGTATATCATTGACTTAGCAGTTGTGCTTAAGATTTCGGCTCATGAAGTAAGAGTTCTTCTACTTCTTGGGCTTACATTAATAGTGTCGCTATTATAGATTTTTGAAGGCTGCTCATTGCGCTCAGCCATCCACATTCATGAATTTTATCTCAGAAATATCGAGTCCATTTCCGGAGGCCTCTATTGTTAGGTCTATTATCTACTGCTCAGAATGTCATTCACTTAACAGTTGCTACTATAGCTAGGTAGGCTGTCTGTTTCGGCAGTGTCTCCGTTCGGCTGCCCTCTTCGCTCTGGGCTATTTGACCCAGGGCAAGAAAAAGGGGGGGGGGAGGGTGTTCCCTTGGGTCACCTGTTTTACTATGAAAACAAGGGGATACCTCCTCCGGAGTTAGTAATTCTGAGCTGTTATTGGGATGGTTGTTTAGTGAGAAGTTTAGGTTTTTAAAATTCATTCAAGTCTTAGTTTTCAAAGTATAGCTTTTGAATATTGCATATGTCAACGGACATGATTATGCAATCCTCAGACACTTTTAGGAGTATAAGAGACTCTATTCTCTAGACTTACTTTATTTTTTTGGCTTACTTTAAAAATTATTAGTATAAGGATTATATTGGATATTAATAGAGTACATGGATGTATGAAGCTCAATTTTGGAAGGTGTTGTATCTTTCTAATTTATCATAAATAAGAAAGATACATGTAAGGCCTATTGCTTCTTTTTCCCTACAGGGGATGACTCTATTTTATTTTATTGAGCGTATTCCACTTTGCTCTATGTCCGTGGCCCTCCAGCCTTTTTACTATTCAGCTATGTCTGGGTCATTGGTACAGTATAAAAATGTTAAAAAATTTATAGTAATTTATATATTTTTTATACTTACCAATGACCCAGACGGGGATGGCCCTCCCAGGAGTTGGGAACTCTTGCCTCCCCGCTGAGTACATAGCGCTTACCAGGCACTGGTTATTAGAATGATTAATGGCGCCAATTTCGGAACGTCCTTGACACTGCGCATGCGCAGTGGGGGCGAAGTGTGGAGGGCCTTTCAGGACATGTTTTCTTTGATTTTAGATGCAAATTTTGGGGATTGGGGGCAAAATTTGTGTTTGGCCCTATATTTTAAGAGTTAGCACCAGCTATGTCTGGGTCATTGGTAAGTATAAAAAATATATAAATTACTATAAATTTTTTAACTTTTCAGGGAATTAACAACAAAAATACGAAATAGTAAATTGTATTTTTTAGGTCCAAAAGTCATCAAATCGCCCCTTCTTTTATCAGGAATAGTCAACAATTATGCAAGCTGTCAATAGAATGTTTCAAACGTTTATTGAAACAATATATTTTCCCAGGGCTGTTTATTTTAAGAGATTGCATCATTTCCGAGTGCAACATTTCAAGATAGGTAATTCTAAATCAAGTATTTAGTTCAGCGATACCAACAATAACGACTAGCTAGATTGATCCAGAATTAACACTTCTAATTTTACCCGCATTAAATAATGGCATTCTTTTATTCAGCTAAAGAATAAATTGTTATAAAACAATTATGTGTCCCAGTGTTTGGGTGTATTTAATTTTTCTACCCTTTTCCGTTCTTCCAGAAAAGCCATGGTGTGAAGATAAAACTTTTTGAGAAAGGCTCTGTACTTAATACCTGTCCTCTAGCTAAAGTTCATCTTTCAGTCCTATATGTAGCACAGCCTGATATCGAACAAACTATAGGTCATAAATTGTGCTGAAGAGATTGATGACTGCATCTCTCTCTCTTTCATTTCAGATGCTGCAATCGATACAAAGAAGTCACAATATACATCATAACCCTCATAACAGAAAAAGAAGACGACTCCTCATGGATGGCTCCAACAATGTGAACAGTAAGTGGCATACTATACTTGCCTGAAAACTCAACAAACCACCAGAAGACCTACATGACAGGTAACAAAACCTTAAAAACATACATTTTTTTTAACCAATAAATGTTTTTTTTTCTTTTTCAGAATGTTTATTTGTTGCAGAATCCTCAGACGGACAATAAAGAATTTCAATAAAATAGTACTATCACCACAGATGCACTTTTGAAATTAGAAATTTAACTCCAAAATGAGACAATTTTGACGATATTTGAAGCAATCAACTGCGAAAATAAGGTGAATATATTTATGTGATAGTTTGAAATTTTGACGGTGTGCCATTTAATCCAGGAGGGGACATACTGAGTCATACTGACAGCTATATCTTTGTCAAGTATAGCCCGTCAAGTATAGCCCTTCAGACAACTTTTTCTGCCCTGAAAACAGGGGAGGGGAAGGGGGATGGTGGCGTTATGCGACAACCGAGAGAGAAAAATTGACCTGAGGGGAAGTTCCAGTGATGTGCACATATTTTTCAGGGAATTAACAACAAAAATACGAAATAGTAAATGTATTTTTTAGGTCCAAAAGTCATCAAATCGCCCCTTCTTTTATCAGGAATAGTCAACAATTATGCAAGCTGTCAATAGAATGTTTCAAACGTTTATTGAAACAATATATTTTCCCAGGGCTGTTTATTTTAAGAGATTGCATCATTTCAGAGTGCAACATTTCAAGATAGGTAATTCTAAATCAAGTATTTAGTTCAGCGATACCAACAATAACGAGTAGCTAGGTTGATCCCGAATAAACTCTTCTCATTTTACCCGCATTAAATAATGGCATTCTTTTATTCAGCTAATGAATAAATTGTTATAAAATAATTATGTGGCCCAGTGTTTGGGTGTATTTAACTTTTTTTAGCCTTTTCCGTTCTTCCAGAAAAGCCATGGTTTGATGATAAAACTTTTAGAGAAAAACTGTGCACTTAATACCTGTATTCTAGCTAAAGTTCATCTTTCAGTCCCATATGTAGCTCAGCCTGATATCGAACAAATAATAGGTCATAAATTATGCTAAAGACATTGATGACTGCATCTCTCTCTCTCTCTTTCATTTCAGATGCTGCAATGGATACAAAGAAGTCACAATATACATCATAACCATCATAACAGAAAAAGAAGACGACTCCTCATGGATGGCTCCAACAATGCAACAGTAGGTGGCATACTATACTTGCCTGAAAACTCAACAAACCACCAGAAGACCTACATGACAGGTAACAAAACCTTAAAAACATACATTTTTTTAACCAATACATGTTTTTTTCTTTTTCAGAATGTTTATTTGTTGCAGAATCCTCAGACGGACAATAAAGAATTTCAATAAAATAGTACTAACAACACAGATGCACTTTGGAAATTAGAAATTTAACTCCAAAATGAGACAATTTTGACGATATTTGAAGCAATCAACTGCGAAAATCAGGTGAATATATTTGTGTGATATGACTTATGTCACCTTCCTCATTTATCAGGAATATTCAACAATTATGCAAGACGTCAATAGAATGTTTCGAACGTTTATTGAAACAATATATATTTTTATACTGTACCAATGACCCAGACATAGCTGGTGCTAACTCTTAAAATATAGGGCCAAACATAAATTTTGCCCCCCAATCCCCCAAATTTGCATCTAAAACTAAAGAAAACATGTCCTGAAAGGCCCTCCACACTTCGCCCCCACTGCGCATGCGCAGTGTCAAGGACGTTCCGAAATTGGCGCCATTAATCATTCTAAGTTTGGCCCTTCATCAGTTAACATCTGACTGATCTTTGTGCTTATAAATCTCATTTTAAATGATGCCAGACACATAAATATTAGTGAAATGGTGATTCTAAGGAGGATAGAGAAGGAGGAGAGGAAAAGAATGTGTGACAGAATATTATCAGGGCTGTAACTTAAAATTTTTTAATGAAATTATGTTAAGTTACCTATTTCCAAGGCAGCAGCCATTTTGTTGTCATTCTGATTATTTAGTTACACTGTTTTTTTAAGTGTTTTCCTCTCTCCCTGTCCTTTAAGTTCCCCCTTGCTATTCTCCCATGCTTTTGGCATAGTTTTTGTAATTATTATTACTAAATTTTCTTGGGAGTTTTAGCTGAATAACAGAATGAATTCTGTTCTTTCCCCATGTTTACGTCTTCACCTAGGGGTGGTTAGGCGTTGTGTTCTGCATCTACCATCTGATGTTCTGCAGTTTCTTCCCTGGAAGTCTCTGTTTTGCATCAGATAGTGTATTTTTGGTAACTGATTTCGGGCCTGGGTGCCTGGAGTCTTATTTTAGTGTTTTTACACTCATTGTTTACATTTTCAACAGCCCTCTGTGTGAGGGGGGGGATTTCTAAAAAATAATATCCTGATGTTATTTTAATCATAACTAGATACATTATTATTGTTCGTAAGTGTTGAATAAATTGTTTAAAATATTTTTAAAATTTTTGTCCACACTTAGGCTTGGGATCCATTGGGGCTCAACGTTACTTTTCAAAAACTTGGCCTGTTCTGAAAAAATATTTTTTCAAAATATTTTGATTTCAATTATTTTTTCTATATCAATGGATCATATTATTATTATTATGTATTTTGATTGCCAGGGGTTAGTGCGAGTACCAGGACTTGTTTTCTTTTCACATTGAAAGGATATTGATCAATTGTTTTAAGAGGAAGTCTTCTTCTGACTTTATTATCATTCTATATGTGGTCAGTGTACTCGCATTAACTCCTGTTCTGTATCGTATGATTTCGATGACAATATGGGAAGCGTATGTCACGGTATGTTGTTGGGGATTTGGACACTCCGGTCCTTTCCCCGCAGGGTCACTCTACTTTATCAATTTCTATTTCAGACGATCAAGATTAGGGTGATGTATCTGTGATGTCTTCCAACAGTGTGCCTCCGTCGTCACAATTAATGAAGGGCTAGCGGAAAAGTGCTCATGTAATACGCCAATTGCCTTAGAGGACCCTAGTAGGTTCGACGGCCTTTGACGTCCGCTAGCTCGCCCGGTGTAGCGTCTATTCACCGAATGGTTCGGCAGCCGGGTTCGTCCGTTGCGGTCTAGAAGGAATTTTGGGGTGATGCGAGCACTATAAACTAACCTAATGCACACCCAGTGACGGCGGATCGGAGGGAGAACGCAGGAAGCCTTTTAGTCCGGTTCATAGCTCGTTCCGGTCCATCCGGACGGCAAGCGAGAGAGGCCCCTCTCTCGTTCAACAACATCTGGCCCCAGATGTTGTGGTACAAAATGTGTCGTAAGCGGAGCATACGTCCGTCGCTCGGGACGCTCCGTTGTATAGGCAGTCCGCTGAGACTGCTAAGGCTTCCTCTTCTCGTCAGCGCACACGACCGCACCTTGGCTGCGTGACAGGCGTTATATTACCAGCTTCGCCGATCAAGGATTCTTCGGCGACCAGGTCACACCATCCGGTAGCCAGGGACACGAGGCCTGCAGACTCCGGACGTTCGCATAGGAAGTGTGCGGGAGTCAACGTACACGGAGCTTCCGGCGGCAATGCATCGTAAGACCGCTACTGCACAGACCTCGGGAACGGACGTGCTTTCCTTAATAGCACAGTTTATCGCAGCATCCCAGCATCAACTGAATCTGTCGCATATATTTTATCCGACGATGCTGGGTCGGGACGCTCCGCGGAAGCGGGTACGGACGTCCGAAAGTTTCATCCGGTCCGACGGGATACCGAAAGGGATTCGGAGGATTTCGAGCTTTCCCTTTCGGAACAACATATGCTGTTGTGTATGTCATCTGACTTGGTCTTCTCCAGCTTCTTTCGTCGAACCAGAATGCTGCGATGCCGGATAAGAAACTGATAGCGTCGGTGGACTTAGAAATTTTTGGTTCGGTTCGAGGACATCGTCCCTCAGTTCCGACATAGTCCAATAATGTCACACAAACTTTTGAATTATTGAACGACGCTATATATATTATTATTATTTTATGCTTGTTAACCGAGCATTTCTGGTTTCTTGTTCGAAGAGTTATGGAGATGTCTTTCAAAAGTGTGCCTCTGTCGTCATAGTTAATGAAGAGTTAGCGGCAATAAGTGCTCATGGAATATGTCTATCGCCTACGGAGTGACATTCGCTAGCTCACCCGGTGTAGCGTACATTCATCGAATGGTTCGGCTGCCGGGTTCGTCCATTGCGGTCTAGGAAGGAGATTTGGGTGATGCGAGCACTTTAATTATTTTAGTACTCACCCAGTGACGGCAGATTGAGGACAGATCGGAGGAAGCCTGTTAGTCCGGTTCCTGGCTGGTCCAGGTCCGTCCGGGCTGTGAGCGAGAGAGGTCCCTCTCTCGCCCAACAACTTAGGGGACCGCATGTTGTGGTTCAGATATTTTACATTCGGAGCATATGTCCATTGGTCGGGACGCTCCGTTATATTGACAGTCCGAGAGACTGTCTTTAATGCTTCCTCATCCTCACAGCAGGGCACACGACCGCACATTGGCTACGTGACATCGAGTATCCGATCAGTTTCGGCATTCAGTGATTCCACGGCGAATAGGTCGCGCCATCCGGTAGCCAAGGGACACGAGGCCTATACACTCCGTTCGCTCGCATATTGGTAGTATGCACGGGGTAACGATCACGGAGCTTCCAGCGGCAATGCATCGTAAGACCGCTTCTCCTCAGGCCTCAGTGACGGACGTGCTATCCGAGTTAGCACAGTTGTTTCGCAGCATCCCAGCAATTGACAGTTTCTCGGTCGAATCAGGAATTATCCGACGGCGCTGGGTCGGTGCGGTCCGCGGTTGCATCAGGTACGGACGACCGAACGCTTTATAGGGTCCGACAGGATGGCGAAAGGGATTCGAAAGATTTCGAGTTTTCCCTTTAGTAGTATCGGAAGATGCCTTTCATATCTTTTGGCATTATCTTCCAGTGATTATTATTTCGGACTTCATTGCTGCGATCTTGGATAAGAGACTTATAGCGTCATTGGACTCGGATTTTTCGATCGGTTCGGGGACATTGTCCCTGACTTACCGACGTAGTCCAATATTGTCATTACAACATGTGTTTTATTTTTCGACGCTATATATATATATATACAAGCCTGCTACTAAGCATGATAGTTTAGTTTCTTGTCCGCGTTGCTCATTTCTGCCATTTTATCATTTATACAAATAGTTTATTTTGGCAGAGCAGGGCATACCGAGAGTTCATATGCGTCTAGACGGTGTGATTAAAAACTGCATATATTCTTTTTCGCCGTTTATGTCTTTTCCAATTTCAATGTTGGGAACGACATTATGTATAGTAGACTTAACTTAGACGCTTTATTATACGTAATCCGCCTTACTGAGGCGTTATCATTACGTCTTCAAGAAAAGATTTACGGCATATTATTCTCAATGTAATTTCTTTTGAGGGCAGTAGTTTGTTCACGTATAACTCCGCCCTTCAGTGGCTGATTGGAGTTAGTTAGACGTGACGCAGCCCTAGCTACATCCACTCGCGTGGATAGTAAGGTTAAGAACTCTCTCAGAGTCGCTTCGTTCTCGGAGGAGCTTCTCTTCGACGGCAACTTTTCGGCAATCCATGAATTGCTCGATTTACACGTTCTCTTGTCTATCTAGTGTTACAAGAGATTCAGACTGGGGCAAACATTCGGTGGTTGACTCAGAGAGTGCCGCCGCAGTTGCCGGACCCGAGTGTGGCTGTTATGACGGTTGCTAGTCATACAGATTGGGATATAATACTGATCCCTACGGATTCGAAGTGCCAGGGTCTTTGGGTTCCGCAGTCTTTTAGCAATCAGTTTTCTTCCGCGGAATAATGTTTTTTAGGCTTGCTTTATGTCATTGCATGAACATTATTCAGAAACGCATGCCCAAATTCCTGTCCTTTAATTCGACAGTAGTGGCGTATCTCCGGAACCAGGGAGGCACTCTTTCGTTTCCGTTATTCAATTTAATGGAAAGAATCCGTCTGTTGGTTATAGTACACCAAGTTCAGTTTTGGTCCGTCATATTCCGGGTCGTCTGATTGTTTTATCGGACTCCCGTTCTCTTACGGGTCGCTTGTTGCTGTCAGAATGGACTCTCAACAAACAAGTATTCAATCAGATTTGCTATCTATGGGAGCGCCCAATGATGATTTATTTATGACACAGCTTGCTAATCAATTGCAGACGTATGTGTTGGCTTGTCCAGATCTCTGAGCTAATATTCTTAACGCTCTATTGATCTATAGGACGGAATGATAGGATACGCGTATCCTCCGGCGCTGTTGTTTTAGCAGGTATTGCTAAGATAAACAACCACAATACATTTCTGTTGATAGCATCTCTATCTTCACAGAGATCATGAGTAATTTTCTCTCTTGTCTACTGTGGGTTTTAACGTGAAATCTTCCTCTATGTGAGGATCTTTTTCACTGGGTAAATCGTGTCATCTTTATCACAACCTGCAAGGTCGCAACCTTCATGTATTCCGTTGTGTGGTCCGTATTGCATTGTAAGCACTGTACTGAACGAGCTTTGGACGCGATTTCTTACTATAGGAGATCCTCTTCTTCGCTATTCTATGCGGCTAAAGTGGAGGCTCTTCCGTTGTGGTGTAGGGATCATTATGTTCATATTGTTGATCCCTCCATACTACTCATTGCTATTTTTTAGTATACTTGTTTCACAAGATCTACTGCAGCCTGTTATTATTTAGGTTATAGGTTTATGTTACCTCATACCTATGCACTCTACGATAGTTTACAATTGAGTCTTTTGTCTCTTTATCTAAGTCAGTTAGTAACTTTTTGATAAATAGACTTAGAATCTTTAGATTAAATTCCTATACGGATTTTAACTTTGGTTCTTATTTAGCTAAGTAATCATTTGAGCCTCTGGAAACAGTAGTTTTCAAATTCTGACCTTTTAGACAGTAATTCTGTTGGTTTCTCTTTTACTGTAGAGTCAGTGAGTTTCATGCACTATCGATGGATGATTTTCACTTTCATAGTTTCGGAATCATTACTTCCGTTACTATTTAGGTTGGATTGTTGCATAAGAGTTAGGCTCCTATTATCCGGAACCTATTATTTTAAGGTCCTTCCGTCTTCGTATGGGCATAGGCCTTTACTCTTTCCGGGTACAGTTTATGTATTTATAAACAGATTTCTGTTTATTACTATGGGCGTAAGCTTCTTCTGTCTTTGATGTCTAGTAGAAGGACGTTACGCTCCATTTTATTGTTAATGGATTCTATTAACTATCGGTACTGCTTATAGTATATCATTGACTTAGCAGTTGTGCTTAAGATTTCGGCTCATGAAGTAAGAGTTCTTCTACTTCTTGGGCTTACATTAATAGTGTCGCTATTATAGATTTTTGAAGGCCGCTCATTGCGCTCAGCCATCCACATTCATGAATTTTATCTCAGAAATATCGAGTCCATTTCTGGAGGCCTCTTTTGTTAGGTCTATTATCTACTGCTCAGAATGTCATTCACTTAACAGTTGCTACTATAGCTAGGTAGGCTGTCTGTTTCGGCAGTGTCTCCGTTCGGCTGCCCTCTTCGCTCTGGGCTATTTGACCCAGGGCAAGAAAAAGGGGGGGGGGGGAGGGTGTTCCCTTGGGTCACCTGTTTTACTATGAAAACAAGGGGATACCTCCTCCGGAGTTAGTAATTCTGAGCTGTTATTGGGATGGTTGTTTAGTGAGAAGTTTAGGTTTTTAAAATTCATTCAAGTCTTAGTTTTTAAAGTATAGCTTTTGAATATTGCATATGTCAACGGACATGATTATGCAATCCTCAGACACTTTTAGCAGTATAAGAGTCTCTATTCTCTAGACTTACTTTATTTATTGGCTTACTTTAAAAATTATCAGTATAAGGATTATATTGGATATTAATAGAGTACATGGATGTATGAAGCTCAATTTTGGAAGGTGTTGTATCTTTCTAATTTATCATAAATAAGAAAGATACATGTAAGGCCTATTTCTTCTTTTTCCCTACAGGGGATGACTCTATTTTATTTTATTGAGCGTATTCCATTTTGCTCTATGTCCTTGGCCCTCCAGCCTTTTTACTATTCAGCTATGTCTGGGTCATTGGTACAGTATAAAAATGTTTAAAAATTTATAGTAATTTATATATTTTTTATACTTACCAATGACCCAGACGGGGATGGCCCTCCCAGGAGTTGGGAACTCTTGCCTCCCCGCTGAGTACATAGCGCTTACCAGGCACTGGTTATTAGAATGATTAATGGCGCCAATTTCGGAACGTCCTTGACACTGCGCATGCACAGTGGGGGCGAAGTGTGGAGGGCCTTTCAGGACATGTTTTCTTTAGTTTTAGATGCAAATTTTGGGGATTGGGGGGCAAAATTTGTGTTTGGCCCTATATTTTAAGAGTTAGCACCAGCTATGTCTGGGTCATTGGTAAGTATAAAAAATATATAAATTACTATAAATTTTTTAACTTTCCCAGGGCTGTTTATTTTAAGAGATTGCATCATTTCCGAGTGCAACATTTCAAGATAGGTAATTCTAAATCAAGTATTTAGTTCAGCGATACCAACAATAACGACCAGCTACGTTGATCCCGAATAAACTCTTCTCATTTTACCCGCATTAAATAATGGCATTCTTTTATTCAGCTAATGAATAAATTCTTATAAAACAATTATGTGGCCCAGTGTTTGGGTGTATTTAACTTTTTTTAGACTTTTCCGTACTTCCAGAAAAGCCATGGTTTGATGATAAAACTTTTAGAGAAAGGCTGTCCACTTAATACCTGTTTTCTAGCTAAAGTTCATCTTTCAGTCCTATATGTAGCTCAGCCTGATATCGAACAAACAATAGGTCATAAATTATGCTGAAGACATTGATGACTGCATCTCTCTCTCTCTCTCTCTCTCTCTCTCTCTCTCTCTCTCTCTCTCTCTCTCTCTCTCTCTCTCTCTCTCTTTCATTTCAGATGCTGCAATCGATACAAAGAAGTCACTATATACATCATAACCATCATAAGAGAAAAAGAAGACGACTCCTCATGGATGGCTCCAACAATGCGAACAGTAAGTGGCATACTACACTTGCCTGAAAACTCAACAAACCACCAGAAGACCTACATGACAGGTTACAAAACCTTAAAAACATACATTTTTTTTAACCAATACATGTTTTTTTTTCTTTTTCAGAATGTTTATTTGTTGCAGAATCCTCAGACGGAGAATAAAGAATTTCAATAACAGAGTACTATCACTACAGTAGCACTTTGGAAATTGGAAATTTAACTCCAAAATGAGACTATTTTGACGATATTAAGGCTGTGCACTTAATACCTGTATTCTAGCTAAAGTTCATCTTTCAGTCCTATATGTAGCTCAGCCTGATATCCAACAAACAATAGGTCATAAATCTGCTGAAGACATTGATGACTGCATCTCTCTATCTCTTTCATTTCAGATGCTGCAATCGATACAAAGAAGTCACAATATACATCATAACCATCATACCAGAAAAAGAAGACGACTCCTCATGGATGGCTCCAACAATGCGAACAGTAAGGGGCATACTATACTTGCCTGAAAACTCAACAAACCACCAGAAGACCTACATGACAGGTAACAAAACCTTAAAAACATACATTATTTTTATACTGTACCAATGACCCAGACATAGCTGGTGCTAACTCTTGAAATATAGGGCCAAACACAAATTTTGCCCCCCAATCCCCAAAATTTGCATCTAAAACCAAAGAAAACATGTCCTGAATGGCCCTCCACACTTCACCTCTACTGCGCATGCGCAGTGTCAAGGACGTTCCGAAATTGGCGCCATTAATCATTCTAAGTTTGGCCCTTCATCAGTTAACATCTGACTGCTCTTTGTGCTTGTAAATCTCAGTTTAAATGATGCCAGACACATAAATATTAGTGAAATGGTGATTCTAAGGAGGATAGAGAAGGTGGAGAGGAAAAATGTGTGACAGAATGTTATCAGGGCTGTAACTTTAAATTTTTTAATGAAATTATGTTAAGTTACCTATTTTCGAGGCAGCAGCCATTTTATTGTCATTCTGGTTATTTAGTTACAGTGATTTTTCAGTGTTTTCCTCTCTCCCTTTCCTTTAAGTCCCCTCTTGCTATTCTCCCATGTTTTTGGCATAGTTTCTGTAATTATTATTACTAAAATTTCTTGGGAGTTTTAGCTGAATAACAGAATGAATTCTGTTCTTTTCCCCATGTTTACGTCTTCACCTACGGCTGGTTAGGCGTTGTGTTCTGCATCTACCATCTGATGTTCTGCAGTTTCTTCCCTGGAAGTCTCTGTTTTGCATCAGATAGTGTATTTTTGGTAACTGATTCCGGCCCTGGGTGCCTGGAGTCTTATATTTTTATACTGTACCAATGACCCAGACTTAGCTGGTGCTAACTCTAACAAAACCAGGGCCAAACACAAATTTTGCCCCCCAATCCCCAAAATTTGCATCCAAAACAAAAAGAAATCATGTCCTAAAGGACCTCCATACTACGCCTCTACTGCGCATGCGCAGTGACACAGACGTCCCGAAATTGGCGCCAATTATCATTCTCTGTTTGGCCCTTCATCAGTCAACATCTCACTGATCTTTGTGCTTGTAAATCTCAGTTTAAAGGATGCCAGACACGTAATTTTTGGAGAAAATGTGATTCTAAGGAGGATAGAAGGAGAAGGAGGAGAGGAAAAAGAAGTGACAAAATATAATTAGGGCTGTACTTAAAATTTTTTGACGAAATTATGTTAAGTTGCCTATTTTCGAGGCATGGGCCTCTTGTTGTCATTCTTGCTAAATGTTGCACTGCTTATTCAGTGTTTCCTCTCCCCTAGCCTTCTAAAGTCCCCCCTTGCAATTCTCCCATGCTTTTGGCATATTTTTGAGAATTTTCATTTCTAAAATTTCCTGGGAGAATTGCTTGGTTACAGAATGTTTTCTGTTATTTTCCCCATAGTTACGTTTTCACCCATGGGTGTATAACGTTTGTGTTCTGCATCTTCCATCTGATGTTCTGCAGATTCTCCCTTGGGAGTCTCTGTTTTGCATCAGATAGAGTGTAATTTGATGACTGATTCCGGGCCAGTTTTTTCAGTGCCTGGAGTCATGTTTTCTGGTGTTTTTACACTGTTTGTTTTCATTGGCAACAGCCTTTTTTGAGGGGGGCTGTTTGCCTTTGCTGTAGTTTATCTCACTATAAGATACATTTATATTATCCGAAAGTGTCTCATTAAATATTTAATATAAATTTAAAATTTTTGACCACTCTTTGCCATCGGATCCATCGGGGCTCAACGTTACTTTTCAGCAACTTGGGATTCGCTGAAAAAATATTTTTTTTAAATTATTTTGATTTGCAATTGTTTTTTCATTTATTAATGGATCATGTTATTATGTATCTTTGTGTCAGGGGTTTTTGCGAGTAACTAGGACTTATTGTTGTTCTTTCACAATGAAGGGACATTGTTCAAATTGTAATAGGAAGAAATCTTCCTCTGACTTTCATGATCATTGTATTAATTGTAGTCAGTGTTCTCGCATTAATCCCTGTCCTATATGTGAATATTGGGATGAGAAACATTGGAAACGTGTGTCACGATATGCTGTTTCTGGAGAAAGGGCTATGCCGGCTCTTTCTCCGCAAGGTCACTCTACTCTCTCAGTTTCTATTTCAGAGGAAACAGAACTGGGTGATGTTTCCATGTTATCTTCTAGAGGTGTGCGTCCGTCGTCACAAATGAGTTCAGAACTAGCGGCAAAAGTGCTCATGGAGATTAAACAAATGTCGTCCGCTAGCTCGCCCGGTGTAGCGTCCATTCACCAAATGGTTCGGCAGCCGGGTTCGTCCGATGCGGTCCAGGAGGAAATTTTGGGTGATGCGAGCACTATAAACATTCTAGATGCACACCCAGTGACGGCGGATAGTAAGCGAGAACGGAGGAAGCCTTTGAGTCCGGTTCCTAGCTCGTCTAGGTCCAGCCGGGCCGCTAGCGAGAGAGGCCCCTCTCTCGTTCAACAACATCTGGGACCAGATGTGGTGGTACAAAATGTGTCTTTAGCGGAGCATACGTCCGTCGCTCGGGACGCTCCGTTGAATAAGCAGTCAGCGGAGACTGTTAAGGCTTCCTCTTCTCGTCAGCGCACACGACCGCACCTTGGCTGCGTGACCGCCGATATATTACCAGCTTCGCCGATCAAGGATTCTTCGGCGACCAGGTCACACCATCCGGCAGCCAGGGATTCGAGACCGATGGACTCCGGACGTTCGCATAGGAAAAGTATGCGGGAGCCATCTGATGCGGAGCTGCCCTCGGCGAAGCAGCGAAGGACGGCGCCTCCGCAGGTCTCGACGCCGGACATTCTTGTGCAGATAGCACAGCTTATCGCAGCATCCCAGCAGCCGACAGAAACGGTGTCGGATCGAGAATTATCCGACGGCGCTGGGTCGGTACGCTCCGCCGAAGCATCGGGGACGGACGACCGGGAACTTCATGAGGTCCGACCGGATGGTGAAAGGGATACGGATGACTTGGAGCTATCCCTTTCGGAACAACATAAAGCTGCCGTGGACTTCATCCGGCACTTTCTCCCTCAAGTTGTTCCGTCGGGCCAGACTGCTGCGCTTCCGGACAAGAGAATTATAGCGTCATTGGACTCTGAATTTTTTGAGCGGTTCAGGGACATCGCTCCCGAGTTTCCGTTGCAGTCCAATAATGTTGCAAGAACATTTCATTTATTAAACGACGCTATATTTAAAATTGCTTCCAGGACGGGGAAAGCAGGTTTCTTGTCCGCTAATACTCTCAACCTGCCTTTCATTAATGCAAGGAATAAATTCGATACGGCAGGACAGGGTATACCGAGAGTTCCTCTGCGTATGGACGACGAGGCGGAAGACTTAGAGCTATCATTACCGTCGTCGGCTTCTATTCCAACCGCGGTGTTGGAAACAGCTATTGCGTCTAACAGAGCCAATTTAGATGCCTTATCTTACGCAGATCACCTAACTAAGGCGTTATCACTGCGCCTTCAGGGGAAAGAGTTTCAGGATATACAATCCTCTTTAAGACTTCTTTCCAGGGCAGTAGCTTATTCCACGTGTAACTCCGCCCTTTCAGTGGCAAATCTGGAGTTGGTTAGACGTGACGCAGCCCTAGCTACATCCACACTAGTGGATTCTAAGGTGAAGAACTCTCTTAGAGTCGCTTCGGTCTCAGGAGAACTTCTCTTTGACGGCAAGCTTTCGGCTATTTATGATAAAATTACAAAGAAAGCTAAAGATTCTCTGTTGTTCAAATCTGCTCCTAAGAGGTCAGATACAGCAGACACGAATAAGACAGGCACTTCTGGGTCTAATGCGCCCAAGAGAGGTTCCTATAGAGGTTCCGATGCGTCCTCTTGGTCTTATTCGAGAGACCGTCAGGGTAGCGACTCTCGTTCGGGACGTCCTGCAGGCCGGGACAATCGGTCGGACGCCCCGAGATCGACGGGGCGAGGTGCGGGCCGTGGAGGACGTGGTTTCTCCTACCGCAGGCCTCGCAGGTCCAGGAGGTGATGGCTTAAACCTCTATCGCGTGCCGGTTGGCGGAAGGTTGTCGAGCTTTTCACAAGAATGGGCGTCGATTACGGACGACCCTTGGGTGAGAGGAGTGACTTCGGAAGGTCTAAAGATATCCTTCAAACGAAAGCCTCCATTAACTCGATGTCCAAAGTGGACTCATCTTCCGTCAAATCCGCAGAAAAGAGACGCTCTGTTATCAGAGGTGCAGTCTCTTTTAATGAAGAACGCGGTAGAGGTCGTAGAAAACCAGGAATCTCCGGGATTCTACAGCCATCTGTTTCTGGTTCCGAAACCAGACGGCTCGTTCCGTCCAGTCATAGATTTGAGCTGGATAAACAAGCTGATCATCGCTCCGAAGTTTTATATGGAGACGATTCGATCGGTCAGAGCGAGTATTCGGGTGAACGATTATGCAACGAGCATAGATCTCAAATATGCGTACTTTCACGTCATGGTACATCCGACATTCCGAAAGTACCTACGCTTCGCAGTCCTAGGTGTGGTGTATCAATTCCGGGCGATGTGCTTCGGATTGAATCTAGCACCCTGGGCTTTCACTCGGGTGATGAACTCGGTAATGATCTATTTCCGAGCTCATTCGTCCGCGGTAACGTCGGCCTACCTGGACGACATTCTTCAGAGGTACGGCAACGAGTTAACGCTTCAGAACGATGTTCAGAATCTTCTTCTATTGCTCCGACGTCTCGGTTTTATAGTAAACGAGGAGAAGTCGGATCTGGTGCCGTCCAAGTCATTCACTCATCTGGGAATGAGCTTCGAGACGCACAACAATCTCGTTCGTCTGCCGTTAACCAGAGCGAAGTTAGTCAGTTGCTACGCTCGCTATTGTCTGCACGCAGACAAAGTCACGGCGAGAGAATTTATGAGACTGATAGGTCTGTGCGGAGCCGCCGCGGATCTCATTCCGATGGGGCGGTTACGCACACGTCCTCTTCAAATTTTCTTGACTCAGAATTGGAGTGTGAAAATTCATTCGCTCGATGTAGACGTTCTCTTGTCAGATCAAGTGAAGCAAGAGATTCAGACTTGGGCAAACATTCAGTGGTTAACTCAGGGAGTTCCGCTGCAGTTGCCGGATCCGAGTTTTACCATTATGACGGATGCCAGTCAAACAGGTTGGGGTGCATCATTAATCCCAACGGATTCGAGATGCCAGGGTCTTTGGGATCCGCAATTCCTGTGCAAGCACATAAACATCAAGGAAATGATGTCAATTTGGCTTGCGTTACGTCACTGGATGGACATTATTCACAATGCTCATGTCCAAATCCTATCCGACAATACGACAGTAGTGGCGTATATACGGAATCAGGGAGGCACTCATTCAGTTCCGTTGTTCAATCTAACGGAAAAAATCCTTCTGTTTGCGCTAGAACATCACGTTCTTCTTTCGGTCCGTCACATACCGGGTCGTCTGAATGTGCTAGCAGACTCCCTTTCACGAAAGGGTCCCTTGTTGCCGTCGGAGTGGACTCTCAACAAACAAGTTTTCATTCAGATTTGCTACCAATGGGAACGGCCAATGATAGACTTATTTGCGACACATCTCAACAATCAGTTGCAGACGTATGTGTCTCCGTGTCCGGATCCAAGAGCATTTGCAGTAGACGCTCTGTCGATCCCTCGGGACGGAATGATAGGATATGCGTATCCTCCAGCGCCGTTAATTCAACAGGTATTGCTAAAGATAAAACAATCTCAATGCAAGATTCTGTTGGTAGCATCTCTGTCGCCACAGAGACCGTGGATAAATCTACTCAGGTGTCTGTTGTGGGACCTACCGCGAAAGCTTTCTCCACAGGAGGATCTTCTTTCGCAGGGGAAATCGCGCCAACTCCATCACAACCCGCAAGGTCTCAACCTTCACGTTTTTCCGTTGTGCGGTCCTTCTTGCATGGTAAACACTTTACAGGACGAGCAGTGGACGCGATTTCTAACTGTAGGAGGACCTCCTCTTCGCTAAACTATGCGGCTAAGTGGAAGGTTTTTCGTCGTTGGTGTAGGGATCATTCTGTTGATATATTCGATCCCTCTATACCAGACATTGCAAACTTTCTAGTATACTTGTTTGACGAAATCAAGCTGCAGCCTGTTACTATAAAGGGTTATAGATCTATGTTATCTGATACCTATGCACATCATGATAGTTTACAAATTGGATCTAATGTCTCTTTATCGAAGTTGGTTAGAAACTTTTCGATATATAGACCCAGAACTCTTAGATTAGTTCCTAAGTGGAATTTAGCTTGGGTTCTTCTTAAATTGAAGGAAAAGCCATTTGAACCTCTTGGGACAGTAGATTTCAAATTCTTATCTTATAAGACAGCTTTTCTCTTAGCTTTCTCTTCTGCTAGAAGAGTCAGTGAGCTTCATGCACTGTCGGTGGATGATTCTCACTATCGTAGTGTTGGGAACACTATCACCTTCACTACTAATGTGGGTTTTTTAGCTAAGAATCAGACTCCTAATAAATATCCGGAACCTATTGTTATTAAGGCTCTTCCGTCTTCAGACGGGCGTAGGCCTTTACTCTGTCCTCTTAGAGCATTACGTATCTATAAACAGAGATCTCAGTTTATCAGAAAGGGACGGAAACGTTTCTTTCTGTCTTTGATGCCTAATAGAAAGGACATTTCGGTCCATTCTATTGCTAGATGGATTCAATTAACTATCCGTACTGCTTATGAAGATTTATCTTCTTCTCAGCAGTCTGTGCTTAAGATTTCTGCTCATGAAGTAAGAGCTCTTTCTACTTCCTGGGCTTATGCTAATAGTGTTGCTATTATAGATTTAATGAAGGCTGCTTATTGGTCTCAGCCATCCACATTTACGAATTTTTATCTCAGAAATATTGAGTCCATTTCTGGAGACCTGCATTGTTTAGGTCCGTTATCTGTTGCTCAGAATGTCGTCCACTAAACGGTTGCAACTATAGTTATGCAGGCTTTCTGTTCCGGCAGTGACTCCGTCCGGCTGCCCTCTTCGCTCTGGCCTATTTGACCCAGGGCAAGGGGAAGGGGGGGGGGTGTTCCCTTAGGTCACCTGCTTTATAGTGAAAAGCAAGGGAATGCCTCCTCCAAGTCAGTATTTCTGAGTCGCTGCCGGGATGTTTTTAAAGTGTAATATTAATGTTAAAATTCATTCATGTCTTATTTTTAAAGTGTAGCTCGGTGTGAAGCATTTGTATATGTCAAGTGTCAAACGGGCTTTAATATACAATACTCGGACACTTTTAAATGACTATAAAGAGTCTCAATTCTCTGGACTACTTTATTTATTGGCTTACTTTAAAAATAATTAGTATAAGGGATATACTGGATGTTAATAGAGAACATGAATGTTATTGTGCTCTGTTATTAAGGGTAGTGTATCTTTCTAATTTAATATTAAATAAGAAAGATACATATAAAGCCTAATACTCCTTTTCTCCTTAAGGGGTTACCTCTTTACTATATAGTTGAGCTTATTGGATTTTCCTCTATGTCCTAGGCCCTCCAGCCTGTTTACTATTCAGCTAAGTCTGGGTCATTGGTACAGTATAAAAATGTTGAAAAATTTATAGTAATTTATATATGTTTTATACTTACCAATGACCTAGACGGGGATGGCCCTCCCTGGAGTTGGGAACTCTTGCCTCCCCGCTGAGTACATAGCGCTGACCAGGCACTGTCAGTAAGAATGATAATTGGCGCCAATTTCGGGACGTCTGTGTCACTGCGCATGCGCAGTAGAGGCGTAGTATGGAGGTCCTTTAGGACATGATTTCTTTTTGTTTTGGATGCAAATTTTGGGGATTGGGGGGCAAAATTTGTGTTTGGCCCTGGTTTTGTTAGAGTTAGCACCAGCTAAGTCTGGGTCATTGGTAAGTATAAAAAATATATAAATTACTATAAATTTTTTAACTTTAGTGTTTTTACACTCATTGTTTACATTTACATCAGCCCTCTGTGTGAGGGGGGGATTTCTTGAAAATAATATCTTGATGTTATTTTAATCATAACTAGATACATTATTATTGTTCGTAAGTGTTGTATAAATTGTTTAAAATATTTTTAAAATTTTTGTCCACACTTAGGCTTGGGATCCATTGGGGCTCAACGTTACTTTTCAGAAACTTGGGCTGTTCTGAAAAAATATTTTTTCAAAATATTTTGATTTCAATTATTTTTTCTATATTAATGGATCATATTATTATTATGTATTTTGATTGCCAGGGGTTGGTGCGAGTACCAGGACTTTGTTTTCTTTTCACATTGAAAGGATTTTGATCAATTGTAATAAGAGGAAGTCTTCCTCTGACTTTTATAATCATTCTATATGTGGTCAGTGTACTCGCATTAACTCCTGTTCTGTATCGTATGATTTCGATGACAACATGGGAAGCGTATGTCACGGTATGTTAGTGGGGAATTGGACACTCCGTTCCTTTCTCCGCAGGGTCACTCTACTTTATCAATTTCTATTTCAGACGATCAAGATTAGGGTGATGTATCTGTGATGTCTTCCAACAGTGTGCCTCCGTCGTCACAATTAATGAAGGGCTAGCGGAAAAGTGCTCATGTAAATACGCCAATTGCCTAAGAGGACCCTAGTAGGTTCGACGGCCTTTGACGTCCGCTAGCTCGCCCGTTGTAGCGTCCATTCATCGAATGGTTCGGCAGCCGGGTTCGTCCGTTGCGGTCTAGAAGGAGTTTTGGGGTGATGCGAGCACTATAAATCAACCAAATGCACACCCAGTGACGGCGGATTAGAGGGAGAACGGAGGAAGCCTTTTAGTCCGGATCATAGCTCGTTCTGGTCCATCCGGACGGCGAGCGAGAGAGGCCCCTCTCTCGTACAACAACATCTGGCCCCAGATGTTGTGGTACAAAATGTTTCGCATTCGGAGCATACGTCCGTCGCTCGGGACGCTCCGACATATAGGCAGTCCGGAGTAGACTGTCAATAAGGCTTCCTCATACTCATGGTAGCGCACACGACCGCTCTTGGCTACGTGACCTCGGATATACAGTCAGCTTCGCCAGTCAGAGAATCATCGGCGACCAGGTCACACCATCCGGTAGCCAGGGACACGAGGTCTGCAGACTCCGGACGTTCGCATAGGAAAGTGTGCGGGAGTCAAAGTACACGGAGCTTCCGGCGGCAATGCATCGTAAGACTGCTACAGCACAGGCCTCGGGAACGGACGTACTTTCCTAAATAGCACAGCTTATCGCAGCATCCCAACATCAACTGAATCTCTCGCATATTTTTTATCCGACGATGCTGGGTCGGGACGCTCCGCGGAAGCGGGTACGGACGTCCGAAAATTTCATCCGGTCCGACGGGATACCGAAAGGGATTCGGAGGATTTCCAGCTTTCCCTTTCGGAACAACATATGCTGTTGTGTATGTCATCTGACTTGATCTTCTACAGCTTCTTTCGTCGGACCAGCATGCTGCTATGCCGGATAAGAAACTGATAGCGTCGGTGGACTTAGAAATTTTTGGTTCGGTTCAGGGACATCGTCCCTCAGTTCCGACATAGTCCAATAATGTCACACAAACTTTCGAATTATTGAACGACGCTATATATATTATTATTATATGCTTGCTATTACCAAGCATTTCTGGTTTCTTGTTCGCAAAGTTACGGAGATGTCTTTCAAAAGTGTGCCTCTGTCGTCATACTTAATGAAGAGCTAGCGGCAATAAGTGCTCATGGAATATGTCTATCGCCTAAGAGGTCCCTTGTAGGATCGACGGAGTGACATTCGCTAGCTCACCCGGTGTAGCGTACATTCATCGAATGGTTCGGCTGCCGGGTTCGTCCGTTGCGGTCTAGGAAGGAGAGTTGGGTGATGCGAGCACTATAATTACTTTAGTACTCACCCAGTGACGGCGGATTGAGGACAAATCGGAGGAAGCCTGTTAGTCCGGTTCCTGGCTTGTCCAGGTCCGTCCGGGCTGTGAGCGAGAGAGGTCCCTCTCTCGTCCATCAACATAGGGGACCGCATGTTGTGGTTCAGATTTTTTACATTCGGAGCATATGTCCGTCGGTCGGGACGCTCCGTTATATTGACAGTCCGAGAGACTGTCGATAATGCTTCCTCATCCTCACAGCAGGGCGCACGACCGCACATTGGCTACGTGACCTCAAGTATCCGATCAGTTTCGTCATTCAGTGATTCCACGGCGAATAGGTCACGCCATCCGGTAGCCAAGGGACACGAGGCCTATACACTCCGTTCGCTCGCATATTAGTAGTATGCACGGAGTAACGATCACGGAGCTTCCAGCGGCAATGCATTGTAGGACCGCTTCTCCACAGGCCTCAGTGACGGACGTGCTATCCGAGTTAGCACAGTTTTTTCGCAGCATCCCAGCAATCGACAGTTTCTTAGTCGAATCAGGAATTATCTGACGGCGCTGGGTCGGTGCGGTCCGCGGTTGCATCAGGTACGGACGACCGAACGCTTTATAGGGTCCGACAGGATGGCGAAAGGGATTCGAAAGATTTCGAGTTTTCCCTTTCGTAGCATCGGAAGCTGCCATTCATATCTTCTGGCATTATCTTCCAGTGATTGTTATTTCGGACTACATTGCTGCGATGTTGGATAAGAGACTTATAGTGTCATTGGACACGGAATTTTGGATCGGTTCAGGGACATTGTCCCTGACTTACCGACACAGTCCAATAATGTCATTAGAACATGTGTATTATTTATCGACGCTATATATGCATATAAGCCTGCTACCAAGCATGATAGTTTAGTTTCTTGTCCGCAATGCTCATTTCTGCCTTTTTATCATTTATACGAATAATTTATTTTGGCAGAGCAGGGCATACTGAGAGTTCATATGCGTCTAGACGGCGTGGTTAAAGACTGGAAATATTCTTTTTCGCCGTCTATGTCTTTTCCAACAACAATGTTAGAAACGACAATGATGTCTAGTAGACTTAACTTAGACGCTTTATCATACGTAATCCACCTTACTGAGACGTTATCATTACGTCTTCAAGAAAAGAATTACGGGATATTATCCTCAATGTGATTTCTTTTGAGGGCAGTAGTTTGTTCACGTATAACTCCGCCCTTCAGTGGCTGATTGGAGTTGGTTAGACGTGACGCAGCCCAAGCTACATCCACGCGCGTGGATAGTAAGGTGAAGAACTCTCAGAGTCGCTTCGTTCTCGGAGAAGCTTCTCTTCGACGGCAACTTTTCAGCAATCCATGAATTGCTCGATTTACACGTTCTCTTGTCTATCTAGTGTTGCAAGAGATTCAGACTGGGGCAAACATTCGGTGGTTGACTCAGAGAGTACCACTGCAGTTGCCGGATCCGAGTGTTATAATTATGACGGTTGCCAGTCAAACAGGTTGGGATATAATATTGATCCCAACGGATTCGAAGCACTTATCTTCCGCGGAATAATGTTTTTTAGGCTTGCTTTATGTCATTGGATGAACATTATTCAGAAACGCATGTCCAAATCCTGTCCGTTAATTCGACAGTAGTGGCGTATCTCCGGAACCAGGGAGGCACTCATTCGTTTCCGTTATTCAATTTAATGGAAAGAATCCTTCTGTTTGTTATAGTTCACCAACTTCTGTTTCGGTCCGTCATATTCCGGGTCGTCTGATTGTTTTACCGGACTCCCGTTCACTTATGGGTCGCTTGTTGCCGTCAGAATGGACTCTCAACAAACAAGTATTCAATCAGATTTGCTATCAATGGGAGCGCCCAATGATAATTTATTTACGACACAGCTTGCTAATCAATTGCAGACGTATGTGTTTGCTTGTCCGGATCTCTGAGCTAATGTTGTTAACGCTCTATTCATCTAATAGGACGGAATGATAGGATATGCGTATCCTCCGGCGCTGTTGTTTCAGCAGGTATTGCTAAGATAAACAACCACAATACGTTTTTGTTGATAGCATCTCTGTCTTCACAGAGACCGTGGGTAAAATTACTCTGATGTCTACTGTGGGACTAAACGCGAAATCTTCCTTAATGAGAGAATCTTTTTTCGCTGGGTAAAATCGTGTCATCTTTATCACAACCCGCAAGGTCGCAACCTTCACGTATTCCGTTCTGTGGTCCGTATTGCATTGTAAGCATTGTACTGGACGAGCTTTGGACGCGATTTTTTACTATAGGAGATCCTCTTCTTCGCTATTCTATGCGGCTAAAGTGGAGGCTCTTTCGTCGTTGGTGTAGGGATCACTATGTTTATATTGTTGATCCCTCCATACTACTCATTGCAACTTTTTAGTATACTTGTTTGACAAGATCTACTGCAGCCTGTTTTTATTAAGGTTATAGGTTTATGTTCCCTCATACTTATGCACTCTATGATAGTTTACAATTGAGTCTTATGTCTCTTTATCTAAGTCAGTTAGTAACTTTTTGATAAATAGACTTAGAATCATTAGATTAAATTCCAATATGGAATTTAACTTCGTTTCTTATTTAGCTAAGTAATCATTTGAGCCTCTGGAAACAGTAGTTTTCAAATTCTGACCTTTTAGACAGTAATTCTGTTGGCTTCTCTTTTACTGAAGAGTCAGTGAGTTTCATGCACTATCGGTGGATGAATTTCACTTTCGTAGTTTCGGAATCACTACTTCCTTTACTATTTAGGTTGGATTTTTGCATAAGAGTTAGGCTCCTAATATCCGGAACCTATTGTTATTAAGGTCCTTCCGTCTTCGTACGGGCATAGGCCTTTACTCTGTCCGGTTAGAGTTTATGTATTTATAAACAGATATCTGTTTATTACTACGGGCGTAAACTTCTTCTGTCTTTGATGCCTAATAGAAGGACGTTACGCTCCATTCTATTGCTAATGGATTCAACTATCGATACTGCTTATCGTATATCTTTGACTCAGCTGTTGTGTTTGAGATTTCGGCTCATGAAGTAAGAGTTCTTCTACATCTTGGGCTTACATTAATAGTGTCGCTATTATAGATTTTTGAAGGCTGCTCATTGCGCTCAGCCATCCACATTCATGAATTTTTTATCTAATAAAAATTTAATATTGAGTCCATTTCTGGAGGCCTCTATTGTTAGGTCTATTATCTACTGCTCAGAATGTCATTCACTTAACAGTTGCTACTATAGCTAGGTAGGCTGTCTGTTTCGGCAGTGACTCCGTTCTGCTGACCTCTTCGCTCTGGGCTATTTGACCCAGGGCGAGAAAAGGGGGGGAGGGGGGAGGGGGGGAGGGTGTTCCCTTGGGTCACCTGTTTTCCTATGAAAACAAGGGGAGACCTCCTCCGGAGTTAGTAATTCTGAGCTGTTATTGGGATGGTTGTTTAGTGAGAAGTTTATGTTTTAAAAATTCATTCAAGTCTTAGTTTTTAAAGTATAGCTTTTGAATATAGCACGTGTCAACGGACATGATTATGCAATCCTCAGACACTTCTAAGGAGTATAAAGAGTCTCTATTCTCTAGACTTACTTTATTTATTGGCTTACTTTTAAAATTATTAGTATAAGGATTATACTAGATATTAATAGAGTACATGGATGTATGATGCTCAATTTTGGAAGGTGTTGTATCTTTCTAATTTATCATAAATAAGAAAGATACATGTAAGGCCTAATACTTCTTTTTCCCTAGAGGGGATGACTCTATTTTATATTATTGAGCGTATTCCATCTTCCTCTATGTCCTTGGCCCTCCAGCCTTTTTACTATTCAGCTATGTCTGGGTCATTGGTACAGTATAAAAATATTAAAAAATTTATAGTAATTTATATATTTTTTATACTTACCAATGACCCAGACGGGGATGGCCCTCCCAGGAGTTGGGAACTCTTACCTCCCCGCTGAGTACATAGCGCTTACCAGGCACTGGTTATTAGAATGATTAATGGCGCCAATTTCGGATCGTCCTTGACACTGCGCATGCGCAGTAGAGGTGAAGTGTGGAGGGCCATTCAGGACATGTTTTCTTTGGTTTTAGATGCAAATTTTGGGGAATAGGGGGCAAAATTTGTGTTTGGCCCTATATTTTAAGAGTTAGCACCAGCTATGTCTGGGTCATTGGTAAGTATAAAAAATATATAAATTACTATAAATTTTTTAACTTTTTTAACCAATACATGTTTTTTTTTCTTTTTCAGAATGTTTATTTGTTGAAGAATCCTCAGACGGACAATAAAGAATTTCAATAAAATAGTACTATCACCACAGATGCACTTTGGAAATTAGAAATTTAACTCCAAAATGAGACAATTTTGACGATATTTGAAGCAATCAACTGCGAAAATCAGGTGAATATATTTATGTGATAGTTTGAAATTTTGACGGTGTGCCATTTAATCCAGGAAGGGTCATACTGAGTCATAGTGACAGCTATATCTTTGTCAAGTATAGCCCGTCAAGTATAGCACTTCAGACAACTTTTTCTGCCCTGAAAACAGGAGAGGGGAAGGGGGAGGGGGCGTCATGCAGCAACCGAGAGAGAGAAATTGACCTGAGGGGAAGTTCCAGTGATGTGCTCATCTTTTTCAGGGAACTAACAACAAAAATATGAAATAGTAAATTGTATTTTTTAGGTCCAAAAGTCATCAAATCACCCCCTCTTTTATCAGGAATATTCAACAATTATGCAAGATGTCAATAGAATGTTTCAAAAGTTTATTGAAACAATATATATTTTTATACTGTACCAATGACCCAGACTTAGCTGGTGCTAACTCCAACAAAACCAGGGCCAAACACAAATTTTGCCCCCCAATCCCCAAAATTTGCATCCAAAACAAAAAGAAATCATGTCCTAAAGGACCTCCATAGTACGCCTCTACTGCGCATGCGCAGTGACGCAGTCGTCCCGAAATTGGCGCCAATTATCATTCTCTGTTTGGCCCTTCATCAGTCAACGTCTCACTGATCTTTGTGCTTGTAAATCTCAGTTTAAAGGATGCCAGACACGTAATTTTTGGAGAAAATGTGATTCTAAGGAAGATAGAAGGAGGAGAGGAAAAAAGAAGTGGCAAAAAATAATCAGGGCTGTACTTAAAATTTTTTGTTGAAATTATGTTAAGTTGCCTATTTTCGAGGCATGGGCCTCTTGTTGTCATTCTTGCTAATTGTTGCACTGCTTATTCAGTGTTTCCTCTCCCCTAGCCTTCTAAAGTCCCCCCTTGCAATTCTCCCATGCTTTTGGCATATTTTTGAGAAGTTTCATTTCTAAAATTTCCTGGGAGAGTTGCTTGCTTACAGAATGTTTTCTGTTATTTTCCCCATAGTTACGTTTTCACCCATGGGTGTATAACGTTTGTGTTCTGCATCTTCCATCTGATGTTCTGCAGATTCTCCCCTGGGAGTCTCTGTTTTGCATCAGATAGAGTGTAATTGATGACTGATTCCGGGCCAGTTTTTTCAGTGCCTGGAGTCATGTTTTCTAGTGTGTTTACACTGTTTGTTTTCATTGGCAACAGCCTTTTTTGAGGGGGGCTGTTTGCCTTTGTAGTAGTTTATCTCATTATAAGATACATTTATATTATCCGAAAGTGTCTCATTAATTATTTTATATAAATTTAAAATTTTTGACCACACTTTGCCATCGGATCCATCGGGGCTCAACGTTACTTTTCAGCAACTTGGGCTTCTCTGAAAAAATATTTTTTCAAAATTATTTTGTTTTGCAATTGTTTTTTCATTTATTAATGGATCATGTTATTATGTATCTTTGTGTCAGGGGTTTTTGCGAGTAACTAGGACTTATTGTTGTTCTTTCACAATGAGGGGACATTGTTCAAATTGTAATAGGAAGAAATCTTCCTCTGACTTTCATGATCATTGTATTAATTGTAGTCAGTGTTCTCGCATTAATCCCTGTCCTATATGTGAACATTGGGATGAGAAACATTGGAAACGTGTGTCACGATATGTTGTTTCTGGAGAAAGAGCGATGCCGGCTCTTTCTCCACAAGGTCACTCTACTCTCTCAGTTTCTATTTCAGAGGAACCAGAACAGGGTGATGTTTCCATGTTATCTTCTTCAAGTGTGCGTCCGTCGTCACAAATAAATTGAGAGCTAGCGGCAAAAGTGCTCATGGAGATTAGACAAATGTCGTCCGCTAGCTCGCCCGGTGTAGCGTCCATTCACCGAATGGTTCGGCAGCCGGGTTCGTCCGATGCGGTCCAAGAGGAAATTTTGGGTGATGCGAGCACTATAAACATAATAGATGCACACCCAGTGACGGCGGATAGTAAACGAGAACGGAGGAAGCCTTTTAGTCCGGTTCCTAGCTCGTCCAGGTCCAGCCGGGCCGCGAGCGAGAGAGGCCCCTCTCTCGTACAACAACATCTGGGACCAGATGTTGTGGTACAAAATGTGTCTTTAGCGGAGCATACGTCCGTCGCTCGGGACGCTCCGTTGTATAAGCAGTCCGCAGAGACTGTTAAGGCTTCCTCTTCTCGTCGGCGCACACGACCGCACCTTGGCTGCGTGACCTCCGATATTTTGCCAGCTTCGCCGGTGAAGGATTCTTCGGCGACCAGGTCACATCATCCGGCAGCCAGGGATTCGAGACCGATGGACTCCGGACGTTCGCATAGGAAAAGTATGCGGGAGCCATCTGATGCGGAGCTGCCCTCGGCGAAGCAGAGTAAGACCGCGCCTCCGCAGGTCTCGACGTCGGACTTTCTAGTGCAGATAGCACAGCTTATCGCAGCATCCCAGCAGCCGACAGAAACGGTGTCGGATCGAGAATTATCCGACGGCGCTGGGTCGGTACGCTCCGCCGAAGCATCGGGAGCGGACGACCGGGAACATCGGGAGGTCCGACCGGATGGTGAAAGGGATACGGATGAATTGGAGCTATCCCTTTCGGAACAACATAAAGCTGCCGTGGACTTCATCCGGCACTTTCTCCCTCAAGTTGTTCCGTCGGGCCAGACTGCTGCGCTTCCGGACAAGAGAATTATAGCGTCATTGGACTCTGAATTTTTTGAGCGGTTCAGGGACATCGCTCCCGAGTTTCCGTCGCAGTCCAATAATGTTGCAAGAACATTTGAATTATTGAACGACGCTATATTTAAACTTGCTTCCAGGACGGGGAAAGCAGGTTTCTTGTCCGCAAATACTCTCAACCTGCCTTTCATTAATGCAAGGAATAAATTCGACACGGCAGGACAGGGTATACCGAGAGTTCCTCTGCGTATGGACGACGAGGCGGAAGACTTAGAGCTATCATTACCGTCGTCAGCTTCTATTCCAACCGCGGTGTTGGAAACAGCTATTGCGTCTAACAGAGCCAATTTAGATGCCTTATCTTACGCAGATCACCTTACTAAGGCGTTATCACTGCGCCTTCAAGGGGAAGCGTTTCAGGATATACAATCCTCTTTAAGACTTCTTTCAAGGGCAGTAGCTTATTCCACGTGTAACTCCGCCCTTTCAGTGGCAAATCTGGAGTTGGTTAGACGTGACGCAGCCCTGGCTACATCCACACTAGTGGATTCGAAGGTGAAGAACTCTCTTAGAGTCGCTTCGGTCTCAGGAGAACTTCTCTTTGACGGCAAGCTTTCTGCTATTTATGATAATATTAAAAAGAAAGCTAATGATTCTCTGTTGTTCAGATCCGCTCCTAAAAGGTCGGATACAGCAGACACGAATAAGGCGGGCACTTCTGGGTCTAATGCGCCCAAGAGAGGTTCCTATAGAGGTTCCGGTGCGTCCTCTTGGTCTTATTCGAGAGACCGTCAGGATAGCGACTCTCGTTCGGGACGTCCTTCAGGCCGGGACAATCGGTCGGACGCCCCGAGGTCGACGAGGCGAGGTGCGGGTCGTGGAAGACGTGGTTTCTCCTACCGCAGGCCTCGCAGGTCCAGGAGGTGATGGCTTAAACCTCTATCGCGTTCCGGTTGGCGGAAGGTTGTCGAGTTTTTCACAAGAGTGGGCGTCGATTACGGACGACCCGTGGGTGAGAGGAGTGACTTCGGAAGGTCTAAAGATATCCTTCAAACGAAAGCCTCCATTAACTCGAAGTCCAAAGTGGACTCATCTTCCGTCAAATCCACAGAAAAGAGACGCTCTGTTATCAGAGGTGCAGTCTCTTTTAATAAAGAACGCGGTAGAGGTCGTAGAAAACCAGGAATCGCTGGGATTCTACAGCCATCTGTTTCTGGTTCCGAAACCAGACGGCTCGTTCCGTCCAGTCATAGATTTGAGCTGGATAAACAAGCTGATCGTCGCTCCGAAGTTTTATATGGAGACGATTCGATCGGTCAGAGCGAGTATTCGGGTGAACGATTATGCAACGAGCATAGATCTCAAAGATGCGTACTTTCACGTCATGGTACATCCGACATTCCGAAAGTATCTACGCTTCGCAGTCCTAGGAGTGGTGTATCAGTTCCGGGCCATGTGCTTCGGATTGAATCTAGCACCCTGGGCTTTCACTCGGGTAATGAACTCGGTAATGATCTACTTCCGAGCTCATTCGTCTGCGGTAACGTCGGCCTACCTGGACGACATTCTTCAGAGGTACGGCAACGAGTTAACGCTTCAGAACGATGTTCAGAATCTTCTTCTATTGCTCCGACGTCTCGGTTTCATAGTAAACGAGGAGAAGTCGGATCTGGTGCCGTCCAAGTCATTCACTCATCTGGGAATGAGCTTCGAGACGCACAACAATCTCGTTCGTCTGCCGTTAACCAGAGCGAAATTAGTCAGTTGTTACGCTCGCTATTGTCTGCATGCAGACAAAGTCACGGCGAGAGAATTTATGAGACTGATAGGTCTGTGCGGAGCCGCCGCGGATCTCATTCCGATGGGGCGGCTACGCACACGTCCTCTTCAAATTTTCCTGACTCAGAATTGGAGTGTGAAAATTCATTCGCTCGATGTAGACGTTCTCTTGTCAGATCAAGTGAAACAAGAGATTCAGACTTGGGCAAACATTCAGTGGTTAACTCAAGGAGTTCCGCTGCAGTTGCCGGATCCGAGTTTTACCATTATGACGGATGCCAGTCAAACAGGTTGGGGTGCATCATTAATCCCAACGGATTCGAGATGCCAGGGTCTTTGGGATCCGCAATTCCTGTGCAAGCACATAAACATCAAGGAAATGATGTCAATTTGGCTTGCGTTACGTCACTGGATGGACATTATTCACGATGCTCATGTCCAAATCCTATCCGACAATACGACAGTAGTGGCGTATATACGGAATCAGGGAGGCACTCATTCAGTTCCGTTGTTCAATCTAACGGAAAGAATCCTTCTGTTTGCGTTGGAACATCACGTTCTTCTTTCGGTCCGTCACATACCGGGTCGTCTGAATGTGCTAGCAGACTCCCTTTCACGAAAGGGTCGCTTGTTGCCGTCGGAGTGGACTCTCAACAAACAAGTATTCAATCAGATTTGCTACCAATGGGAACGGCCAATGATAGACTTATTTGCGACACATCTCAACAATCAGTTGCAGACGTATGTGTCCCCGTGTCCGGATCCAAGAGCATTTGCAGTAGACGCTCTGTCGATCCCTTGGGACGGAATGATAGGATATGCGTATCCTCCAGCGCCGTTAATTCAACAAGTATTGCTAAAGATAAAACAATCTCAATGCAAGATTCTGTTGGTAGCATCTCTGTCGCCACAGAGACCGTGGATAAATCTACTCAGGTGTCTGTTGTGGGACCTACCGCGGAAGCTTCCTCCACGAGAGGATCTTCTTTCGCAGGGGAAATCGCGCCAACTCCATCACAACCCGCAAGGTCTCAACCTTCACGTTTTTCCGTTGTGCGGTCCTTCTTGCATGGCAAGCACTTTACAGGACGAGCAGTGGACGCGATTTCTAACTGTAGGAGGACCTCCTCTTCGCTAAACTATGCGGCTAAGTGGAAGGTTTTCCGTCGTTGGTGTAGGGATCATTCTGTAGATATATTTGATCCCTCTATACCAGACATTGCAAACTTTCTAGTATACTTGTTTGACGAAATCAAACTGCAGCCTGTTACTATAAAGGGTTATAGATCTATGTTATCTGATACCTATGCACATCATGATAGTTTACAAATTGGATCTAATGTCTCTTTATCGAAATTGGTTCGAAACTTTTCGATAAATAGACCTAGAACTCTTAGATTAATTCCTAAGTGGAATTTAGCTTGGGTTCTCCTTAAATTGAAGGAAAAGCCATTTGAACCTCTTGGGACAGTAGATTTCAAATTCTTATCTTATAAGACAGCTTTTCTCTTAGCTTTCTCTTCTGCCAGAAGAGTCAGTGAGCTTCATGCACTATCGGTGGATGATTCTCATTATCGTAGTGTTGGGAACACTATCACCTTCACTACTAATGTGGGTTTTTTAGCTAAGAATCAGGCTCCTAATAAATATTCGGAACCTATTGTTATTAAGGCTCTTCCGTCTTCAGACGGGCGTAGGCCTTTACTCTGTCCTGTTAGAGCACTACGTATCTATAAACAGAGATCTCAGTTCATCAGAAAGGGACGGAAACGTTTCTTTCTGTCTTTTGATGCCTAATAGAAAGGACATTTCAGTCCATTCTATTGCTAGATGGATTCAGTTAACTATCCGTACTGCTTATGAAGATTTATCTTCTTCTCAGCAGTCTGTGCTTAAGATTTCTGCTCATGAAGTAAGAGCTCTTTCTACTTCCTGGGCTTATGCTAATAGTGTTGCTATTACAGATTTAATGAAGGCTGCTTATTGGTCTCAGCCATCCACATTTACTAATTTTTATCTCAGAAATATTGAGTGCATTTCTGGAGACCTGCATTGTTTAGGTCCGTTATCTGTTGCTCAGAATGTCGTCCACTAAACAGTTGCAACTATAGTTATGCAGGCTTTCTGTTCCGGCAGTGACTCCGTCCGGCTGCCCTCTTCGCTCTGGGCTATTTGACCCAGGGCAAGGGGAAGGGGGGGGGCGGGTGTTCCCTTAGGTCACCTGCTTTATAGTGAAAAGCAAGGGAATGCCTCCTCCAAGACAGTATTTCTGAGTCGCTTCCGGGATGGTTTTAAAGTGTAATATTAATGTTTAATTTCATTCATGTCTTATTTTTAAAGTGTAGCTCGGTGTGAAGCATTTGTATATGTCAAGTGTCAAACGGGCTTTAATATACAATACTCGGACACTTTTAAATGATTATAAAGAGTCTCAATTCTCTGGACTACTTTATTTATTGGCTTGCTTTAAAAATAATTAGTATAGGGGTTATACTGGATGTTAATAGAGAACATGAATGTTATTGTGCTCAATTATTAAGGGTAGTGTATCTTTCTAATTTAATATTAAATAAGAAAGATACATGTAAAGCCTAATACTCCTTTTCTCCTTAAGGGGTTACCTCTTTATTTATAATTGAGCTTATTGGATTTTCCTCTATGTCCTAGGCCCTCCAGCCTGTTTACTATTCAGCTAAGTCTGGGTCATTGGTACAGTATAAAAATGTTAAAAAATTTATAGTAATTTATATATTTTTTATACTTACCAATGACCCAGACGGGGATGGCCCTCCCTGAGTTGGGAACTCTTGCCTCCCCGCTGAGTACATAGCGCTGACCAGGCACTGCCAGTAAGAATGATAATTGGCGCCAATTTCGGGACGACTGCGTCACTGCGCATGCGCAGTAGAGACGTACTATGGAGGTCCTTTAGGACATGATTTCTTTTTGTTTTGGATGCAAATTTTGGGGATTGGGGGGCAAAATTTGTGTTTGGCCCTGGTTTTGTTGGAGTTAGCACCAGCTAAGTCTGGGTCATTGGTAAGTATAAAAAATATATAAATTACTATAAATTTTTTAACTTTCCCAGGTCTGTTTATTTTAAGAGATTGCCTCATTTCCGAGTGCAACATTTCAAGATAGGTAATTCTAAATAAAGGATTTAGTTCAGCGATACCAACAATAACGACTAGCTAGGTTGATCCAGAATTAACTCTTCTCATTTTACCCGCATTAAATAATGCCATTCTTTTATTCAGCTAATGAATAAATAAATATAAAATAATTATGTGTCCCAGTGTTTGGGTGTATTTAACTTTTCTAGCCTTTTCCGTTCTTCCAGAAAAGCCATGGTGTGAAGATAAAACTTTTTGAGAAAGGCTGTGTACTTAATACCTGTCCTCTAGCTAAAGTTCATCTTTCAGTCCTATATGTAGCACAGCCTGATATCGAACAAACTATAGGTCATAAATTGTGCTGAAGACATTGATGACTGCATCTCTCTCTCTTTCATTTCAGATGCTGCAATCGATACAAAGAAGTCACAATATACATCATAACCATCATAACAGAAAAAGAAGACGACTCCTCATGGATGGCTCCAACAATGTGAACAGTAAGTGGCATACCATACTTGCCTGAAAACTCAACAAACCACCAGAAGACCTACATGACAGGTTACAAAACCTTAAAAGCATACATTATTTTTATACTGTACCAATGACCCAGACTTAGCTGGTGCTAACTCTAACAAAACCAGGGCCAAACACAAATTCCCCCCCCCCAATCCCCAAAATTTGCATCTAAAACCAAAAGAAATCATGTCCTATAGGACCTCCATACTTCGCCCCTACTGCGCATGCGCAGTGTCAAGGACGTTCCCAAATTGGCGCCAATTATCATTCTCTGTTTGGCCCTTCATCAGTCAACATCTCACTGATCTTTGTGCTTGTAAATCTCAGTTTAAAGGATGCCAGACTCGTAATTATTGGAGAAATGGTGATTCTAAGGAGGATATAGAAGGAGGAGAGGAAAAAGGAGTGACAAAAAATAATCAGGGCTGTACTTAAATTTTTTTATGAAATTATGTTAAGTTGCCTATTTTCGAGGCATGGGCCTCTTGTTGTCATTCTTGCTAAAAAGTTGCACTGCTTATTCAGTGTTTCCTCTCCCCTGGTCTTCTAAGTCCCCCCTTGCAATTCTCCCATGCTTTTGGCATATTTTTGAGAAAGGTCATTTCTAAATTCTCTTGGGAGAGTTGCTTGGTTACAGAATGTTTTCTGTTATTTTCCCCATAGTTACGTTTTCACCCATGGGTGTATAAACGTTGTGTTCTGCATCTTCCATCTGATGTTCAGCAGATTCTCCCCTGGGAGTCTCTGTCTTGCATCAGATAGAGTGTAATTTTGATGACTGATTTCGGGCCAGTTTTTTCAGTGCCTGGAGTCATGTTTTCTGGTGTTTTACACTGTTTGTTTACATTGGCAACAATCTCTTTTGAGGGGGGCTGTTTGCCTTTGGTGTAGTTTATCTCACTATAAGATACATTTCTATTATCCGTAAGTGTTGCATTAATTATTTAATATAAATTTAAAATTTTTGACCACACTTAGCCATCGGATCCATCGGGGCTCAACGTTACTTTTCAGAAACTTGGGCTTCGCTGAAAAAAAATATTTTTATACTGTACCAATGACCCAGACATAGCTGGTGCTAACTCTTAAAATATAGGGCCAAACACAAATTTTGCCCCCCAATCCCCAAAATTTGCATCTAAAACTAAAGAAAACATGTCCTGAAAGGCCCTCCACACTTCGCCCCTACTGCGCATGCGCAGTGTCAAGGACGTTCCGAAATTGGCGCCATTAATCTTTCTAAGTTTGGCCCTTCATCAGTTAACATCTGACTGATCTTTGTGCTTATAAATCTCAGTTTAAATGATGCCAGACACATAAATATTAGTGAAATGGTGATTCTAAGGAGGATAGAGAAGGAGGAGTGGAAAAGAATGTGTGACAGAATATTATCAGGGCTGTAACTTAAAATTTTTTAATGAAATTATGTTAAGTTACCTATTTTCAAGGCAGCAGCCATTTTGTTGTCATTCTGATTATTTAGTTACACTGTTTTTTAAGTGTTTTCCTCTCTCCCTGTCCTTTAAGTTCCCCCTTGCTATTCTCCCATGCTTTTGGCATAGTTTTTGTAATTATTATTACTAAATTTTCTTGGGAGTTTTAGCTGAATAACAGAATGAATTCTGTTCTTTCCCCATGTTTACGTCTTCACCTAGGGGTGGTTAGGCGTTGTGTTCTGCATCTACCATCTGATGTTCTGCAGTTTCTTCCCTGGAAGTCTCTGTTTTGCATCAGATAGTGTATTTTGGTAACTGATTTCGGGCCTGGGTGCCTGGAGTCTTATTTTAGTGTTTTTACACTCATTGTTTACATTTTCAACAGCCCTCTGTGTGAGGGGGGGATTTCTAAAAAATAATATCTTGATGTTATTTTAATCATAACTAGATACATTATTATTGTTCGTAAGTGTTGAATAAATTGTTTAAAATATTTTTAAAATTTTTGTCCACACTTAGGCTTGGGATCCATTGGGGCTCAACGTTACTTTTCAGAAACTTGGGCTGTTCTGAAAAAATATTTTTTCAAAATATTTTGATTTCAATTATTTTTTCTATATCAATGGATCATATTATTATTATGTATTTTGATTGCCAGGGGTTAGTGCGAGTACCAGGACTTGTTTTCTTTTCACATTGAAAGGATATTGATCAATTGTTTTAAGAGGAAGTCTTCCTCTGACTTTATTATCATTCTATATGTGGTCAGTGTACTCGCATTAACTCCTGTTCTGTATCGTATGATTTCGATGACAATATGGGAAGCGTATGTCACGGTATGTTGTTGGGGATTTGGACACTCCGGTCCTTTCCCCGCAGGGTCACTCTACTTTATCAATTTCTATTTCAGACGATCAAGATTAGGGTGATGTATCTGTGATGTCTTCCAACAGTGTGCCTCCGTCGTCACAATTAATGAAGGGCTAGCGGAAAAGTGCTCATGTAAATACGCCAATTGCCTAAGAGGACCCTAGTAGGTTCGACGGCCTTTGACGTCCGCTAGCTCGCCCGGTGTAGCGTCCATTCACCGAATGGTTCGGCAGCCGGGTTCGTCCGTTGCGGTCTAGAAGGAATTTTGAGGTGATGCGAGCACTATAAACTAACCTAATGCACACCCAGTGACGGCGGATCGGAGGGAGAACGCAGGAAGCCTTTTAGTCCGGTTCATAGCTCGTTCCGGTCCATCCGGACGGCAAGCGAGAGAGGCCCCTCTCTCGTTCAACAACATCTGGCCCCAGATGTTGTGGTACAAAATGTGTCGTAAGCGGAGCATACGTCCGTCGCTCGGGACGCTCCGTTGTATAGGCAGTCCGCTGAGACTGCTAAGGCTTCCTCTTCTCGTCAGCGCACACGACCGCACCTTGGCTGCGTGACCGCCGATATATTACCAGCTTCGCCGATCAAGGATTCTTCGGCGACCAGGTCACACCATCCGGTAGCCAGGGACACGAGGCCTGCAGACTCCGGACGTTCGCATAGGAAGTGTGCGGAGTCAACGTACACGGAGCTTCCGGCGGCAATGCATCGTAAGACCGCTACTGCACAGGCCTCGGGAACGGACGTGCTTTCCTTAATAGCACAGTTTACCGCAGCATCCCAGCATCAACTGAATCTGTCGCATATATTTTATCCGACGATGCTGGGTCGGGACGCTCCGCGGAAGCGGGTATGGACGTCCGAAAGTTTCATCCGGTCCGACGGGATACCGAAAGGGATTCGGAGGATTTCGAGCTTTTCCTTTCGGAACAACATATGCTGTTGTGTATGTCATCTGACTTGGTCTTCTCCAGCTTCTTTCGTCGGACCAGAATGCTGCGATGCCGGATAAGAAACTGATAGCGTCGGTGGACTTAGAAATTTTTGGTTCGGTTCAGGGACATCGTCCCTCAGTTCCGACATAGTCCAATAATGTCACACAAACTTTTGAATTATTGAACGACGCTATATATATTATTATTTTATGCTTGCTAACCAAGCATTTCTGGTTTCTTGTTCGAAGAGTTATGGAGATGTCTTTCAAAAGTGTGCCTCTGTCGTCATAGTTAATGAAGAGTTAGCGGCAATAAGTGCTCATGGAATATGTCTATCGCCTACGGAGTGACATTCGCTAGCTCACCCGGTGTAGCGTACATTCATCGAATGGTTCGGCTGCGGGGTTCGTCCGTTGCGGTCTAGGAAGGAGATTTGGGTGATGCGAGCACTTTAATTACTTTAGTACTCACCCAGTGACGGCAGATTGAGGACAGATCGGAGGAAGCCTGTTGGTCCGGTTCCTGGCTGGTCCAGGTCCGTCCGGGCTGTGAGCGAGAGAGGTCCCTCTCTCGCCCAACAACATAGGGGACCGCATGTTGTGGTTCAGATATTTTACACTCGGAGCATATGTCCGTTAGTCGGGACGCTCCGTTATATTGACAGTCCGAGAGACTGTCTTTAATGCTTCCTCATCCTCACACCAGGGCACACGACCGCACATTGGCTACGTGACCTCGAGTATCCGATCAGTTTCGGCATTCAGTGATTCCACGGCGAATAGGTCGCGCCATCCGGTAGCCAAGGGACACGAGGCCTATACACTCCATTCGCTCGCATATTGGTAGTATGCACGGGGTAGCGATCACGGAGCTTCCAGCGGCAATGCATCGTAAGACCGCTTCTCCTCAGGCCTCAGTGACGGACGTGCTATCCGAGTTAGCACAGTTGTTTCGCAGCATCCCAGCAATTGACAGTTTCTCGGTCGAATCAGGAATTATCCGAAGGCGCTGGGTCGGTGCGGTCCGCGGTTGCATCAGGTACGGACGACCGAACGCTTTATAGGGTCCGACAGGATGGCGAAAGGGATTCGAAAGATTTCGAGTTTTTCCCTTTAGTAGTATCGGAAGATGCCTTTCATATCTTTTGGCATTATCTTCCAGTGATTATTATTTCGGACTTCATTGCTGCGATCTTGGATAAGAGACTTATAGCGTCATTGGACTCGGATTTTTCGATCGGTTCGGGGACTTTGTCCCTCACTTACCGACGTAGTCCAATATTGTCATTACAACATGTGTTTTATTTTTCGACGCTATATATATATATACAAGCCTGCTACTAAGCATGATAGTTTAGTTTCTTGTCCGCGTTGCTCATTTCTGCCATTTTATCATTTATACAAATAGTTTATTTTGGCAGAGCAGGGCATACCGAGAGTTCATATGCGTCTAGACGGTGTGATTAAAAACTGCATATATTCTTTTTCGCCGTTTATGTCTTTTCCAATTTCAATGTTGGGAACGACATTATGTATAGTAGACTTAACTTAGACGCTTTATTATACGTAATCCGCCTTACTGAGGCGTTATCATTACGTCTTCAAGAAAAGATTTACGGGATATTATTCTCAATGTAATTTCTTTTGAGGGCAGTAGTTTGTTCACGTATAACTCCGCCCTTCAGTGGCTGATTGGAGTTAGTTAGACGTGACGCAGCCTTAGCTACATCCACTCGCGTGGATAGTAAGGTTAAGAACTCTCTCAGAGTCGCTTCGTTCTCGGAGGAGCTTCTCTTCGACGGCAACTTTTCGGCAATCCATGAATTGCTCGATTTACACGTTCTCTTGTCTATCTAGTGTTATAAGAGATTCAGTCTGGGGCAAACATTCGGTGGTTGACTCAGAGAGTGCCGCCGCAGTTGCCGGACCCGAGTGTGGCTGTTATGACGGTTGCCAGTCATACAGATTGGGATATAATACTGATCCCTACGGATTCGAAGTGCCAGGGTCTTTGGGTTCCGCAGTCTTTTAGCAATCAGTTTTCTTCCGCGGAATAATGTTTTTTAGGTTTGCTTTATGTCATTGCATAAACATTATTCAGAAACGCATGCCTAAATTCCTGTCCTTTAATTCGACAGTAGTGGCGTATCTCCGGAACCAGGGAGGCACTCTTTCATTTCCGTTATTCAATTTAATGGAAAGAATCCGTCTGTTGGTTATAGTACACCAAGTTCAGTTTTGGTCCGTCATATTCCGGGTCGTCTGATTGTTTTATCGGACTCCCGTTCTCTTACGGGTCGCTTGTTGCTGTCAGAATGGACCCTCAACAAACAAGTATTCAATCAGATTTGCTATCTATGGGAGCGCCCAATGATGATTTATTTATGACACAGCTTGCTAATCAATTGCAGACGTATGTGTTGGCTTGTCCAGATCTCTGAGCTAATATTCTTAACGCTCTATTGATCTATAGGACGGAATGATAGGATACGCGTATCCTCCGGCGCTGTTGTTTCAGCAGGTATTGCTAAGATAAACAACCACAATACATTTCTGTTGATAGCATCTCTATCTTCACAGAGATCATGAGTAATTTTCTCTCTTGTCTACTGTGGGTTTTAACGTGAAATCTTCCTCTATGTGAGGATCTTTGTCACTGGGTAAATCGTGTCATCTTTATCACAACCTGCAAGGTCGCAACCTTCATGTATTCCGTTGTGTGGTCCGTATTGCATTGTAAGCACTGTACTGGACGAGCTTTGGACGCGATTTCTTACTATAGGAGATCCTCTTCTTCGCTATTCTATGCGGCTAAAGTAGAGGCTCTTCCGTCGTGGTGTAGGGATCATTATGTTCATATTGTTGATCCCTCCATACTACTCATTGCTATTTTTTAGTATACTTGTTTCACAAGATCTACTGCGGCCTGTTATTATTTAGGTTATAGGTTTATGTTACCTCATACCTATGCACTCTACGATAGTTTACAATTGAGTCTTTTGTCTCTTTATCTAAGTCAGTTAGTAACTTTTTGATAAATAGACTTAGAATCTTTAGATTAAATTCCTATACGGATTTTAACTTCGGTTCTTATTTAGCTAAGTAATCATTTGAGCCTCTGGAAACAGTAGTTTTCAAATTCTGACCTTTTAGACAGTAATTCTGTTGGTTTCTCTTTTACTGTAGAGTCAGTGAGTTTCATGCACTATCGATGGATGATTTTCACTTTCATAGTTTCGGAATCAATACTTCCGTTACTATTTAGGTTGGATTGTTGCATAAGAGTTAGGCTCCTATTATCCGGAACCTATTATTTTAAGGTCCTTCCGTCTTCGTATGGGCATAGGCCTTTACTCTTTCCGGGTACAGTTTATGTATTTATAAACAGATTTCTGTTTATTACTATGGGCGTAAGCTTCTTCTGTCTTTGATGTCTAGTAGAAGGACGTTACGCTCCATTTTATTGTTAATGGATTCTATTAACTATCGGTACTGCTTATAGTATATCATTGACTTAGCAGTTGTGCTTAAGATTTCGGCTCATGAAGTAAGAGTTCTTCTACTTCTTGGGCTTACATTAATAGTGTCGCTATTATAGATTTTTGAAGGCCGCTCATTGCGCTCAGCCATCCACATTCATGAATTTTATCTCAGAAATATCGAGTCCATTTCTGGAGGCCTCTTTTGTTAGGTCTATTATCTACTGCTCAGAATGTCATTCACTTAACAGTTGCTACTATAGCTAGGTAGGCTGTCTGTTTCGGCAGTGTCTCCGTTCGGCTGCCCTCTTCGCTCTGGGCTATTTGACCAAGGGCAAGAAAAGGGGGGGGGGGAGGGTGTTCCCTTGGGTCACCTGTTTTACTATGAAAACAAGGGGATACCTCCTCCGGAGTTAGTAATTCTGAGCTGTTATTGGGATGGTTGTTTAGTGAGAAGTTTAGGTTTTTAAAATTCATTCAAGTCTTAGTTTTTAAAGTATAGCTTTTGAATATTGCATATGTCAACGGACATGATTATGCAATCCTCAGACACTTTTAGGAGTATAAGAGTCTCTATTCTCTAGACTTACTTTATTTATTGGCTTACTTTAAAAATTATTAGTATAAGGATTATATTGGATATTAATAGAGTACATGGATGTATGAAGCTCAATTTTGGAAGGTGTTGTGTCTTTCTAATTAAACATAAAATAAGAAAGATACATGTAAGGCCTATTACTTCTTTTCCCTACAGGGGATGACTCTATTTTATTTTATTGAGCGTATTCCATTTTGCTCTATGTCCTTGGCCCTCCAGCCTTTTTACTATTCAGCTATGTCTGGGTCATTGGTACAGTATAAAAATGTTAAAAAATTTATGGTAATTTATATATTTTTTATACTTACCAATGACCCAGACGGGGATAGCCCTCCCAGGAGTTGGGAACTCTTGCCTCCCCGCTGAGTACATAGCGCTTACCAGGCACTGGTTATTAGAATGATTAATGGCGCCAATTTCGGAACGTCCTTGACACTGCGCATGCGCAGTAGGGGCGAAGTGTGGAGGGCCTTTCAGGACATGTTTTCTTTAGTTTTAGATGCAAATTTTGGGGATTGGGGGGCAAAATTTGTGTTTGGCCCTATATTTTAAGAGTTAGCACCAGCTATGTCTGGGTCATTGGTAAGTATAAAAAATATATAACTTACTATAAATTTTTTAACTTTCCCAGGGCTGTTTATTTTAAGAGATTGCATCATTTCCGAGTGCAACATTTCAAGATAGGTAATTCTAAATCAAGTATTTAGTTCAGCGATACCAACAATAACGACCAGCTACGTTGATCCCGAATAAACTCTTCTCATTTTACCCGCATTAAATAATGGCATTCTTTTATTCAGCTAATGAATAAATTCTTATAAAACAATTATGTGGCCCAGTGTTTGGGTGTATTTAACTTTTTTTTAGACTTTTCCGTACTTCCAGAAAAGCCATGGTTTGATGATAAAACTTTTAGAGAAAGGCTGTCCACTTAATACCTGTATTCTAGCTAAAGTTCATCTTTCAGTCCTATATGTAGCTCAGCCTGATATCGAACAAACAATAGGTCATAAATTATGCTGAAGACATTGATGACTGCATCTCTCTCTCTCTCTCTCTCTCTCTCTCTCTCTCTCTCTCTCTCTCTCTCTCTCTCTCTCTCTCTCTCTTTCATTTCAGATGCTGCAATCGATACAAAGAAGTCACTATATACATCATAACCATCATAAGAGAAAAAGAAGACGACTCCTCATGGATGGCTCCAACAATGCGAACAGTAAGTGGCATACTACACTTGCCTGAAAACTCAACAAACCACCAGAAGACCTACATGACAGGTTACAAAACCTTAAAAACATACATTTTTTTTAACCAATACATGTTTTTTTTTCTTTTTCAGAATGTTTATTTGTTGCAGAATCCTCAGACGGAGAATAAAGAATTTCAATAACAGAGTACTATCACTACAGTAGCACTTTGGAAATTGGAAATTTAACTCCAAAATGAGACTATTTTGACGATATTAAGGCTGTGCACTTAATACCTGTATTCTAGCTAAAGTTCATCTTTCAGTCCTATATGTAGCTCAGCCTGATATCCAACAAACAATAGGTCATAAATCTGCTGAAGACATTGATGACTGCATCTCTCTATCTCTTTCATTTCAGATGCTGCAATCGATACAAAGAAGTCACAATATACATCATAACCATCATACCAGAAAAAGAAGACGACTCCTCATGGATGGCTCCAACAATGCGAACAGTAAGGGGCATACTATACTTGCCTGAAAACTCAACAAACCACCAGAAGACCTACATGACAGGTAACAAAACCTTAAAAACATACATTATTTTTATACTGTACCAATGACCCAGACATAGCTGGTGCTAACTCTTGAAATATAGGGCCAAACACAAATTTTGCCCCCCAATCCCCAAAATTTGCATCTAAAACCAAAGAAAACATGTCCTGAATGGCCCTCCACACTTCACCTCTAGTGCGCATGCGCAGTGTCAAGGACGTTCCGAAATTGGCGCCATTAATCATTCTAAGTTTGGCCCTTCATCAGTTAACATCTGACTGCTCTTTGTGCTTGTAAATCTCAGTTTAAATGATGCCAGACACATAAATATTAGTGAAATGGTGATTCTAAGGAGGATAGAGAAGGTGGAGAGGAAAAATGTGTCACAGAATGTTATCAGGGCTGTAACTTGAAATTTTTTAATGAAATTATGTTAAGTTACCTATTTTCGAGGCAGCAGCCATTTTATTGTCATTCTGGTTATTTAGTTACAGTGATTTTTCAGTGTTTTCCTCTCTCCCTTTCCTTTAAGTCCCCTCTTGCTATTCTCCCATGCTTTTGGCATAGTTTCTGTAATTATTATTACTAAAATTTCTTGGGAGTTTTAGCTGAATAACAGAATGAATTCTGTTCTTTTCCCCATGTTTACGTCTTCACCTACGGCTGGTTAGGCGTTGTGTTCTGCATCTACCATCTGATGTTCTGCAGTTTCTTCTCTGGAAGTCTCTGTTTTGCATCAGATAGTGTATTTTTGGTAACTGATTCCGGCCCTGGGTGCCTGGAGTCTTATATTTTTATACTGTACCAATGACCCAGACTTAGCTGGTGCTAACTCTAACAAAACCAGGGCCAAACACAAATTTTGCCCCCCAATCCCCAAAATTTGCATCCAAAACAAAAAGAAATCATGTCCTAAAGGACCTCCATACTACGCCTCTACTGCGCATGCGCAGTGACACAGACGTCCCGAAATTGGCGCCAATTATCATTCTCTGTTTGGCCCTTCATCAGTCAACATCTCACTGATGTTTGTGCTTGTAAATCTCAGTTTAAAGGATGCCAGACACGTAATTTTTGGAGAAAATGTGATTCTAAGGAGGATAGAAGGAGGAGAGGAAAAAGAAGTGACAAAATATAATTAGGGCTGTACTTAAAATTTTTTGACGAAATTATGTTAAGTTGCCTATTTTCGAGGCATGGGCCTCTTGTTGTCATTCTTGCTAAATGTTGCACTGCTTATTCAGTGTTTCCTCTCCCCTAGCCTTCTAAAGTCCCCCCTTGCAATTCTCCCATGCTTTTGGCATATTTTTGAGAATTTTCATTTCTAAAATTTCCTGGGAGAATTGCTTGGTTACAGAATGTTTTCTGTTATTTTCCCCATAGTTACGTTTTCACCCATGGGTGTATAACGTTTGTGTTCTGCATCTTCCATCTGATGTTCTGCAGATTCTCCCTTGGGAGTCTCTGTTTTGCATCAGATAGAGTGTAATTTGATGACTGATTCCGGGCCAGTTTTTTCAGTGCCTGGAGTCATGTTTTCTGGTGTTTTTACACTGTTTGTTTTCATTGGCAACAGCCTTTTTTGAGGGGGGCTGTTTGCCTTTGCTGTAGTTTATCTCACTATAAGATACATTTATATTATCCGAAAGTGTCTCATTAAATATTTAATATAAATTTAAAATTTTTGACCACTCTTTGCCATCGGATCCATCGGGGCTCAACGTTACTTTTCAGCAACTTGGGATTCGCTGAAAAAATATTTTTTTAAAATTATTTTGATTTGCAATTGTTTTTTCATTTATTAATGGATCATGTTATTATGTATCTTTGTGTCAGGGGTTTTTGCGAGTAACTAGGACTTATTGTTGTTCTTTCACAATGAAGGGACATTGTTCAAATTGTAATAGGAAGAAATCTTCCTCTGACTTTCATGATCATTGTATTAATTGTAGTCAGTGTTCTCGCACTAATCCCTGTTCTGTTTGTCAATATTGGGATGACAAACATTGGAAACGTGTGTCACGGTATGTTGTTTCTGGAGATAGAGCTATACCGGCTCTTTCTCCGCAGGGTCACTCTACTCTCTCAGTTTCTATTTCAGAGGAACAAGAACAGGGTGATGTTTCCATGTTACCTTCCGCAAGTGCGCTTCCGTCGTCACAAATGAATACAGTGCAAGCGGCAAAAGTGCTGATGGAGATTAAACAAATAGCCGGGTTCGTCCGATGCGGTCCAGGAGGAAATGTTGGGTGATGCGAGCACTATAAACATTCAACGTGCACACCCAGTGACGGCGGATAGTAGGCGAGATCGGAGGAAGCCTTTGAGTCCGGTTCCTAGCTCGTCCAGGTCCAGCCGGGCCGCGAGCGAGAGAGGCCCCTCTCTCGTACAACAACATCTGGGACCAGATGTTGTGGTACAAAATGTGTCGCAAGCGGAGCATACGTCCGTCGCTCGGGACGCTCCGTTGTATAGGCAGTCCGCGGAGACTGCTCAGGCTTCTTCCTCTCGTCAGCGCACACGACCGCACCTTGGCTACGTGACCGCCGATATTTTACCAGCTTCGCCGATCAGAGATTCTTCGGCGACCAGGTCACACCATCCGGTAGCCAGGGACACGAGGCCGATGGACTCCGGACGTTCGCATAGAAAAAGTATGCGGGAGCCATCAGATGCGGAGCAGCCCTCGGCGAAGCAGCGAAAGACTGCGCCTCCGCAGGCCTCGATGCCGGACGTACTTGTGCAGATAGCACAACTTATCGCAGCATCCCAGCAGCCGACAGAGACGGTGTCGGATCGGAAATTATCCGACGGCGCTGGGTCGGTACGCTCCGCCGAAGCATCGGGGGCGGACGACCGGGAGCATCATGAGGTCCGACCGGATGGTGAAAGGGATACGGATGACTTGGAGCTATCCCTTTCGGAACAACATAAAGCTGCCGTGGACTTCATCCGGCACTTTCTCCCTCAAGTTGTTCCGTCGGGCCAGACTGCTGCGGTTCCGGACAAGAGGATTATAGCGTCATTGGACTCTGAATTTTTTGAGCGGTTCAGGGACATCGCTCCCGAGTTTCCGTCTCAGTCCAATAATGTTGCAAGAACATTTGAATTATTGAACGACGCTATATTTAAACTTGCTTCCAAAACGGGGAAAGCAGGTTTTTTGTCCGCCAATACTCTCAACCTGCCTTTCATTAATGCAAGGAATAAATTCGATACGGCAGGACAGGGTATTCCGAGAGTTCCTCTGCGTATGGACGACGAGGCGGAAGACTTAGAGCTATCATTACCGTCGTCGGCGTCTATTCCAACCGCGGTGTTGGAAACAACTATTTCGTCTAACAGAGCCAGTTTAGATGCCTCATCTCACGCAGATCACCTTACTAAGGCGTTATCACTGCGCCTTCAAGGGAAAGAATTTCAGGATATACAATCCTCTTTAAGACTTCTTTCAAGGGCAGTAGCTTATTCCACGTGCAACTCCGCCCTTTCAGTGGCAAACCTGGAGTTGGTTAGACGTGACGCAGCCCTAGCTACATCCACACTCGTGGATTCTAAGGTGAAGAACTCTCTCAGAGTCGCTTCGGTCTCCGGAGAACTTCTCTTTGACGGCAAGCTTTCTGCAATTTATGATAAAATTACAAAGAAAGCTTCGGATTCTCTGTTGTTCAAATCTGCTTCTAAGAAGTCGGATACGGCAGACAAGAATAAGACAGGCACTTCTGGGTCTTATGCGCCCAAGAGAGGTTCCTATAGAGGTTCCGGTGCGTCCTCTTGGTCTTATTCGAGAGACCGTCAAGGTAGCGACTCACGTTCGGGACGTCCTTCGGGCCGGGACAACCGGTCGGACGCCCCGAGGTCGACGGGACGAGGTGCGGGTCGTGAAGGACGTGGTTTCTCCTACCGCAGGCCTCGCAGGTCCAGGAGGTGATGGCTTAAACCTCTATCGCGTACCGGTTGGCGGAAGGTTGTCGAGCTTTTCACAAGAATGGGCGTCGATTACGGACGACCCTTGGGTGAGAGGAGTGACTTCGGAAGGTCTAAAGATATCCTTCAAACGAAAGCCTCCATTAACTCGAAGTCCAAAATGGACTCAACTTCCGTCAAATCCGCAGAAAAGGGACGCTCTATTATCAGAGGTGCAGTCTCTTTTAATGAAGAACGCGGTAGAGGTCGTAGAAAACCAGGAATCTCCGGGATTCTACAGCCATCTGTTTCTGGTTCCGAAACCAGACGGCTCGTTCCGTCCAGTCATAGATTTGAGCTGGATAAACAAGCTGATCGTCGCTCCGAAGTTTTATATGGAGACGATTCGGTCGGTCAGAGCGAGTATTCGGGTGAACGATTATGCAACAAGCATAGATCTCAAAGATGCGTACTTTCACGTCATTGTACATCCGACATTCAGAAAGTATCTACGCTTCGCAGTCCTAGGAGTGGTGTATAAATTCCGGGCGATGTGCTTCGGATTGAATCTAGCACCCTGGGCTTTCACTCGGATAATGAACTCGGTAATGATCTATTTCCGAGCTCATTTGTCTGCGGTAACGTCGGCCTACCTGGACGACATTCTTTAGAGGTACGACAACGAGTTAACGCTTCAGAACGATGTTCAGAATCTACTTCTTTTGCTCCGACGTCTCGGTTTTATAGTAAACGAGGAGAAGTCGGATCTGGTGCCGTCCAAGTCATTCACACATCTGGGAATGAGCTTCGAGACGCACAACAATCTCGTTCGTCTGCCGTTAACCAGAGCGAAATTAGTCAGTTGTTACGCTCGATATTGTCTGCACGCAGACAAGGTCACAGCGAGAGAATTTATGAGACTGATAGGTCTGTGCGGAGCCGCTGCGGATCTCATTCCGATGGGGCGGTTACGCACGCGTCCTCTCCAAATTTTCTTGACTCAGAATTGGAGTGTGAAAATTCATTCGCTCGATATAGACGTTCTCTTGTCAGATCAAGTGAAACAAGAGATTCAGACTTGGGCAAACATTCAGTGGTTAACTCAGGGAGTTCCGCTGCAGTTGCCGGATCCGAGTTTTACCATTATGACGGATGCCAGTCAAACAGGTTGGGGTGCATCATTGATCCCAACGGATTCGAGATTCCAGGGTCTTTGGGATCCGCAATGCCTGGGCAAGCACATAAACATCAAGGAAATGATGTCAATTTGGCTTGCGTTACGTCATTGGATGGACATTATTCACAATGCTCATGTCCAAATCCTATCCGACAATACGACAGTAGTGGCGTATATACGGAATCAGGGAGGCACTCATTCAGTTCCGTTGTTCAGTCTAACGGAAAGAATCCTTCTGTTTGCGCTAGAACATCAGGTTCTTCTTTCGGTCCGTCACATACCGGGTCGTCTGAATGTACTAGCAGACTCCCTTTCACGAAAGGGTCGCTTGTTGCCGTCGGAGTGGACTCTCAACAAACAAGTATTCAATCAGATTTGCTACCAATGGGAACGGCCAATGATAGACTTATTTGCGACACATCTCAACAATCAGTTGCAGACGTATGTGTCTCCGTGTCCGGATCCAAGAGCATTTGCAGTAGACGCGCTGTCGATCCCTTGGGACGGAATGATAGGATATGCGTATCCTCCAGCGCCGTTAATTCAGCAAGTATTGCTAAAGATAAAACAATCTCAATGCAAGATTCTGTTGGTAGCATCTCTGTCTCCACAGAGACCGTGGATAAATCTACTCAGGTGTCTGTTGTGGGACCTACCGCGAAAGCTTCCTCCACGGGAGGATCTTCTTTCGCAGGGGAAATCGCGTCAACTCCATCACAACCCGCAAGGTCTCAACCTTCACGTTTTTCCATTGTGCGGTCCTTCTTGCATGGCAAGCACTTTACAGGACGAGCAGTGGATGCGATTTCTAACTGTAGGAGGACCTCCTCTTCGCTAAACTATGCGGCTAAGAGGAAGGTTTTTCGTCGTTGGTGTAGGGATCATTCTGTAGATATTTTCGATCCCTCTATACCAGACATTGCAAACTTTCTAGTATACTTGTTTGACGAAATCAAACTGCAGCCTGTTACTATTAAGGGTTATAGGTCTATGTTATCTGATACCTATGCACATCATGATAGTTTACAAATTGGATCTAATGTCTCTTTATCTAAGTTGGTTAGAAACTTCTCGATAAATAGACCCAGAACTCTTAGGTTAATTCCTGAATGGAATTTAGCTTGGGTTCTTCTTAAATTGAAGGAAAAGCCATTTGAACCTCTTGGGACAGTAGATTTCAAATTCTTATCTTATAAGACAGCTTTTCTCTTAGCTTTCTCTTCTGCTAGAAGAGTCAGTGAGCTTCATGCACTGTCGGTGGATGTTTCTCACTATCGTAGTGTCGGGAACACTATCACCTTCACTACTAATGTCGGTTTTTTAGCTAAGAATCAGGCTCCTAATAAATATTCGGAACCTATTGTCATTAAGGCTCTTCCGTCTTCAGACGGGCGTAGGCCTTTACTCTGTCCTGTTAGAGCGTTGCGTATCTATAAACAGAGATCCCAGTTTATCAGAAAGGGACGAAAACGTTTCTTTCCGTCCTTGATGCCTAATAGAAGGGACATTTCGGTCCATTCTATTGCTAGATGGATTCATTTAACTATCCGCACTGCTTATGAGAGTTTATCTTCTCAGCAGTCTGTGCTTAAGATTTCCGCTCATGAAGTAAGAGCTCTTGCTACTTCTTGGGCTTACGCTAATAGTATTGCTATTACAGATTTAATGAAGGCTGCTTATTGGTCTCAGCCATCCACATTCACGAATTTTTATCTCAGAAATATTGAGTCCATTTCTGGAGACCTGCATTGTTTAGGTCCGTTGTCTCTTGCTCAGAATGTCGTCCACTAAACAGTTGCAACTATAGTTATGCAGGCTTTCTGTTCCGGCAGTGACTCCGTCCGGCTGCCCTCATCGCTCTGGGCTATTTGACCCAGGGCAAGGGGAAGGGGGGAGGGAGAGTGTTCCCATAGGTCACCTGCTTTATAGTGAAAAGCAAGGGAATGCCTCCTCCAAAGTCAGTATTTCTGAGTCGCTTTCGGGATGGTTTTAAAGTGTAATATTAATGTTAAAATTCATTCATGTCATATTTTTAAAGTGTAGCTCGGTGTGAAGCATTTGTATTTGTCAAGTGTCAAACGGGCGTTAATATACAATCCTCGGACACTTTTAAAAGAATATAAAGAGTCTCAATTCTCTGGACTAACTTTATTTATTGGCTTACTTTAAAAATAATTAGTATAAAGGGTTATACTGGATATTAATAGAGAACATGAATGTTATTGTGCTCAATTATGAAGGGTTTTGTATCTTTCTAATTTAACATAAAATAAGAAAGATACATGTAAAGCCTAATACTCCTTTTCTCCTTAAGGGGTTATCTCTATTTTATATAGTTGAGCTTATTGGATTTTCCTCTATGTCCTAGGCCCTCCAGCCTTTTTACTATTCAGCTAAGTCTGGGTCATTGGTACAGTATAAAAATGTTAAAAAATTTATAGTAATTTATATATTTTTTATACTTACCAATGACCCAGACGGGGATGGCCCTCCCAGGAGTTGGGAACTCTTGCCTCCCCGCTGAGTACATAGCGCTGACCAGGCGCTGCCAGTAAGAATGATTACTGGCGCCAATTTCGGAACGTCCTTGACACTGCGCATGCGCAGTAGGGGGCGAAGTATGGAGGTCCTATAGGACATGATTTCTTTTGGTTTTAGATGCAAATTTTGGGGATTGGAGGGGCAAAATTTGTGTTTGGCCCTGGTTTTGTTAGAGTTAGCACCAGCTAAGTCTGGGTCATTGGTAAGTATAAAAAATATATAAATTACTATAAATTTTTTAACTTTTTAACCAATACATGTTTTTTTTCTTTTTCAGAATGTTTTTTTGTTGCAGAATCCTCAGACGGAGAATAAAGAATTTCATTAACATAGTACGATCACCACAGTTGCACTTTGGAAATTCGAAATTTAACTCCAAAATGAGACAATTTTGACGATATTCGTAGCTATCAACTGCGAAAATCAGTTGAATATATTTAAGTGATAGTTTGAAATTTAGATGGTGTGGTGTGCCGTTTATTCCAGGAAGGGTCATACTGAGTCATACTGACAGCTATATCTTTCTCAAGTATAGCCCGTCAAGTATAGCCCTTCAGACAACTTTTTCTGCCCTGAAAACAGGGGAGGGGAAGGGGGAAGGGGGAGGGGGCGTCATGCAACAAACGAGAGAGAAAAATTGACCTGAGGGGAAGTTCCAGTGATGTGCACATAGTTCTCAGGGAATTAACAATAAAAATACGAAATAGTAAATTGTATTTTTTTAGGTCCAAAGTCATCAAATCACCTTACTCTTTTATCAGGAATATTCAACAATTATGCAAGACGTCTACTGAATGCTTCGAACGTTTATTGAAACAATATATTTTCCCAGGGCTGTTTATTTTAAGAGATTGCATCATTTCCGAGTGCAACATTTCAAGATAGGTAATTCTAAATCAAGTGTTTAGTTCAGCGATACCAACAATAACGACTAGCTAGGTTGATCCAGAATAAACTCTTCTCATTTTACCCGCATTAAATAATGGCATTCTTTTATTCAGCTAATGAATAAATTGTTATAAAATAATTATGTGGCCCAGTGTTTGGGTGTATTTAACTTTTTTTAGCCTTTTCCGTTCTTCCAGAAAAGCCATGGTTTGATAAAACTTTTAGAGAAAGGCTGTGCACTTAATACCTGTATTCTAGCTAAAGTTCATCTTTCAGTCGTATATGTACCTCAGCCTGATATCGAACAAATAATAGGTCATAAATTATGCTGAAGACATTGATGACTGCATCTCTATCTCTCTCTCTCTTTCATTTCAGATGCTGCAATCGATACAAAGAAGTCACAATATACATCATAACCATCATAACAGAAAAAGAAGACGACTCCTCATGGATGGCTCCAACAATGCGAACAGTAAGTGGCATACTATACTTGCCTGAAAACTCAACAAACCACCAGAAGACCTACATGACAGGTAACAAAACCTTAAAAACATACATTTTTTTTAACCAATACAGGTTTTTTTCTTTTTCAGAATGTTTATTTGTTGCAGAATCCTCAGACGGACAATAAAGAATTTCAATAAAATAGTACTAACAACACAGATGCACTTCGGAAATTAGGAATTTAACTCCAAAATGAGACAATTTTGACGATATTTGAAGCAATCTACTGCGAAAATCAGGTGAATATATTTATGTGATAGTTTGAAATTTTGACGGTGTGCCATTTAATCCAGGAAGGGTCATACTGAGTCATGCTGACAGCTATATCTTTGTCAAGTATAGCCCGTCAAGTATAGCCCTTCAGACAACTTTTCCTGCCCTGAAAACAGGGGAGGGGAAGGGGGAGGGGGGGCGTCATGCAACAACCGGGAGAGAAAAACTGACCTGGGAGGAAGTTCCAGTGATGTGCATATATTTTTCAGGGAATTAACAACAAAAATACGGAATAGTAAATTGTATTTTTTAGGTCCAAAAGTCATCAAATCACCCCCTCTTTTATCAGGAATAGTCAACAATTATGCAAGCTGTCAATAGAATGTTTCAAACGTCTATTGAAACAATATATTTTCCCAGTGCTGTTTATTTTAAGAGATTGCATCATTTCAGAGTGCAACATTTCAAGATAGGTAATTCTAAATCAAGTATTTAGTTCAGCAATACCAACAATAACGACTAGCTAGGTTGATCCAGAATTAACTCTTCTCATTTTACCCGCATTAAATAATGGCATTCTTCTATTCAGCTAATGAATAAATTGTTATAAAATAATTATGTGTCCCAGTGTTTGGATGTATTTAACTTTTCTAGCCTTTCCCGTTCTTCCAGAAAAGCCATGGTGTGATGGTAAAACTTTTAGACAAAGGCTGTGTACTTAATAGCTGTACTCTAGCTAAATTTCATCTTTCAGTCCTATATGTAGCACATTCTGATATCGAGCAAACTATAGGTTAAATTGTGCTGAAGACATTGATGACTGCATCTCTCTCTCTTTCATTTCAGACGCTGCATTCGATACAAAGAAGTCACAATATACATCATAACCATCATAACAGAAAAAGAAGATGACTCCTCATGGATGGCTCCAACAATGCAAACAGTAAGTGGCATACCATACTTGCCTGAAAACTCAAGAAACCACCAGAAGACCTACATGACAGGTAACAAAACCTTAAAAACATACATTTTTTTAACAAATACATTTTTTTTTCTTTTTCAGAATGTTTATTTGTTGCAGAATCCTCAGACGGAGAATAAAGAATTTCAATAACATAGTACTATCACCACAGTTGCACTTTGGAAATTGGAAATTTAACTCCAAAATGAGACAATTTTGACCATATTTGAAGCAATCAACTGCGAAAATCAGGTGAATATATTTATGTGATAGTTTGAAATTTTGACGGTGTGCCATTTAATCCAGGAAGGGTCATACTGAGTCATACTGACAGCTATATCTTTCTCAAGTATAGCCCTTCAGACAACTTTTTCTGCCCTGAAAATAGGGGAGGGAGAGGGGAAGGGGGCGTCATGCAACAACCGAGGGAGAAACATTGACCTGAGGGGAAGTTCCAGTGATGTGCACATATATTTTTATACTGTACCAATGACCCAGACATAGCTGGTGCTAACTCTTAAAATATGGGGCCAAACACAAATTTTGCCCCCCAATCCCCAAAATTTGCATCTAAAACCAAAGAAAACATGTCCTGAATGGCCCTCCACACCTCACCTCTACTGCGCATGCGCAGTGTCAAGGACGTTCCGAAATTGGCGCCATTAATCATTCTCAGTTTGGCCCTTCATCAGTTAACATCTGACTGATCTTTGTGCTTGTAAATCTCAGTTTAAATGATCCTCTTCCGCATAAATATTAGTGAAATGGTGATTCTAAGGAGGATATAGAAGGAGGAGAGGAATAATGTGTGACAGAATATTATCAGGGCTGTAACTTAAAATTTTTTAATGAAATTATGTTAAGTTACCGATTTTCGAGGCAGCAGCCATTTTGTTGTCATTCTTGTTATTTAGTTACACTGATTTTTCAGTGTTTTCCTCTCTCCCTTTCCTTTAAGTCCCCTCTTGCTATTCTCCCATGCTTTTGGCATAGTTTCTGTAATTATTATAACTAAAATTTATTGGGAGTTTTAGCTGAATAACAGAATGAATTCTGTTCTTTTCCCCATGTTTACGTCTTCACCTGTGGGTGGTTAGGCGTTGTGTTCTGCATCTACCATCTGATGTTCTGCAGTTTCTTCCCTGGAAGTCTCTGTTTTGCATCAGATAGTGTATTTTAGGTAACTGATTTCGGGCCTGGGTGCCTGGAGTCTTATTTTAGTGTTTTTACACTCATTGTTTACATTTACAACAGCCCTCGGTGTGAGGGGGGGGGGGGATTTCTTGAAAATAATATCTTGATGTTAATTTAATCATAACTAGATACATTATTATTGTTCGGAAGTGTTGCATAAATTGTTTAAAATATTTTTAAATTTTTTGTCCACACTTAGGCTTGGGATCCATTGGGGCTCAACGTTACTTTTCAGAAACTTGGGCTGTTCTGAAAAAATATTTTTTCAAAATATTTTGATTTTAATTATTTTTTCTATGTTAATGGATCATATTATTATTATGTATTTTGATTGTCAGGGGTTGGTGCGAGTACCAGGACTTTGTTTTCTTTAAACATTGAAAGGATTTTGATCAATTGTAATAAGAGGAAATCTTCCTCTGACTTTTATAATCATTCTATATGTAGTCAGTGTACTCGCATTAACTCCTGTTCTGTATCTGATGATTTCGATGACAACATGGGAAGCGTATGTCACGGTATGTTAGTGGGGAATTGGACATTCTGGTCCTTTCCCTGCAGGGTCACTCTACTTTATCAATTTCTATTTCAGACGATCAAGATTAGGGTGATGTATCTGTGATGTCTTCCAACAGTGTGCCTCCGTCGTCACAATTAATGAAGGGCTAGTGGAAAAGTGCTCATGTAAATACGCCAATTGCCTAGAGGACCCTAGCAGGTTCGACGGCCTTTGACGTCCGCTAGCTCGCCCGGTGTAGCGTCCATTCATCGAATGGTTCGGCAGCCGGGTTCGTCCGTTGCGGTCTAGAAGGAGTTTTGGGGTGATGCGAGCACTATAAATCAACCAATGCACACCCAGTGACGGCGAATTAGAGGGAGAACGGAGGAAGCCTTTTAGTCCGGTTCATAGCTCGTTCTGGTCCATCCGGACGGCGAGCGAGAGAGGCCCCTCTCTCGTACAACAACATCTGGCCCCAGATGTTGTGGTACAAAATGTTTCGCATTCGGAGCATACGTCCGCCGCTCGGGACGCTCCGACATATAGTCAGTCCGGAGAGACAGTCAATAAGGCTTCCTCATTCTCATGGTAGCGCACATGACCGCTCTTGGCTACGTGACCTCGGGTATCCAGTCAGCTTCGCCAGTCAGAGAATCATCGGCGACCAGGTCACACCATCCGGTAGCCAGGGACACGAGGCCTGCAGACTCCGGACGTTCGCATAGGAAAGTGTGCGGTAGTCAACGTATACGGAGCTTCCGGCGACAATGCATCGTAAGACCGCTACTGTACAGGCCTCGGGGACGGACGTGCTATCCTAAATAGCACAGCTTATCGCAGCATCCCAGCAACAACTGAATCGGTCGCATATTGTTTTATCCGACGATGCTGGGTCGGGACGCTCCGCGGAAGCGGGTACGGACGTCCGAAAATTTCATCCGGTCCGACGGGATACCGAAAGGGATTCCGAGGATTTCGAGCTTTCCCTTTCGGAACAACATATGCTGTTGTGTGTGTCATCCGACTTGATCTTCTACAGGTTCTTTCGTCGGACGAGAATGCTGCGATGCCGGATAAGAAACTGATAGCGTCGGTGGACTTAGAAATTGTTGGTTCGGTTCAGGGACATCACCCCTCAGTTCCGACATAGTCCAATAATGTCACACAAACTTTCGAATTATTGAACGACGCTATATATTTATTATTATATGCTTGCTATTACCAAGCATTTCTGGTTTCTTGTTCGCAAAGTTACGGAGATGTCTTTTTAACGTGTGCCTCTGTCGTCATAGTTAATGTAGAGCTAGCGGCAATAAGTGCTCATGGAATTTGTCTTGTAGGATCGATGGAGTGACATTCGCTAGCTCACCCGGTGTAGCGTACATTCATCGAATGGTTCGGCTGCCGGGTTCGTCCGTTGCGGTCTAGGAAGGAGATTTGGGTGATGCGAGCACTATAATTACTTCAGTACTCACCCAGTTACGGCGGATTGAGGACAGATCGGAGGAAGCCTGTTAGTCCGGTTCCTGGCTTGTCCAGGTCCGTCCGGGCTGTGAGCGAGAGAGGTCCCTCTCTCGTCCAACAACATAGGGGACCGCATGTTGTGGTTCAGATATTTTACATTCGGAGCATATGTCCGTCGCTCGGGACGCTCCGTTGTATTGACAGTCCGAGAGACTGTCGATAATGCTTCCTCATCCTCACAGCAGTGCACACGACCGCTCATTGGCTACCTGACCTCGAGTATCCGATCAGTTTCGTCATTCAGTGATTCCACGGCGAACAGGTCACGCCATCCGGTAGCCAAGGGACACGAGGCCTATACACTCCGTTCGCTCGCATATTAGTAGTATGCACGGGGTAACGATCACGGAGCTTCCAGCGGCAATGCATCGTAGGACCGCTTCTCCACAGGCCTCAGTGACGGACGTGCTATCCGAGTTAGCACAGTTTTTTCGCAGCATCCCAGCAATCGACAGTTTCTCAGTCGAATCAGGAATTATCCGACGGCTCTGGGTCGGTGCGGTCCGCGGTTGCATCAGGTACGGACGACCGAACGCTTTATAGGGTCCGACAGGATGGCGAAAGGGATTCGAAAGATTTCGAGTTTTCCCTTTCGTAGCATCGGAAGCTGCCATACATATCTTCCGGCATTATCTTCCAGTGATTGTTATTTCGGACTACATTGCTGCGATGTTGGATAAGAGACTTATAGCTTCATTGGACACGGAATTTTGGATCGGTTCAGGGACATTGTCCCTGACTTACCGACACAGTCCAATAATGTTATTAGAACATGTGTATTATTTATTGACGCTATATATATATAAGCCTGCTACCAAGCATTATAGTTTAGTTTCTTGTCCGCAATGCTCATTTCTGCCTTTTATCATTTATACGAATAATTTATTTTGGCAGAACATGGCATACCGAGAGTTCATATGCGTCTAGACGGCGTGGTTAAAGACTGGAAATAATCTTTTTCGCCGTCTATGTCTTTTCCAACCACAATGTTGGAAACGACAATGATGTCTAATAGACTTAACTTAGACGCTTTATCATACGTAATCCACCTTACTGAGGCGTTATCATTACGTCTTCAAGAGAAAGAATTCCGGGATATGATCCTCAATGTGATTTCTTTTGAGGGCAGTAGTTTGTTCACGTATAACTCCGCCCTTCAGTGGCTCCTTGGAGTTGGTTAGACGTGACGCAGCCCTAGCTACATCCACGCGCATGGATAGTAAGGTGAAGAACTCTCAGAGTCGCTTCGTTCTCGGAGAAGCTTCTCTTCGACGGCTACTTTTCAGCAATCCATGAATTGCTTGATTTACACGTTCTCTTGTCTATCTAGTGTAGCAAGAGATTCAGACTGGGGCAAACATTCGGTGGTTGACTCAGAGAGTGCCACTGCAGTTGCCGGATCCGAGTTTTATAATTATGACGGTTGCCAGTCAAACAGGTTGGGATATAATATTGATCCCAACGGATTCGAAGTGCCAGGGTCTTTGGGTTCCGCAGTCTCTGAGCAAGCACTTATCTTCCACGGAATTATGTTTTTTAGGCTTGCTTTATGTCATTGGATGAACATTATTCAGAAACGCATGTCCAAATCCTGTCCGTTAATTCGACAGTAGTGGCGTATCTCCGGAACCAGGGAGGCACTCATTCGTTTCCGTTATTCAATTTAATGGAAAGAATCCTTCTGTTTGTTATAGTACACCAAGTTCTACTTCGGTCCGTCATATTCCGGGTCGTCTGATTGTATTACCGGACTCCCTTTCACTTATGGGTCGCTTGTTGCCGTCAGAATGGACTCTCAACAAACATGTATTCAATCAGATTTGCTATCAATGGGAGCGCCCAATGATAATTTATTTACGACACAACTTGCTAATCAATTGCAGGCGTATGTGTTTACATGTCCGGATCTCTGAGCTTATGTTGTTAACGCTCTATTGATCTAATAGGACGGAATGATAGGATAAGCGTATCCTCCTGCGCTGTTGTTTCAGCAAGTATTGCTAAGATAAACAACCACAATTCATTTCTGTCGATAGCATCTCTGTCTTCACAGAGACCGTGGGTAAATTTACTCTGATGTCTACTGTGGGACTTAACGCGAAATCTTCCTCCATGAGAGGATCTTTTTTCGCTGGGTAAAATCGTGTCATCTTTATCACAACCCGTAAGGTCTCAACCTTCACGTATTCCGTTGTGGGGTCCTTATTGCATTGTAAGCATTGTACTGGACGAGCTTTGGACGCGAGTTCTTACTATAGGAGAACCTCTTCTTCGCTATACTATGCGGCTAAAGTGGAGGCTCTTCCGTCGTTGGTGTAGGGATCATTATGTTGATATTGTTGATCCCTCCATACTAGTCATTGCATCTTTTTAGTATACTTGTTTGACAAGATCTACTGCAGCCTGTTATTATTAAGGTTATAGGTTTATGTTACCTCATACCTATGCACTCTATGATAGTTTACAATTGAGTCTTATGTCTCTTTATCTAAGTCAGTTAGTAACTTTTCGATAAATAGACTTAGAATCATTAGATTAAATTTCTATACGGAATTTAACTTCGGTTCTTATTTAGCTAAGTAATCATTTGTGCCTCTGGAAACAGTAGTTTTCAAATTCTGACCTTTTAGACAGTAATTCTGTTGGCTTCTCTTTTACTGAAGAGTCAGTGAGTTTCTTGCACTATCGGTGGACGATTCTCACTTTCGTAGTATCGGAAACACTATTTCCTTTACTATTAATGTTGGATTTTGGCATAAGAGTCAGGCTCCTAATTAATATCCGAACCTATTGTTATTAAGGTCCTTCCGTCTTCGTACGGGCATAGGCCTTTACTCTGTCCGGTTAGAGTTTATGTATTTATAAACAGATATCTGTTTATTACTACGGGCGTAAGCTTCTTCTGTCTTTGATGCCTAATAGAAGGACGTTACACTCCATTCTATTGCTAATGGATTCAATTAACAATCGATACTGCTTATGGTATATCATTGACTCAGCAGTTGCGTTTGAGATTTCGGCTCATGAAGTAAGAGTTCTTCTACATCTTGGGCTTACATTAATAGTGTCGCTATTATAGATTTTTGAAGGCTGCTCATTCCGCTCAGCCATCCACATTCATGAATTTTTATCTCAGAAATATCGAGTCCATCTCTGGAGGCCTCTATTGTTAGGTCTATTATCTACTGCTCAGAATGTCATTCATTTAACAGTTGCTAGTATAGCTAGGTAGGCTGTCTGTTTCGGCAGTGACTCCGTTCTGCTGCCCTCTTCGCTCTGGGCTATTTGACCCAGGGCAAGAAAAAGGGGGGGGTGTTCCCTTGGGTCACCTGTTTTACTATGAAAACAAGGGGATACCTCCTCCGGAGTTAGTAATTCTGAGCTGTTATTGGGATGGTTGTTTAGTGAGAAGTTTATGTTTTAAAAATTCATTCAGGTCTTAGTTTTTTAAAGTATAGCTTTTGAATATAGCACGTGTCAACGGACATTATTATACATTCCTCGGACACTTTTAAGGAGTATAAAGAGTCTCTATTCTCTAGACTCGCTTATTTATTGGCTTACTTTAAAAATTATTAGTATAAGGATTATACTAGATATTAATAGAGTACATGGATGTATGATGCTCAGTTTTGGAAGGTGTTGTATCTTTCTAATTTATCAATAATAAGAAAGATACATGTAAGGCCTAATACTTCTTTTTCCCTAGAGGGGATGACTCTCTTTTATATAATTGAGCGTATTCCATCTTGCTCTATGTCCTTGGCCCTCCAGCCTTTTTACTATTCAGCTATGTCTGGGTCATTGGTAGAGTATAAAAATGTTTAGTAATTTATATATTTTTTATACTTACCAATGACCCAGATGGGGATGGCCCTCCCAGGAGTTGGGAACTCTTACCTCCCCGCTGAGTACATAGCGCTTACCAGGCACTGGTTATGAGAATGATTAAAGGCGCCAATTTCGGAACGTCCTTGACATTGCGCATGCGCAGTAGAGGTGAAGTGTGGAGGGCCATTCAGGACATGTTTTCTTTGGTTTTAGATGCAAATTTTGGGGATTGGGGGGCAAAATTTGTGTTTGGCCCTATATTTTAAGAGTTCGCACCAGCTATGTCTGGGTCATTGGTACAGTATAAAAATATATAAATTACTATAAATTTTTTAACTTTTCAGGGAATTAACAACAAAAATACGAAATAGTAAATTGTATTTTTAGGTCCCAAATTCATCAAATCACCCCCTCTTTTATCAGGAATAGTCAACAATTATGCAAGCTGTCAATACAATGTTTCAAACCTTTATTGAAACAATATATTTTCCCGGAGCTGTTCATTTTAGGAGAATGCATCATTTCCGAGTGCAACATTTCAAGATAGGTAATTCTAAATAAAGTATTTAGTTCAGCGATACCAACAATAACGACTAGCTAGGTTGATCCAGAATTAACTCTTCTCATTTTACCCGCATTAAATAATGGCATTCTTTTATTCACCTAATGAATAAATTGTTATAAAATAATTATGTGCCCTAGTGTTGGGTGTATTTAACTTTTTTTAGCCTTTTCCGTTCTTCCAGAAAAGCCATGGTTGATGATAAAACTTGTAGAGAAAGGCTGTGCACTTAATACCTGTATTATAGCTAAAGTTCATCTTTCAGTCCTATTTGTAGCTCAGCCTGATATCGAACAAACTATAGGTCATAAATTGTGCTGAAGACATTGATGACTGCATCTCTCTGTCTTTCATTTCAGATGCTGCAGTCGATACAAAGAAGTCACAATATACATCATAACCATCATAACAGAAAAAGAAGACGACTCCTCATGGATGGCTCCAACAATGCGAACAGTAAGTGGCATACTATACTTGCCTGAAAACTCAACAAACCACCAGAAGACCTACATGACAGGTAACAAAACCTTAAAAACATACATTTTTTTAACCAATACATGTTTTTTTCTTTTTCAGAATGTTTATTTGTTGCAGAATCCTCAGACGGAGAATAAAGAATTTCAATAACATCGTACTATCACCACAGTTGCACTTTGGAAATTGGAAATTTAACTCCAAAATGAGAAAATTTTCACGATATTTGAAGTAATCAACTGCGAAAATCAGGTGAATATATTTATGTGATAGTTTGAAATTTTGACGATGTGCCATTTAATCCAGGAAGGGTCATACTGAGTCATGCTGGCAGCAATATCTTTGTCAAGTATAGCCCGTCAAGTATAGCCCTTCAGACAACTTTTTCAGCCCTGAAAACAGGGGAGGGAAATGGGGAGGGGGGCGTCATGCAGCAACCGAGAGAGAAAAATTGATCTGAGGGGAAGTTCCAGTGATGTGCACATAATTTTCAGGGAATTAACAACAAAAATACGAAATCGTAAATTGTATTTTTTAGGTCCAAAAGTCATCAAATCACCCCCTATTTTATCAGGAATAGTCAACAATTATGCAAGCTGTCAATAGAATGTTTCAAACGTTTATTGAAACAATATATATTTTTATACTCTACCAATGACCCAGACATAGCTGGTGCTAACTCTTAAAATATAGGGCCAAACACAAATTTTGCCCCCCAATCCCCAAAATTTGCATCTAAAACTAAAGAAAACATGTCCTGAAAGGCCCTCCACACTTCGCCCCTACTGCGCATGCGCAGTGTCAAGGACGTTCCGAAATTGGCGCCATTAATCATTCTAAGTTTGGCCCTTCATCAGTTAACATCTGACTGATCTTTGTGCTTATAAATCTCAGTTTACATGATGCCAGACACATAAATATTATTGAAATGGTGATTCTAAGGAGGATAGAGAAGGAGGAGAGGAAAAGAATGTGTGACAGAATGTTATCAGGGCTGTAACTTAAAATTTTTTAATGAAATTATGTTAAGTTACCTATTTTCAAGGCAGCAGCCATTTTGTTGTCATTCTGATTATTTAGTTACACTGTTTTTTAAGTGTTTTCCTCTCTCCCTGTCCTTTAAGTTCCCCCTTGCTATTCTCCCATGCTTTTGGCATAGTTTCTGTAATTATTATTACTAAAATTTCTTGGGAGTTTTAGCTGAATAACAGAATGAATTCTGTTCTTTCCCCATGTTTACGTCTTCACCTACGGGTGGTTAGGCGTTGTGTTCTGCATCTACCATCTGATGTTCTGCAGTTTCTTCCCTGGAAGTCTCTGTTTTGCATCAGATAGTGTATTTTTGGTAACTGATTTCGGGCCTGGGTGCCTGGAGTCTTATTTTAGTGTTTTTACACTCATTGTTTACATTTACAACAGCCCTCTGTGTGAGGGGGGGATTTCTAAAAAATAATATCTTGATGTTATTTTAATCATAACTAGATACATTATTATTGTTCGTAAGTGTTGAATAAATTGTTTAAAATATTTTTAAAATTTTTGTCCACACTTAGGCTTGGGGTCCATTGGGGCTCAACGTTACTTTTCAGAAACTTGGGCTGTTCTGAAAAAATATTTTTTCAAAATATTTTGATTTCAATTATTTTTTCTATATTAATGGATCATATTATTATTATGTATTTTGATTGCCAGGGGTTAGTGCGAGTACCAGGACTTGTTTTCTTTTCACATTGAAAGGATATTGATCAATTGTTTTAAGAGGAAGTCTTCCTCTGACTTTATTATCATTCTATATGTGGTCAGTGTACTCGCATTAACTCCTGTTCTGTATCGTATGATTTCGATGACAATATGGGAAGCGTATGTCACGGTATGTTGTTGGGGATTTGGACACTCCGGTCCTTTCCCCGCAGGGTCACTCTACTTTTTCAATTTCTATTTCAGACGATCAAGATTAGGGTGATGTATCTGTGATGTCTTCCAACAGTGTGCCTCCGTCGTCACAATTAATGAAGGGCTAGCGGAAAAGTGCTCATGTAAATACGCCAATTGCCTAAGAGGACCCTAGTAGGTTCGACGGCCTTTGACGTCCGCTAGCTCGCCCGGTGTAGCGTCCATTCACCGAATGGTTCGGCAGCCGGGTTCGTCCGTTGCGGTCTAGAAGGAATTTTGGGGTGATGCGAGCACTATAAATTAACTTAATGCACACCCAGTGACGGCGGATCGGAGGGAGAACGCAGGAAGCCTTTTAGTCCGGTTCATAGCTCGTTCCGGTCCATCCGGACGGCAAGCGAGAGAGGCCCCTCTCTCGTTCAACAACATCTGGCCCCAGATGTTGTGGTACAAAATGTGTCGCAAGCGGAGCATACGTCCGTCGCTCGGGACGCTCCGTTGTATAGGCAGTCCGCTGAGACTGCTAAGGCTTCCTCTTCTCGTCAGCGCACACGACCGCACCTTGGCTGCGTGACCGCCGATATATTACCAGCTTCGCCGATCAAGGATTCTTCGGCGACCAGGTCACACCATCCGGTAGCCAGGGACACGAGGCCTGCAGACTCCGGACGTTCGCATAGGAAGTGTGCGGGAGTCAACGTACACGGAGCTTCCGGCGGCAATGCATCGTAAGACCGCTACTGCACAGGCCTCGGGAACGGACGTGCTTTCCTTAATAGCACAGTTTATCGCAGCATCCCAGCATCAACTGAATCTGTCGCATATATTTTATCCGACGATGCTGGGTCGGGACGCTCCGCGGAAGCGGGTACGGACGTCCGAAAGTTTCATCCGGTCCGACGGGATACCGAAAGGGATTCGGAGGATTTCGAGCTTTCCCTTTCGGAACAACATATGCTGTTGTGTATGTCATCTGACTTGGTCTTCTACAGCTTCTTTCGTCGGACCAGAATGCTGCGATGCCGGATAAGAAACTGATAGCGTCGGTGGACTTAGAGATTTTTGGTTCGGTTCAGGGACATCGTCCCTCAGTTCCGACATAGTCCAATAATGTCACACAAACTTTCGAATTATTGAACGACGCTATATATATTATTATTTTATGCTTGCTATCCAAGCATTTCTGGTTTCTTGTTCGAAGAGTTATGGAGATGTCTTTCAAAAGTGTGCCTCTGTCGTCATAGTTAATGAAGAGTTAGCGGCAATAAGTGCTCATGGAATATGTCTATCGCCTACGGAGTGACATTCGCTAGCTCACCCGGTGTAGCGTACATTCATCGAATGGTTCGGCTGCCGGGTTCGTCCGTTGCGGTCTAGGAAGGAGATTTGGGTGATGCGAGCACTTTAATTACTTTAGTACTCACCCAGTGACGGCAGATTGAGGACAGATCGGAGGAAGCCTGTTAGTCCGGTTCCTGGCTTGTCCAGGTCCGTCCGGGCTGTGAGCAACAACATAGGGGACCGCATGTTGTGGTTCAGATATTTTTCATTCGGAGCATATGTCCGATGGTCGGGACGCTCCGTTATATTGACAGTCCGAGAGACTGTCTTTAATGCTTCCTCATCCTCACAGCAGGGCACACGACCGCACATTGGCTACGTGACCTCGAGTATCCGATCAGTTTCGGCATTCAGTGATTCCACGGCGAATAGGTCGCGCCATCCGGTAGCCAAGGGACACGAGGCCTATACACTCCGTTCGCTCGCATATTGGTAGTATGCACGGGGTAACGATCACGGAGCTTCCAGCGGCAATGCATCGTAAGACCGCTTCTCGTCAGGCCTCAGTGACGGACGTGCTATCCGAGTTAGCACAGTTGTTTCGCAGCATCCCAGCAATTGACAGTTTCTCGGTCGAATCAGGAATTATCCGACGGCGCTGGGTCGGTGCGGTCCGCGGTTGCATCAGCTACGGACGACCGAACGCTTTATAGGGTCCGACAGGATGGCGAAAGGGATTCGAAAGATTTCGAGTTTTCCCTTTAGTAGTATCGGAAGATGCCTTTCATATCTTCTGGCATTATCTTCCAGTGATTATTATTTCGGACTTCATTGCTGCGATCTTGGATAAGAGACTTATAGCGTCATTGGACTCGGATTTTTCGATCGGTTCAGGGACATTGTCCCTGACTTACCGACGCAGTCCAATATTGTCATTACAACATGTGTTTTATTTTTCGACGCTATATATATATATATACAAGCCTGCTACTAAGCATCATAGTTTAGTTTCTTGTCCGCGTTGCTCATTTCTGCCATTTTATCATTTATACAAATAGTTTATTTTGGCAGAGCAGGGCATACCGAGAGTTCATATGCGTCTAGACGGTGTGATTAAAGACTGCATATATTCTTTTTCGCCGTTTATGTCTTTTCCAATTTCAATGTTGGGAACGACATTATGTATAGTAGACTTAACTTAGACGCTTTATTATACGTAATCCGCCTTACTGAGGCGTTATCATTACGTCTTCAAGTAAAGATTTACGGGATATTATTCTCAATGTAATTTCTTTTGAGGGCAGTAGTTTGTTCACGTATAACTCCGCCCTTCAGTGGCTGATTGGAGTTAGTTAGATGTGACGCAGCCCTAGCTACATCCACACGCGTGGATAGTAAGGTTAAGAACTCTCTCAGAGTCGCTTCGTTCTCGGAGGAGCTTCTCTTCGACGGCAACTTTTCGGCAATCCATGAATTGCTCGATTTATACGTTCTCTTGTCTATCTAGTGTTACAAGAGATTCAGACTGGGGCAAACATTCGGTGGTTGACTCAGAGAGTGCCGCCGCAGTTGCCGGACCCGAGTGTGGCTGTTATGACGGTTGCCAGTCAAACAGATTGGGATATAATACTGATCCCTACGGATTCGAAGTGCCAGGGTCTTTGGGTTCCGCAGTCTTTTAGCAATCAGTTTAACTTCCGCGGAATAATGTTTTTTAGGCTTGCTTTATGTCATTGCATGAACATTATTCAGAAACGCATGCCCAAATTCCTGTCCTTTAATTCGACAGTAGTGGCGTATCTCCGGAACCAGGGAGGCACTCTTTCGTTTCCGTTATTCAATTTAATGGAAAGAATCCGTCTGTTGGTTATAGTACACCAAGTTCAGTTTTGGTCCGTCATATTCCGGGTCGTCTGATTGTTTTATCGGACTCCCGTTCTCTTACGGGTCGCTTGTTGCTGTCAGAATGGACTCTCAACAAACAAGTATTCAATCAGATTTGCTATCTATGGGAGCGCCCAATGATGATTTATTTATGACACAGCTGGCTAATCAATTGCAGACGTATGTGTTGGCTTGTCCAGATCTCTGAGCTAATATTCTTAACGCTCTATTGATCTATAGGACGGAATGATAGGATACGCGTATCCTCCGGCGCTGTTGTTTTAGCAGGTATTGCTAAGATAAACAACCACAATACATTTCTGTTGATAGCATCTCTATCTTCACAGAGATCATGAGTAATTTACTCTCTTGTCTACTGTGGGTCTTAACGTGAAATCTTCCTCTATGTGAGGATCTTTTTCACTGGATAAATCGTGTCATCTTTATCACAACCAGCAAGGTCGCAACCTTCATGTATTCCGTTGTGTGGTCCGTATTGCATTGTAAGCACTGTATCGGACGAGCTTTGGACGCGATTTATTACTATAGGAGATCCTCTTCTTCGCTATTCTATGCGGCTAAAGTGGAGGCTCTTCCGTCGTGGTGTAGGGATCATTATGTTCATATTGTTGATCCCTCCATACTACTCATTGCTATTTTTTAGTATACTTGTTTCACAAGATCTACTGCAGCCTGTTATTATTTAGGTTATAGGTTTATGTTACCTCATACCTATGCACTCTACGATAGTTTACAATTGAGTCTTTTGTCTCTTTATCTAAGTCAGTTAGTAACTTTTTGATAAATAGACTTAGAATCTTTAGATTAAATTCCTATACGGATTTTAACTTCGGTTCTTATTTAGCTAAGTAATCATTTGAGCCTCTGGAAACAGTAGTTTTCAAATTCTGACCTTTTAGACAGCAATTCTGTTGGTTTCTCTTTTACTGTAGAGTCAGTGAGTTTCATGCACTATCGATGGATGATTTTCACTTTCATAGTTTCGGAATCAATACTTCCGTTACTATTTAGGTTGGATTGTTGCATAAGAGTTAGGCTCCTATTATCCGGAACCTATTATTTTAAGGTCCTTCCGTCTTCGTATGGGCATAGGCCTTTACTCTTTCCGGGTACAGTTTATGTATTTATAAACAGATATCTGTTTATTACAAAGGGCGTAAGCTTCTTCTGTCTTTGATGTCTAGTAGAAGGACGTTACGCTCCATTTTATTGTTAATGGATTCTATTAACTATCGGTACTGCTTATGGTATATCATTGACTTAGCAGTTGTGCTTAAGATTTCGGCTCATGAAGTAAGAGTTCTTCTACTTCTTGGGCTTACATTAATAGTGTCGCTATTATAGATTTTTGAAGGCCGCTCATTGCGCTCAGCCATCCACATTCATGAATTTTATCTTAGAATTATCGAGTCCATTTCTGGAGGCCTCTATTGTTAGGTCTATTATCTACTGCTCAGAATGTCATTCACTTAACAGTTGCTACTATAGCTAGGTAGGCTGTCTGTTTCGGCCGTGTCTCCGTTCGGCTGCCCTCTTCGCTCTGGGCTATTTGACCCAGGGCAAGAAAAAGGGGGGGGGAGGGTGTTCCCTTGGGTCACCTGTTTTACTATGAAAACAAGGGGATACCTCCTCCGGAGTTAGTAATTCTGAGCTGTTATTGGGATGGTTGTTTAGTGAGAAGTTTAGGTTTTTAAAATTCATTCAAGTCTTAGTTTTTAAAGTATAGCTTTTGAATATTGCATATGTCAACGGACATGATTATGCAATCCTCAGACACTTTTAGGAGTTAAGAGTCTCTATTCTCTAGACTTACTTTATTTATTGGCTTACTTTAAAAATTATTAGTATAAGGATTATATTGGATATTAATAGAGTACATGGATGTATGAAGCTCAATTTTGGAAGGTGTTGTATCTTTCTAATTTATCATAAATAAGAAAGATACATGTAAGGCCTATTACTTCTTTTTCCCTACAGGGGATGACTCTATTTTATTTTATTGAGCGTATTCCATTTTGCTCTATGTCCTTGGCCCTCCAGCCTTTTCACTATTCAGCTATGTCTGGGTCATTGGTACAGTATAAAAATGTTAAAAAATTTATAGTAATTTATATATTTTTTATACTTACCAATGACCCAGACGGGGATGGCCCTCCCAGGAGTTGGGAACTCTTGCCTCCCCGCTGAGTACATAGCGCTTACCAGGCACTGGTTATTAGAATGATTAATGGCGCCAATTTCGGAACGTCCTTGACACTGCGCATGCGCAGTAGGGGCGAAGTGTGGAGGGCCTTTCAGGACATGTTTTCTTTAGTTTTAGATGCAAATTTTGGGGATTGGGGGGCAAAATTTGTGTTTGGCCCTATATTTTAAGAGTTAGCACCAGCTATGTCTGGGTCATTGGTAAGTATAAAAAATATATAAATTACTATAAATTTTTTAACTTTCCAAGGGCTGTTTATTTTAAGAGATTGCATCATTTCCGAGTGCAACATTTCAAGATAGGTAATTCTAAATCAAGTATTTAGTTCAGCGAAACCAACAATACGACTAGCTAGGTTGATCCAGAATAAACTCTTCTCATTTTACCCGCATTAAATAATGGCATTCTATTATTCAGCTAATGAATAATTTGTTATAAAATAATTATGTGTCGTAGTGTTTGGGTGTATTTAACTTTTCTAGCCTTTTCCGTTCTTCCAGAAAAGCCATGGTGTGATGATAAAACTTTTAGAGAAAGGCTGTGTACTTAATACCTGTACTCTAGCTAGAGTTTATCTTTCAGTCCTATATGTAGCACAGCCTGACATCGAACAAACTATAGGTGATAAATTGTGCTGAAGACATTGATGACTGCATCTCTCTCTCTTTCATTTCAGATGCTGCAATCGATACAAAGAAGTCACAATATACATCATAACCATCATAACAGAAAAAAGAAGACGACTCCTCATGGATGGCTCCAACAATGCGAACAGTAAGTGGCATACTATACTTGCCTGAAAACTCAACAAACCACCAGAAGACCTACATGACATGTAACAAAACCTTAAAAACATACATTTTTCTTAACCAATACATGTTTTTTTTCTTTTTCAGAATGTTTATTTGTTGCAGAATCCTCAGACGGACAATAAAGAATTTCAATAAAATAGTACTATCACCACAGACGCACTTTGGAAATTAGAAATTTAACTCCAAAATGAAACAATTTTGAGGATATTTGAAGCAATCAACTGCGAAAATCAGGTGAATATATTTATATGATAGTTTGAAATTTTGACTGTGTGCCGTTTAATCCAGGAAGGGTCATACTGAGTCATACTGACAGCTATATCTTTGTCAAGTATAGCCCGTCAAGTATAGCCCTTCAGACAACTTTTTCTGCTTTGAAAACAGGGGAGGGGAAGGGGGAGGGGCGTCATGCAACAACCGAGAGAGAAAAATTGACCTGAGGGGAAGTTCCAGTGATGTGCACATATTTTTCAGGGAATTAACAACAAAAATACGAAATAGTAAATTGTATTTTTTAGGTCCAAAAGTCGTCAAAACACCCCCTCTTTTATCAGGAATAGTCAACAATTATGCAAGCTGTCAATAGAATGTTTCAAACGTTCATTGAAACAATATATTTTCCAAGGGCTGTTTATTTTTAGAGATTGCATCATTTCCGAGTGCAACATTTCAAGATAGGTAATTCTAAATCAAGTATTTAGTTCAGCGATACCAACAATAACGACTAGCTAGGTTGATCCCGAATAAACTCTTCTCATTTTACCCGCATTAAATAATGGCATTCTTTTATTCAGCTAATGAATAAATTCTTATAAAATAATTATGTGGCCCAGTGTTTGGGTGTATTTAACTTTTTTTTAGCCTTTTCCGCTCTTCCAGAAAAGCCATGGTTGATGATAAAACTTTTAGAGAAAGGCTGTGCACTTAATACCTGTATTCTAGCTAAAGTTCATCTTTCAGTCCTATATGTAACTCAGCCTGATATCGAACAAACAATAGGTCATAAATTATGCTGAAGACATTGATGACTGCATCTCTCTCTCTCTTTCATTTCAGATGCTGCAGTCATTACAAAGAAGTCACAATATACATCATAAACATCTTAACAGAAAAAGAAGACGACTCCTCATGGATGGCTCCAACAATGCGAACAGTAAGTGGCATACTATACTTGCCTGAAAAGTCAACAAACCACCAGGAGACCTACATGACAGGTAACAAAACCTTAAAAACATACATTTTTTTAACCAATACATTTTTTTGTTCTTTTTCAGAATGTTTATTTGTTGCAGAATCCTCAGACGGAGAATAAAGAATTTCAATAACATAGTACTATCACCACAGTTGCACTTTGGAAATTGGAAATTTAACTCCAAAATGAGACAATTTTGACGATATTTGAAGCAATCAACTGCGAAAATCATGTGAATATATTTATGTGATAGTTTGAAATTTTGATGGTGCGCTATTTAATCCAGGAAGGGTCATACTGAATCATACTGACAGCTATATCTTTGTCAAGTACAGCCCGTCAAGTATAGCCCTTCAGACAACTTTTTTTGAAATTTAGATGGTGTGGTGTGCAGTTTAATCCAGGAAGGGTCATACTGAGTCATACCGACAGCTATATCTTTGTCAGGTATAGCCCGTCAAGTATAACCCTTCAGACAACTTTTTCTGCCCTGAAAACAGGGGAGGGGGAGGGGGCGTCATACAACAAACGAGAGAGAAAAATTGACCTGAGGGGAAGTTCCAGTGATGTGCACATATTTCTCAGGGAATTAACAACAAAAATACGAAAAAGTAAATTGTATTTGTTTTAGGTCCGAAGTCATCAAATCACCTTCCTCTTTTATCAGGAGTATTCAACAATTATGCAAGACGTCTACAGAATGTTTCGAACATTTATTGAAACAATATATTTTCCCAGGGCAGTTTATATTAAGAGATTGCATCATTTCCGAGTGCAACATTTCAAGATAGGTAATTCTAAATCAAGTATTTAGTTCAGCGATACTAACAATAACGACTAGCTAGGTTGATCCCGAATAAACTCTTCTAATTTTACCCGCATTAAATAATGGCATTCTTTTATTCAGCTAATGAATAAATTGTAATAAAATAATTATATGGCCCAGTGTTTGGGTGTATTTAACTTTTTTTAACCTTTTCCGTTCTTCCATAAAAGCCATGGTTTGATGATAAAACTTATAGAGAAACGCTGTGCACTTAATACCTGTATTCTAGCTAAAGTTCATCTTTCAGTCCTATATGTAGCTCAGCCTGATATCAAACAAACAATAGGTCATAAATTATGCTGAAGATTTTGATGACTGCATCTCTCTCTCTCTCTCTCTTTCATTTCAGATGCTGTAATCGATACAAAGAAGTCACAATATACATCATAACCATCATAACAGAAAAAGAAGACGACTCCTCATGGATGGCTCCAACAATGCGAACAGTAAGTGGCATACTATACGTGCCTGAAAACTCAACAAACCCCCAGAAGACCTACATGACAGGTAACAAAACCTTAAAAACATACATTTTTTTTAACCAATACATGTTTTTCTTCTTTTTCAGAATGTTTATTTGTTGCAGAATCCTCAGATGGACAATAAAAAATTTCAATAAAATAGTACTATCACCACAGATGCACTTTGGAAATTAACAATTTAACTCCAAAATGAGACAATTTTGACGATATTTGAAGCAATCAACTGCGGAAATCAGGTGAATATGTTTCTGTGATAGTTTGAAATTTTGACTGTGTGCCATTTAATCCAGGAAGGGTATTACTGAGTCATACTGACAGCTATGTCTTTGTCAAGTATAGCCCGTCAAGTATAGCCTTTCAGACAACTTTTTCTGCCCTGAAAACAGGCGAGGGGGAACGGGGGAGAGAGCTTCATGCAGCAAACGAGAGAGAAAATTGACCTGAAGGAAAGTTCCAGTGATGTGCACATATTTCTCAGGGAATTAACAACAAAAATACGAAATAGTAAATTGTATTACTTTTAGGTCCAAAGACATCAAATCACCTTCCTTTTTTACCAGGAATATTCAACAATTATGAAAGACGTCTACAGAATGTTTCGAACGTTTATTGAAACAATATATTTTCCCAGGGCTGTTTATTTTAAGAGATTGCATCATTAACGAGTGCAACATTTCAAGATAGGTAATTCTAAATCAAGTATTTAGTTCAGGGAAACCAACAATAACGACTAGCTAGGTTGATCCCGAATAAACTCTTCTCATTTTGCCCGCATTAAACAATGGCATTCTTTTATTCAGCTGATGAATAAATTGTTATAAAATAATTATGTGGCCCAGTGTTTGGGTGTATTTATCTTTTTTTTAGCCTGTTCCGTTCTTCCAGAAAAGCCATGGTGTGATGATAAAACTTTTAGAGAAAGGCTGTGCACTTAATACCTGTATTCTAGCTAAAGTTCATCGTTCAGTCCTATATGTTGCTCAGCCTGATATTGAACAAACAATAGGACATAAATTATGTTGAAGACATTGATGACTGCATCTCTCTCTCTCTCTCTCTCTCTCTCTCTCTCTCTCTCTCTCTCTCTCTCTCTCTCTCTCTCTCTTTCATTTCAGATGCTCCACTCGATACAAAGAAGTCACAATATATATCATAACCATCATGACAGAAAAGGAAGATGACTCCTCATGGATGGAACCAACAATGTGATCAGTAAGTGGCATACTATACTTGCCTGAAAACTCAACAAACCACCAGAAGACCTACATGACAGGTAACAAAACCTTAAAAACATACATTTTTTTTAACCAATACATGTTTTTTTTCTTTTTCAGAATGTTTATTTGTTGCAGAATCCTCAGACGGACAATAAAGAATTTCAATAATATAGTACTATCACAACACATGCACTTTGGAAATTAGAAATTTAACTCCAAAATGAGACAATTTTGACGATATTTGAAGCAATCAATTGCGAAAATCAGGAGAATATATTTATGTGATAGTATGAAATTTTGACGGTGTGCCATTTAATCCAGGAAGGGTCATACTGAGTCGTACTGACAGCTATATCTTTGTCAAGTATAGCCCGTCAAGTATAGCCCTTCAGCCAACTTCTTCTGCCCTGAAAACAGGGGAGGGGAAGGGGGAGGGGGGCGTCATGCAACAACCGAGAGAGAAAAATTGACCTGAGGGGAAGTTCCAGTGATGTGCACATATCTTTCAGGGAATTAACAACAAAAATACGAAATAGTAAATTGTATTTTTTAGGTCCAAAAGTCATAAAATCACCCACTCTTTTATCAGGAATAGTCAACAATTATGCAAGCTGTCAATAGAAAGTTTCAAACGTTTATTGAAACAATATTTTTTCCCAGGGCTGTTTATTTTAAGAGACTGCATCATTTCCGAGTGCAACATTTCAAGATAAAACCAATCGGGAGCGGTTTGCTTTACTGGCTTCAGAAGTATGTGAAAATAATATGAAAAAATGGTTTGATAAAATATATTGAGACTAAAGAAATAAATGAAAAAATAACGCCAAAGATCATGATGCCTCACGAATGTTATCAGTTGGAATGAATATCCCCCGACGGAGGTTTATGACGGAAAATATTTTACACCACGTAGAAATTGTGTGTTTTACCTTCTGAACCTCTACATTGTGTGAAAGGTATGAAAAATTAAAAATAAAAATAAAAATAATAATTTAAATAAATGAATCAACCAAATAAATAAATAAATAAATAAATAAATAAATAAATAAATAAATAAAAATTAATAAAAAATTAAAAATAATTTAAAAATAATCAATAAATAAATATATAAATAAATAAATAATAATTTTATTTAGGAAATACATACACATGATTGAAATTGGAACCTATTTTGTTTTGGGGCATATATGAACTCTGGCACTCGCCTGTGTGTGTTTGAGGTTAAAAAATCGCACTGGCACAGACATTTCCTACTGAAACGTTTTTTTCTTTTAATATGCCGCAGAAAATTTGTTTTCATTTACTGAACCCTGATTGGTTTCAAACATGACAAAAAAGTACATAAAATTGATTTAAACAAAGTGATGAGCTTAGGAACTGGTTAAACTGACTGGCAGAAATTGGTGTTATTCATTGATGGGCTCTAATTTAGTCCTTACAAGGATGTTACGCAAGCTTTTGTTTTTCTTATAGGCGATGACAGGTCGAAGATTCAAAGGTTCATTTAATTTAGCATTGGTAAAATTGAATTCATCTTTTAACATTTTTGCTATTTCGATATTCATTCTGTTGTACGTTAAAGTGAAAGGAATGATGGACCTCCTTTCGCATTCGCCCTCTGATATGTTCATACCAAATGGCCAGAGGGTTTGAAGCGTATTGATCCACAAAGCTTCACGTTTTTTTCTAAATTCATCCGTTTCTTCTAATGTGTCTTTAATTGGTGGTTGTTCAATTGGGTGGATTTCGAAATCGTCCAAAGAATGGCCAGGAAGGTTAAAATGTTGTGCTACTGGGGCATCAGCATTATGTTTTATATCCTGTTTGTGTCTAGTAGCACGTTCTCGGAAAGGATTTTGACTTTGACCAACATACTGTTTCCGACATCGCTTACAGGTGATAAGGTAAATAATGTTTGGTGAATCCCAATGGAGGGGGTTACGGATCTGATAATGATTTTTCGTTTGTTCGGAGGAAAATTCCTCTTTCTGATCAGGCATAAATGTATGCAGTCTACAACGAGGCTTTTTGCAATTAAATACCGCGCCACTACTATTTTGCAACGGTCTGTTGTGTTCAATCTTCAGTGGCTCGAAATCGGTAGTTTCAGCTGGACTTTCGAGCTTTTTCAGGGTTTGGGATTTCAGGCTACGCAAAAGGCGCAGCGAGTACCCTCTCGATCTGAGGGCGCCAAATAGAGTAGAACAAGCCTCATTGAAATTTACCTTATCACTTGAATTGCGGTGGAAACGAATTAGCTGTGATTTGATGATACCTTTAAATGTATGTTGAGGATGAAATGATTTTGTGTGCAACAATTGATGTGAATCAGTTGGTTTAAAATATACTTTATAATCTAAATGACCGGACGCCTGAAACTGCTTGCCTTTATACACGGTCACATCGAGAAAATCAACAGAATTTTCACTGATAGTAGCTTTCAATTTAATATTTGGATCGTGATTGTTCAAAATTTCTAAAAATTCATCAAAATCTTCTTTTGAATGTTCCCAAATAATAAAAATATCATCTAAATATCTGAGATATACGAGAGGATGCTTTGCACATTTGCTTAAGGCATTTTCCTCCCATTCCGCTACATAAATGCTTGCAAAATTAGGACTGAATCTTTTACCCATAGGACAACCCATTATTTGTAGAAAATATTCTCCATTGAATTGAAAGTCATTACCTTTTAAGCTCAGCTCTAAAAGATCCAAAATTTGTTCATCCGGGCGTTTCGCATCCGGATATTTTTCAAATGCATTTTTAACGGATTTAACACCTTTATCAATATCAATGTTCGTATACATACTGTCAATATCCAAAGTAGCCAGAAATGCATTTTTCGATATTTTCAATTTCGAAATTTTTGACAGGAAATCCTGTGTATTTTTTAGATAGCTCGGATGTCTATTTGCTATAGGTTTCAGATGATAATCAATTAATTCCGAGATCGAATAAGATTCCGAATTACAATCTGATACAATTGGCCTCCCGGGTGGAGTTAAGTCATCCGTCCATGAAGAACGGTCCTTGTGGATCTTTGGTAGGATATAAAATTGTCTTGTTTGAGCACTGAGCTTAGCTGTTAAATATTTCAATTGTTTTTTGGTGATGTGACCTTCGTCGAGGAGAAATTTTAAGATCTTATTGAATTTTTCGATATTACTAGGCCAAATAAGTGAATCTATTTTCTTATAATGTTTAGTATTGCTGAGTTGTCTCATGGCTTCCTTTATATAATTATCCCGAGATAGAACAACTACCGACCCACCTTTGTCGGCTGGTTTAATTACTAATTTCTTATTTTTTCGAAGTTTCGTGAGGGCTCTCCTTTCACCAGCTGTTAAATTGTCTTTATCGGAGAGTATGTTCATGCTGAACACCTTTTTGATGATTCGTTTGGTAGCCTCAATAATTTCGGGATCTACTTCACTATCTGGAGGTGACCAACCAGATGATTCTGTAAAAGGAAGTTTCCGACCGCTGGAGTTTCTAAAGCGGTCTGCTAATTTCATTTGCCTAAGAAAATTACAGTTGTATGATGGTAAATTTGTTTGGTTATCAGTTTTAGGCTTTGGTGCTGGTACAAAAGTTAAACCGCGATCTAAAATAGATTCCTCTTGGGTTGTTAGGTCATTGGTGCCAGACAGGTTAACCACATTAGTTCCTAATCCCACATCTGTTAGGCGGCTGTTACCTTTGCCTTTACTTAGTTTAAATTTAGGTGGTTCAACCAGTGATCGTACATAATATTGGCGGTTCTCGTGGTCCAATGGATTAAATCCTGAGCAACATCAAACTTCGCGTCATCAATTTTTGGTATCACGTTAACGTCCTTCACTTTCCGAATGGTTTCGTTGATGATGCTCAGGGTTCTCCTCTCAGCCTGAGGGAGTTTTTGCGAAAAGTTTAGTTCAGCGAAATAAATTTTTGCTGATCTAAACTTGACCCTGATATCGCTAAGCATATTCCGCAACTGCTTAACTACGAGATCAGAATTATCGTTTCGAGAATTCACGCCAATATTTAATAATATTTTTTGGGGACTGGACTGGCCCCTGTGCCCTTTAAACATAGAGCGCAGATGATTGAATTTGGCGCCAGGGTAACACTCCACCTGGATGTCCGGAAGGGGATTTCGATCAATGCGTCCTAAATTTGAACTTCCAATCATAAGGATGTTTTTACAAACATCGGGGAGGCGCCAATTCCTTTTGTCAAAATTAACTCCGCTTTTATGCCGAGACTGGGAGAATTTAGAATCAAATGAGCGGCCCGAGTTGCGGCTCGGTGATTTGACTTTTTCTGAGTACGATATACCTGGTTGAACCACACTAGAGGTAGGAGAAGGGGGAGAAGTAACAGCAGGAGAAACAGGAGAGGAAACGGAAGCAGGAGAGGACACAGAAGCAGGAGAAGAAACAGAAGGAGGAGAAGGAGTTCTAGTGAGAGCACTAGGAGAACCAGAGAAGAAAGGCTGAGGAGGAGTAGGAGGTAGAGGAGCAAGACGAGGCGAGACAGCGTTACTCAGTTTGCGAGCATCTTCAGTCACAATATGGACCGGAGATGTTTGCAAATTGAGGCGCTTACTCTGAGAGAAAGAAGAAGTAGAAAGAAAAGAAGAGGGAGAAGTGCTTTGCCTTGATCTTTTCTTATTTTGCTTTTCGCTTTGGGGTAGAGGGACAACACGGGCCGGAGTTTGCTTGCTCCCTCCCGTATTGTTCCTTACTCCAGACGCTTGGCGAAGTTCCGAAATGTAAGACTCATAGGCCGAAATCGTCTTATCTGTCAACTTATTTTTAAAGTTCTTTTTAGCCCAGATCAAGGCACCCGCCGAAGCGCTGTTGAAGTCTATTTTTTCGAGTCCAGGAGGTGGTCGCATAGCCAAAGTTATCTTAGACTTCAACTGGTTTAAATTTATCTTGTAATGCTCAACTAAAGCATTTAACATTTGGTTGGCCCATCCCACACTAATCTGTCGAAAAACAGAAAAAATGTGTGGGGTGGGAAGAGCTGGCTTTAGAAAGCCGCCTAACTCATCTACTTTCTTCTCCAGTTGTTTCGGGAAATCCCGATTTGCCAAATGGTGCTCTAATAGCCCAATGTGGTGCAAACATTGAAGCACCTGACACAAAGCCTTGACCAGCCTAGAATAAGCCTGGAACGATTGTTCCTGGCCAGTTCCGGACTGGGCAACTCTCTGCCTCTGATGCCTCTGCCCTTTTCTTGCCATTGTTAAAGAAAGTAGCTGAATTAAGTATAAATAAAATATAAAAGTGATGAAATAAATAAAATTGGAAAATTAGATATTACCTATTAAAGAAGATACCTGGATTGGTTGCAGTCTTCAGCAAAGGTAGAAAATAATCCGTCTGTCTCGACGCGTTTCGCTTGGTTTGGCTTTTTCAAAGAGACTTTGAGGAAAATGATTCCAACTTTGGGAGGGCATGCATGGTATTTATCCATATGTGGGCTGGGGGTGTTTTTCACAGCTCAGTACATAATTAAACTCGGTAACAAGCTGACAAATGTCACTCATCTAATTAATTCTTTTCAATCTGAGATGTCCCAAGTTTGTTTTTCACAACTCAGTTTGTGTCGTCCAAACAAATTAGATGAAACCCTATTGATTGGCTTCCATTGAATTTTAATCAGTCAGTGAGTCGTTTGCTTTACTGACCCCATGAAGCCCTATTGGTTGGCTTTGGTTTAGTAAAACCAATCAGGAGCGGTTTGCTTTACTGGCTTCAGAAGTATGTGAAAATAATATGAAAAAATGGTTTGATAAAATATATTGAGACTAAAGAAATAAATGAAAAAATAACGCCAAAGATCAAGATGCCTCACGAATGTTACAAGTTGGAATGAATATCCCCCGACGGAGGTTTATGATGGAAAATATTTTACACCACGTAGAAATTGTGTGTTTTACCTTCTGAACCTCTACATTGTGTGAAAGGTATGAAAAATTCAAAATAAAAATAAAAATAATAATAATAATGAAATAAATAAATAAATAAATAAATAAAAAATAAAAAATAAAAAAATAAAAAAAATAATAATAAATAAATAAATAAATAAATAAAAATAATAAATATAATAAATAAATAAATATATAAATCAATGATAATTTTATTTAAGAAATACATACACATGATTGAAATTGGAACCTATTTTGTTTTGGGGCATATATGAACTCTGGCACTCGCCTGTGTGTGTTTGAGGTTAAAAAATCGCACTGGCACAGACATTTCCTACTGAAACGTTTTTTTCTTTTAATATGCCGCCGAAAAATTGTTTTCATTTACTGAACCCAGATGGGTTTCAAACATGACAAAAAATTACACAAAATTGATTTAAACTAAGTGATGAGCTTAGGAACCGGTTAAACTGACTGGCAAAAATTGATGTTATTCATTGATGGGCTCTAATTTAGTCCTTACAAGGATGTTACGCAAGCTTTTGTTTTTCTATAGGCGATGACAGGTCGAAGATTCAAAGGTTCATTTAATTTAGCATTGGTAAAATTGAATTCATCTTTTATCATTTTTGCTATTTCGATATTCATTCTGTTGTACGTTAAAGTGAAAGGAATGATGGACCTCCTTTCGCATTCGCCCTCTGATATGTTCATACCAAATGGCCAGAGGGTTTGAAGCGTATTGATCCAAAAAGCTTCACGTTTTTTTCTAAATTCATCCGTTTCTTCTAATGTGTCTTTAATTGGTGGTTGTTCAATAGGATGGATTTCGAAATCGTCCAAAGAATGGCCAGGAAGGTTGAAATGTTGTGCTACTGGGGCATCAGCATTATGTTTTATATCCTGTTTGTGTCTAGTAGCACGTTCTCGGAAAGGATTTTGACTTTGACCAACATACTGTTTCCGACATCGCTTACAAGTGGTCAGGTAAATAATGTTTGGTGAATCACAATGGAGGGGGTTACGGATCTGATAATGATTTTTCGTTTGTTCGGAGGAAAATTCCTCTTTCTGATCAGGCATAAAAGTATGCAGTCTACAACGAGGCTTTTTGCAATTAAATACCGCGCCACTACCATTTTGCAACGGTCTGTTGTGTTCAATCTTCAGTGGTTCGAAATCGGTAGTTTCAGCTGGACTTTCGAGCTTTTTCAGGGTTTGGGATTTTAGGCTACGCAAAAGGCGCAGCGAGTACCCTCTCGATCTGAGGGCGCCAAATAGAGTAGAACAAGCCTCATTGAAATTTACCTTATCACTTGAATTGCGGTGGAAACGAATGAGTTGTGATTTGATGATACCTTTAAATGTATGTTGAGGATGAAATGATTTTGTGTGCAACAATTGATGTGAATCAGTTGGTTTAAAATACACTTTATAATCTAAATGACCGGACGCCTGAAATTGCTTGCCTTTATACGCGGTCACATCGAGAAAATCAACAGAATTTTCACTGATAGTAGCTTTCAATTTAATATTTGGATCGTGATTGTTCAAAATTTCTAAAAATTCATCAAAATCTTCTTTTGAATGTTCCCAAATAATAAAAATGTCATCTAAATACCTGAGATATACGAGAGGATGCTTTGCACATTTGCTTAAGGCATTTTCCTCCCATTCCGCTACATAAATGCTTGCAAAATTAGGACTGAATCTTTTACCCATAGGACAACCCATTATTTGTAGAAAATATTCTCCATTGAATTGAAAGTCATTACCTTTTAAGCTCAGCTCTAAAAGATCCAAAATTTGTTGATCCGGGCGTTTCGCATCCGGATATTTTTCAAATGCATTTTTAACTGATTTAACACCTTTATCAATATCAATGTTCGTATACATACTGTCGATATCCAAAGTAGCCAGAATTGCATTTTTTGATATTTTTAATTTCGAAATTTTTGACAGGAAATCCTGTGTATTTTTTAGATAGCTCGGATGTCTATTTGCTATAGGTTTCAGATGGTAATCAATTAATTCCGAGATCGAATAAGATTCCGAATTACAATCTGATACAATTGGCCTCCCGGGTGGAGTTAAGTCATCCGTCCATGAAGAACGGTCCTTGTGGATCTTTGGTAGGATATAAAATTGTCTTGTTTGAGCACTGAGCTTAGCTGTTAAATATTTCAATTGTTTTTTGGTAATGTGACCTTCGTCGAGGAGAAATTTTAAGATCTTATTGAATTTTTCGATATTACTAGGCCAAATAAGTGAATCTATTTTCTTATAATGTTTAGTATTGCTGAGTTGTCTCATGGCTTCCTTTATATAATTATCCCGAGATAGAACAACTACCGACCCACCTTTGTCAACGATTGACAAAACTTGACTTCATCTCCATGTTGTGTCACGATTAGCCACGGTGCATAAATATGTGATGTTAACCACCAACAAACAAACAACAAACCAGCAGTCAAACAGCTGTGAAGCTGGGTAAGTGGTGCATATCAAGGGAGCTAAATTCAACTCATAAATGTGTCAAGGACGTAGTGCTGTCAATGCACGTCTCACATTGAGTGCCACAGAAATACTGTTTATGTTTCATTGTCGAGAACCAAATGAGAGTGCAAGCACTGCACAAGTGAACCTCTTTCTTTAAATCAAGTTCAGATCGATTTAGGGGGTAGGGAGGAGAGAGGGGGCTGAGAGTAAAATATTGTGTTCCCTGTTTTTCGAATGCATTTTCACAGACAACAAAAGCACTGTCAATAATTATAACACGTGGTCGCCGTGTTCACTTGGCAAATGTGTGCCGACAGTCTCAGACTCTGGTCATTTTGAACTTGAACTTGTAGTTTTATTCATGTCTTTTTTAACATTTAAATCCTAATAACATGGGTTCAAAACTTTTAAGTTATGAGTGTTAAACGCATAGAATTTAGTGTATACAAAACGGTCAAATGTTTGGGTACAAAATCCGCTGGACTTATGTATTTGCGGGTTGTTGGTTGTGGGGACCTAAATAAATCTCGATTTTCGTTTAGTGTTGTTTTGCCGCCCCACGTTGTTGAATACCGTGATTTTTTTTAGAATTCAAACACATGTAACTGCACTTAGAACAAAATGCAAGGAATGTACATCCACCATTCCGCATAGTCCCACTTATCATGCGTAAAAACAAAGACGTGTATGTTTAGGGAACGTCCTTTATTTCATGCAGAAAACTAAAATATGTGTGTATGTGTATCATTAAATCCGAGTGCATACGAAGTGCATACACTCCGTGTCCCCGAATTGAATGTAACTTTAACTTTGTGGAACATCGACATAAAGCCTTGAGTGTATTCTGAATTCTTCTTAGAAATAAAGGATCAAGTTGCATAATGAGCCTATTTTGAGAGTTTGGTTCAAATACGAACAGCAATGAGGAAGTTGTTTTGAAGCCCGGTTGATGGTCTAAAAGAACACGAAAATCGCGTCCGCACTTTACACCATCGGCAAGTGTGTGTGTGTGTGTGTGTGTTTTTCAAATGACACAATCATGTTTTAGAGGAATTTTGAATGTTGGTTTCTGATCCCCCGCCGGGATTCGAACCCTCGGCAACACCGCCTGGCAATCATGAGTCCAGCGTCTAAACCACTAGACCATTGCACACCGTCAAAAAACGATGGCTGGAATCTAGCTTTTTAGATGAAGTCCTCATGATTACTTGGTTCATCTTCCTTTCGGCAGCAGCATGAAAGTGTGGAACGCGCTGGCTACAGTACGACGAAAGTGCTGTGGATGGCCTCAGACGAAGACTGGCACGGGCTTGTGTGTGTTTTTTTCAAATGACACAATCATGTTTTAGAGGAATTTTGAATGTTGGTTTCTGATCCCCCGCCGGGATTCGAACCCTCGGCAACACCGCCTGGCAATCATGAGTCCAGCGTCTAAACCACTAGACCATTGCACACCGTCAAAAAACGATGGCTGGAATCTAGTTTTTAGATGAAGTCCTCATGATTACTTGGTTCATCTTCCTTTCGGCAGCAGCATGAAAGTGTGGAACGCGCTGGCTACAGTACGACGAAAGTGCTGTGGATGGCATCAGACGAAGACTGGCACGGGCTTGTGTGTGTTTTTTTCAAATGACACAATCATGTTTTAGAGGAATTTTGAATGTTGGTTTCTGATCCCCCGCCGGGATTCGAACCCTCGGCAACACCGCCTGGCAATCATGAGTCCAGCGTCTAAACCACTAGACCATTGCACACCGTCAAAAAACGATGGCTGGAATCTAGCTTTTTAGATGAAGTCCTCATGATTACTTGGTTCATCTTCCTTTCGGCAGCAGCATGAAAGTGTGGAACGCGCTGGCTACAGTACGGCGAAAGTGCTGTGGATGGCCTCAGACGAAGACTGGCACGGGCTTGTGTGTGTTTTTTTCAAATGACACAATCATGTTTTAGAGGAATTTTGAATGTTGGTTTCTGATCCCCCGCCGGGATTCGAACCCTCGGCAACACCGCCTGGCAATCATGAGTCCAGCGTCTAAACCACTAGACCATTGCACACCGTCAAAAAACGATGGCTGGAATCTAGCTTTTTAGATGAAGTCCTCATGATTACTTGGTTCATCTTCCTTTCGGCAGCAGCATGAAAGTGTGGAACGCGCTGGCTACAGTACGACGAAAGTGCTGTGGATGGCCTCAGACGAAGACTGGCACGGGCTTGTGTATGTTTTTTTCAAATGACACAATCATGTTTTAGAGGAATTTTGAATGTTGGTTTCTGATCCCCCGCCGGGATTCGAACCCTCGGCAACACCGCCTGGCAATCATGAGTCCAGCGTCTAAACCACTAGACCATTGCACACCGTCAAAAAACGATGGCTGGAATCTAGCTTTTTAGATGAAGTCCTCATGATTACTTGGTTCATCTTCCTTTCGGCAGCAGCATGAAAGTGTGGAACGCGCTGGCTACAGTACGACGAAAGTGCTGTGGATGGCCTCAGACGAAGACTGGCACGGGCTTGTGTGTGTTTTTTTCAAATGACACAATCATGTTTTAGAGGAATTTTGAATGTTGGTTTCTGATCCCCCGCCGGGATTCGAACCCTCGGCAACACCGCCTGGCAATCATGAGTCCAGCGTCTAAACCACTAGACCATTGCACACCGTCAAAAAACGATGGCTGGAATCTAGCTTTTTAGATGAAGTCCTCATGATTACTTGGTTCATCTTCCTTTCGGCAGCAGCATGAAAGTGTGGAACGCGCTGGCTACAGTACGACGAAAGTGCTGTGGATGGCCTCAAACGAAGACTGGCACGGGCTTGTGTGTGTTTTTTTCAAATGACACAATCATGTTTTAGAGGAATTTTGAATGTTGGTTTCTGATCCCCCGCCGGGATTCGAACCCTCGGCAACACCGCCTGGCAATCATGAGTCCAGCGTCTAAACCACTAGACCATTGCACACCGTCAAAAAACGATGGCTGGAATCTAGCTTTTTAGATGAAGTCCTCATGATTACTTGGTTCATCTTCCTTTCGGCAGCAGCATGAAAGTGTGGAACGCGCTGGCTACAGTACGACGAAAGTGCTGTGGATGGCCTCAGACGAAGACTGGCACGGGCTTGTGTGTGTTTTTTTCAAATGACACAATCATGTTTTAGAGGAATTTTGAATGTTGGTTTCTGATCCCCCGCCGGGATTCGAACCCTCGGCAACACCGCCTGGCAATCATGAGTCCAGCGTCTAAACCACTAGACCATTGCACACCGTCAAAAAACGATGGCTGGAATCTAGCTTTTTAGATGAAGTCCTCATGATTACTTGGTTCATCTTCCTTTCGGCAGCAGCATGAAAGTGTGGAACGCGCTGGCTACAGTACGACGAAAGTGCTGTGGATGGCCTCAGACGAAGACTGGCACGGGCTTGTGTGTGTTTTTTTCAAATGACACAATCATGTTTTAGAGGAATTTTGAATGTTGGTTTCTGATCCCCCGCCGGGATTCGAACCCTCGGCAACACCGCCTGGCAATCATGAGTCCAGCGTCTAAACCACTAGACCATTGCACACCGTCAAAAAGCGATGGCTGGAATCTAGCTTTTTAGATGAAGTCCTCATGATTACTTGGTTCATCTTCCTTTCGGCAGCAGCATGAAAGTGTGGAACGCGCTGGCTACAGTACGACGAAAGTGCTGTGGATGGCCTCAGACGAAGACTGGCACGGGCTTGTGTGTGTTTTTTTCAAATGACACAATCATGTTTTAGAGGAATTTTGAATGTTGGTTTCTGATCCCCCGCCGGGATTCGAACCCTCGGCAACACCGCCTGGCAATCATGAGTCCAGCGTCTAAACCACTAGACCATTGCACACCGTCAAAAAACGATGGCTGGAATCTAGCTTTTTAGATGAAGTCCTCATGATTACTTGGTTCATCTTCCTTTCGGCAGCAGCATGAAAGTGTGGAACGCGCTGGCTACAGTACGACGAAAGTGCTGTGGATGGCCTCAAACGAAGACTGGCACGGGCTTGTGTGTGTTTTTTTCAAATGACACAATCATGTTTTAGAGGAATTTTGAATGTTGGTTTCTGATCCCCCGCCGGGATTCGAACCCTCGGCAACACCGCCTGGCAATCATGAGTCCAGCGTCTAAACCACTAGACCATTGCACACCGTCAAAAAACGATGGCTGGAATCTAGCTTTTTAGATGAAGTCCTCATGATTACTTGGTTCATCTTCCTTTCGGCAGCAGCATGAAAGTGTGGAACGCGCTGGCTACAGTACGACGAAAGTGCTGTGGATGGCCTCAGACGAAGACTGGCACGGGCTTGTGTGTGTTTTTTTCAAATGACACAATCATGTTTTAGAGGAATTTTGAATGTTGGTTTCTGATCCCCCGCCGGGATTCGAACCCTCGGCAACACCGCCTGGCAATCATGAGTCCAGCGTCTAAACCACTAGACCATTGCACACCGTCAAAAAACGATGGCTGGAATCTAGCTTTTTAGATGAAGTCCTCATGATTACTTGGTTCATCTTCCTTTCGGCAGCAGCATGAAAGTGTGGAACGCGCTGGCTACAGTACGACGAAAGTGCTGTGGATGGCCTCAGACGAAGACTGGCACGGGCTTGTGTGTGTTTTTTTCAAATGACACAATCATGTTTTAGAGGAATTTTGAATGTTGGTTTCTGATCCCCCGCCGGGATTCGAACCCTCGGCAACACCGCCTGGCAATCATGAGTCCAGCGTCTAAACCACTAGACCATTGCACACCGTCAAAAAGCGATGGCTGGAATCTAGCTTTTTAGATGAAGTCCTCATGATTACTTGGTTCATCTTCCTTTCGGCAGCAGCATGAAAGTGTGGAACGCGCTGGCTACAGTACGACGAAAGTGCTGTGGATGGCCTCAGACGAAGACTGGCACGGGCTTGTGTGTGTTTTTTTTCAAATGACACAATCATGTTTTAGAGGAATTTTGAATGTTGGTTTCTGATCCCCCGCCGGGATTCGAACCCTCGGCAACACCGCCTGGCAATCATGAGTCCAGCGTCTAAACCACTAGACCATTGCACACCGTCAAAAAACGATGGCTGGAATCTAGCTTTTTAGATGAAGTCCTCATGATTACTTGGTTCATCTTCCTTTCGGCAGCAGCATGAAAGTGTGGAACGCGCTGGCTACAGTACGACGAAAGTGCTGTGGATGGCATCAGACGAAGACTGGCACGGGCTTGTGTGTGTTTTTTTCAAATGACACAATCATGTTTTAGAGGAATTTTGAATGTTGGTTTCTGATCCCCCGCCGGGATTCGAACCCTCGGCAACACCGCCTGGCAATCATGAGTCCAGCGTCTAAACCACTAGACCATTGCACACCGTCAAAAAACGATGGCTGGAATCTAGCTTTTTAGATGAAGTCCTCATGATTACTTGGTTCATCTTCCTTTCGGCAGCAGCATGAAAGTGTGGAACGCGCTGACTACAGTACGACGAAAGTGCTGTGGATGGCCTCAGACGAAGACTGGCACGGGCTTGTGTGTGTTTTTTTCAAATGACACAATCATGTTTTAGAGGAATTTTGAATGTTGGTTTCTGATCCCCCGCCGGGATTCGAACCCTCGGCAACACCGCCTGGCAATCATGAGTCCAGCGTCTAAACCACTAGACCATTGCACACCGTCAAAAAACGATGGCTGGAATCTAGCTTTTTAGATGAAGTCCTCATGATTACTTGGTTCATCTTCCTTTCGGCAGCAGCATGAAAGTGTGGAACGCGCTGGCTACAGTACGACGAAAGTGCTGTGGATGGCCTCAGACGAAGACTGGCACGGGCTTGTGTGTGTTTTTTTCAAATGACACAATCATGTTTTAGAGGAATTTTGAATGTTGGTTTCTGATCCCCCGCCGGGATTCGAACCCTCGGCAACACCGCCTGGCAATCATGAGTCCAGCGTCTAAACCACTAGACCATTGCACACCGTCAAAAAACGATGGCTGGAATCTAGCTTTTTAGATGAAGTCCTCATGATTACTTGGTTCATCTTCCTTTCGGCAGCAGCATGAAAGTGTGGAACGCGCTGGCTACAGTACGACGAAAGTGCTGTGGATGGCCTCAGACGAAGACTGGCACGGGCTTGTGTGTGTTTTTTTCAAATGACACAATCATGTTTTAGAGGAATTTTGAATGTTGGTTTCTGATCCCCCGCCGGGATTCGAACCCTCGGCAACACCGCCTGGCAATCATGAGTCCAGCGTCTAAACCACTAGACCATTGCACACCGTCAAAAAACGATGGCTGGAATCTAGCTTTTTAGATGAAGTCCTCATGATTACTTGGTTCATCTTCCTTTCGGCAGCAGCATGAAAGTGTGGAACGCGCTGGCTACAGTACGACGAAAGTGCTGTGGATGGCTTCAGACGAAGACTGGCACGGGCTTGTGTGTGTTTTTTTCAAATGACACAATCATGTTTTAGAGGAATTTTGAATGTTGGTTTCTGATCCCCCGCCGGGATTCGAACCCTCGGCAACACCGCCTGGCAATCATGAGTCCAGCGTCTAAACCACTAGACCATTGCACACCGTCAAAAAACGATGGCTGGAATCTAGCTTTTTAGATGAAGTCCTCATGATTACTTGGTTCATCTTCCTTTCGGCAGCAGCATGAAAGTGTGGAACGCGCTGGCTACAGTACGACGAAAGTGCTGTGGATGGCCTCAGACGAAGACTGGCACGGGCTTGTGTGTGTTTTTTTCAAATGACACAATCATGTTTTAGAGGAATTTTGAATGTTGGTTTCTGATCCCCCGCCGGGATTCGAACCCTCGGCAACACCGCCTGGCAATCATAAGTCCAGCGTCTAAACCACTAGACCATTGCACACCGTCAAAAAAACGATGGCTGGAATCTAGCTTTTTAGATGAAGTCCTCATGATTACTTGGTTCATCTTCCTTTCGGCAGCAGCATGAAAGTGTGGAACGCGCTGCCTACAGTACGACGAAAGTGCTGTGGATGGCCTCAGACGAAGACTGGCACGGGCTTGTGTGTGTTTTTTTCAAATGACACAATCATGTTTTAGAGGAATTTTGAATGTTGGTTTCTGATCCCCCGCCGGGATTCGAACCCTCGGCAACACCGCCTGGCAATCATGAGTCCAGCGTCTAAACCACTAGACCATTGCACACCGTCAAAAAACGATGGCTGGAATCTAGCTTTTTAGATGAAGTCCTCATGATTACTTGGTTCATCTTCCTTTCGGCAGCAGCATGAAAGTGTGGAACGCGCTGGCTACAGTACGACGAAAGTGCTGTGGATGGCCTCAGACGAAGACTGGCACGGGCTTGTGTGTGTTTTTTTCAAATGACACAATCATGTTTTAGAGGAATTTTGAATGTTGGTTTCTGATCCCCCGCCGGGATTCGAACCCTCGGCAACACCGCCTGGCAATCATGAGTCCAGCGTCTAAACCACTAGACCATTGCACACCGTCAAAAAACGATGGCTGGAATCTAGCTTTTTAGATGAAGTCCTCATGATTACTTGGTTCATCTTCCTTTCGGCAGCAGCATGAAAGTGTGGAACGCGCTGGCTACAGTACGACGAAAGTGCTGTGGATGGCCTCAGACGAAGACTGGCGCGGGCTTGTGTGTGTTTTTTTCAAATGACACAATCATGTTTTAGAGGAATTTTGAATGTTGGTTTCTGATCCCCCGCCGGGATTCGAACCCTCGGCAACACCGCCTGGCAATCATGAGTCCAGCGTCTAAACCACTAGACCATTGCACACCGTCAAAAAACGATGGCTGGAATCTAGCTTTTTAGATGAAGTCCTCATGATTACTTGGTTCATCTTCCTTTCGGCAGCAGCATGAAAGTGTGGAACGCGCTGGCTACAGTACGACGAAAGTGCTGTGGATGGCCTCAGACGAAGACTGGCACGGGCTTGTGTGTGTTTTTTTCAAATGACACAATCATGTTTTAGAGGAATTTTGAATGTTGGTTTCTGATCCCCCGCCGGGATTCGAACCCTCGGCAACACCGCCTGGCAATCATGAGTCCAGCGTCTAAACCACTAGACCATTGCACACCGTCAAAAAACGATGGCTGGAATCTAGCTTTTTAGATGAAGTCCTCATGATTACTTGGTTCATCTTCCTTTCGGCAGCAGCATGAAAGTGTGGAACGCGCTGGCTACAGTACGACGAAAGTGCTGTGGATGGCCTCAGACGAAGACTGGCACGGGCTTGTGTGTGTTTTTTTCAAATGACACAATCATGTTTTAGAGGAATTTTGAATGTTGGTTTCTGATCCCCCGCCGGGATTCGAACCCTCGGCAACACCGCCTGACAATCATGAGTCCAGCGTCTAAACCACTAGACCATTGCACACCGTCAAAAAAACGATGGCTGGAATCTAGCTTTTTAGATGAAGTCCTCATGATTACTTGGTTCATCTTCCTTTCGGCAGCAGCATGAAAGTGTGGAACGCGCTGGCTACAGTACGACGAAAGTGCTGTGGATGGCCTCAGACGAAGACTGGCACGGGCTTGTGTGTGTTTTTTTCAAATGACACAATCATGTTTTAGAGGAATTTTGAATGTTGGTTTCTGATCCCCCGCCGGGATTCGAACCCTCGGCAACACCGCCTGGCAATCATGAGTCCAGCGTCTAAACCACTAGACCATTGCACACCGTCAAAAAACGATGGCTGGAATCTAGCTTTTTAGATGAAGTCCTCATGATTACTTGGTTCATCTTCCTTTCGGCAGCAGCATGAAAGTGTGGAACGCGCTGGCTACAGTACGACGAAAGTGCTGTGGATGGCCTCAGACGAAGACTGGCACGGGCTTGTGTGTGTTTTTTTCAAATGACACAATCATGTTTTAGAGGAATTTTGAATGTTGGTTTCTGATCCCCCGCCGGGATTCGAACCCTCGGCAACACCGCCTGGCAATCATGAGTCCAGCGTCTAAACCACTAGACCATTGCACACCGTCAAAAAACGATGGCTTGAATCTAGCTTTTTAGATGAAGTCCTCATGATTACTTGGTTCATCTTCCTTTCGGCAGCAGCATGAAAGTGTGGAACGCGCTGGCTACAGTACGACGAAAGTGCTGTGGATGGCCTCAGACGAAGACTGGCACGGGCTTGTGTGTGTTTTTTTCAAATGACACAATCATGTTTTAGAGGAATTTTGAATGTTGGTTTCTGATCCCCCGCCGGGATTCGAACCCTCGGCAACACCGCCTGGCAATCATGAGTCCAGCGTCTAAACCACTAGACCATTGCACACCGTCAAAAAAACGATGGCTGGAATCTAGCTTTTTAGATGAAGTCCTCATGATTACTTGGTTCATCTTCCTTTCGGCAGCAGCATGAAAGTGTGAAACGCGCTGGCTACAGTACGACGAAAGTGCTGTGGATGGCCTCAGACGAAGACTGGCACGGGCTTGTGTGTGTTTTTTTCAAATGACACAATCATGTTTTAGAGGAATTTTGAATGTTGGTTTCTGATCCCCCGCCGGGATTCGAACCCTCGGCAACACCGCCTGGCAATCATGAGTCCAGCGTCTAAACCACTAGACCATTGCACACCGTCAAAAAACGATGGCTGGAATCTAGCTTTTTAGATGAAGTCCTCATGATTACTTGGTTCATCTTCCTTTCGGCAGCAGCATGAAAGAGTGGAACGCGCTGGCTACAGTACGACGAAAGTGCTGTGGATGGCCTCAGACGAAGACTGGCACGGGCTTGTGTGTGTTTTTTTCAAATGACACAATCATGTTTTAGAGGAATTTTGAATGTTGGTTTCTGATCCCCCGCCGGGATTCGAACCCTCGGCAACACCGCCTGGCAATCATGAGTCCAGCGTCTAAACCACTAGACCATTGCACACCGTCAAAAAACGATGGCTGGAATCTAGCTTTTTAGATGAAGTCCTCATGATTACTTGGTTCATCTTCCTTTCGGCAGCAGCATGAAAGTGTGGAACGCGCTGGCTACAGTACGACGAAAGTGCTGTGGATGGCCTCAGACGAAGA